>JAJVSH010000025.1:1679891-1710818 GCA_021460005.1 Tetramorium alpestre
ATATTTAATATTATTTTCTTAATTTTATTAGAAGAGCTGCTTGAAAAATGGATAAATATTACATTTTCTACTTGCGATTGATCTTTCCAGAAGAACATAATTTTGCTATTCATTTGTTCCAGAAACAACGGCGAGAGGGTGGAGCTGATACTCTTTCACGAGATCATTTGATGAGACGAGCCGAGATTCCGAAGGGGTGAGCGTCGACGCATGTACCCTTTCTCACAGACGCGCACGGGTACACGGGGAGAGCACGTAAGTTTAATATCTTCGTGTACCAAAGCGCACTAACGCGTCGCAAGACCCCGGTGAGGGTGGAGGGCGGCGAGGCGGGCCAAGATTATTGCTTCAATATTGCCCGATGTCAGGCATCGTAGTTACGTCTACGTATCCTTTCCCAAACTACCCTACGGCACCCTTCCTGTCCTACGATACACGCTGATAGAATGTGCTAGTGTCGCTAGTGTACATACACGTGCACGTACCCCGACGATGCGTTGCACGTGTGCACCCTCGGCGACGCTGCGTTATTAAACTATCTCTTACCAGTTGTATCTCTATAAGCTCTGCCGCCCTTCATCCAATTGCCCCCCATCTGGCATACAAATCGGAAGTTGTTGTTTGCGATTGGTATCTTCAACGGAGGTAGTTGAAGCGTCGTTCTCTGTAGTTCTCTGAAAATAAAAAAGGATTAGTATTATTATTACAACATTTTAGGTTTCAATCATTTTATCCGAGATATAAATCTTTTTTATATTCTAATAGCGAAATTAAAGATGTGGCGTTATTAAATAATGCACTATTATTAATATAACACAACTTATAAAATAAATTTATAAATTGAATCTAATTATAAGTTATAAACTGAGATTATAAAGTAGTTGAATTTATTCTCTTATAATTTTTTAAAAACAGATAAATTGTAAATTACAGACTTTCCTTTGATCCATCTCTAAATTTATTAAGTGTAATGAATTATACGTATAATGTTGTGCGACGGTTTTCTTAATTATTAGAGAGGCAAGTAACGGCCTAGTTTACGAACAAACGTAATACATTGGCCGTGCAGGAGCGGCAGTCGTGGAAATAAAGCTTCAACTTCATGGAAGCAGCTTTGCTCTTGAAATATTGTCTACGAAGAGAAACAAGAGAGCCTCGCATACCGAAAGAATTACGTATGCATGTCTCGTGAATTTCTGGATCACAACAGAATTCCTTTATTCAAAAAACAAATATAGTGCCGTACATCTTGTGTGGTGGAACAAACAATGGGGCGCGTTCGTGAAATTGGGATGCACCCACTACGTTAGCATCTGCGACAGTTTCAAAACGTTTAACCTTTTTATAAATAGGAATCAAGCAGATCCAGTAAATGGATTCGTGAGAGAGTGACACATACAATGAATATTTTAGATTGAAACAAAAAAATTCTTCAGTATCTGATTACTTTTTAACACAAATCATAAATCTTTCTGAAAATGTGGATTTTTGGAATTAATTACACACAAAAAAATATATACTACCTACGAATAAATATACTTGTTCTAAATATGTATTTGATAAGTTTATATCTCCGCAAATCATAAAGTCATCATAAGTATCAAATTTATTTAAAACATGTTCTGGACTTGTGACGAGTATATCTTAAACTATTATATTAGTAAGAAAATATTTTTGCTGAAGAAAACTATTACTTAAACAAAATGAAATAAAGTAATTCTCGTCTGTAAAATAATATTTTTCTGTGTGTACAACGGGATCAAAGATTTTTCTAAAAATGTGGATATTTAATGTATTTTTCAAATACTTTATTAATAAATTACAATATATAGCTGTGATTAGTACGATATTTTATTCAGCTTTAATGCTAGAGATAGAGAGAGAAAAAAGCCTGAATCGAATAAAGAATAGCTTGCGATTCCTGATTGAGTCATCGTACGGCCTCCTCTTTTATAGCGGAAGAAAGACTTGGAAATTAGACGCGCATTCAATTAATTATTGCCCGAGTTCTCTTTCCCCGCGAATCCGTCGCGTAAGAAGCAGGTCGCTAAAGGGATTCATACCCGGCTCAATCGGTATTCACGGAAATGCGTTGATTTAGCAATCAAAGCAGGACAAGAGAGGGAGAAAGATCGGCCGGCGCGGTCAAGGGAGAAGCGCGGCAGGGAAGAGAGAGGGAATGCCCAACATACATACGCCGCCAGTAATTACAACCGGCTACAACGGAATCATTTGTTTGCGCATTGTTGCCGCAAAGCATTGTTGCACGTTGAAATGTTCCACCATCAATGTCCATCGTGCACACAGCCACATCCTTCTGCCCTCTTCCGCCGCTGTGGGCCGTGTATGGCCCTTGCGGACTCAAACGCATTGTACATTCTCTCAATTCGGCCTGCCGATGCATCTATGAACACATGCGCGAATTGTATGCGTCCACAAACGCTGAGATCTTTCAATCTCACCGCGAAACCGACTGTGCTACGTAACGCATAGCGCATAGATGCTCTCGGAAATGAAACGCGCGGGAGACAAAAAGCCGACCGATTCGTAAGTAGGTATGTCGCATTGTGCCGCGAACAGAGCGCAGATGGACACGCGACAACGAGGGGTGGGCGCACACGTCGGATACCGCGCACCGGTGTGAATTAATGTTTGCAGAAATAGGGCGACGAGTCTCCTCTTATTATGAAAATGCAGTCGGTGATATTTAGATGCAACACAATTACAGCTTCCACGCTTGGAAATTTATAATTCCAGCGAATTTCTCCCACATTATTTATCACGTTTATACGCTCCTGTATTATTTGTTATTGCTAATGCTGATGTGTACGGTTGGTTTTAATTATAATTAGAGGACATTCCTATGCCATCCCATGCGCGATATTAATATCGAACGAAATCATGTATTAAATATCTTTTAGTTGAATCGACATGTATATACTAAGATTTGACTGATATGATTTGAATATTAACCGATATTGGTCCGATACGCGATTTGATATTGAATCGATAGCTCGAATTGCTTACGAACGCAAACGCCAAATTTCGTTAAAGTAATATGGAATATGGAGACAAATATATTTTTCGTGCAGAATTATACTATGACAATTTTGCATGATTTATATTTATCAACATTTAACTTTGGGTCGGAAAAAAAAATATATATATATATGTATATATCTTCTGTGACAAAACATTGAGCATAGTTGTAGCGTTGATGAAGCAGACACATCTATTTAAACTAGCCAGCTACTCGCGCTGATATTAATTCCGCTCGCAGTATACAGTGTCCGTATTGCGGTTTCACTGCCGCTAATAACGCCCGCTTCCAACCACTCGTTATTTTTCTGTCAAATGCGAATTCCAACAAGGCATATTAATTATCGAAGATGCTACCGCAGGCAAAGCAATCCCCCTTCCCTCCCGCCCCCTTTCCATCCCCCGTGGTGCGAGGCCGACGTCGGTACTGCCAGAAACGCGAGTACGTATTGGCTGCGGACTATATCGGCCGCACGTCGAATATCCGATATCATCCAATATTTCATAATGGATATCCAATATTTACGATAGTGGACAGACGCCTGCGGATGTGCGATGCAAAAAATGATAGAAAGAGTAGATAGAGTGAAAAGCCAACTATGAGGGAGGGGGGGGGGGGTAGAAGCGCGAGAGAGCGAAAGGGAGACAAGGAGCGAGCGGTGAAAGAGATGAGAGAGAGAGAGAGGAGGACTGGGGGGCAAAAGCTGAAAGAGGGGAAAAGGCCTGGGATTGATTCCCAGTGAATTTTTGATCGCGATAACGGCGCGAGCGCTCGTTTACAAGGCCGTTTCATCTTCGGCATAACCGAAACCTGCCTGGTAATTATGCCGCGAATGTTCGACGCGATTGGAATTATATACATCGCGCTTCTGATTTCGGAAGTACACACATTCCGCCCGATGCGCGCCGGCGCACATAATTATATAATCGTAAATATTTGATACGTTCGATTAGTTGACGAGCGGACATGGTGTAAGTGAATGACTAAATAATTCAAATACGCGCGCAAATAGGCCTGCAAGCATTCCGCTTCCGACATAACATTGATAAGTACGGTGATCATATTTCTCTCTTTGAGAAAAATAAAGGACACCGCCATCTATCTTTCTTCCACAAACAAGTGCAATGTAAATTTATTATTATTAATCTTGGTTTAACTTACTTTCTATCTCTTTTAGTCCCAAGAATTAGAAAAAGATGAAAAGTAAATTAAACCTAGATTAAAATTAATCTGTATTGGTATAAATGGACATAAAACAATTATATACATATTTAAAAAAAACACATCTTTATTTAAACATTACACAAAAACGTGACTGACAATGAAGTATAAAACATTTTATAGGACTTTTCAGAAATAAAGGACAAAAGTGACTTTTTAAGAAAAAAATAAATCTAAAGGACACGGACCTAAAATAAAGGACTGTCCTCTGTAATATAAAACAGATGGTCACCGTACTGATAAGGGATGAACATATCAATATATTATCACTTATACATATCAGTGTAATCGTGTTTATGCAAAAAGTGAGTTCTAAAAAGGAATTTATTATATTAAAATCTTTGTAAATTCAGTAATTAATCAAAGCATCAAGTAAGTTAAATATGATAGTAATGATATATACATATGTACATGAAGAACACATATATACGGCGTGATGTGGAAATTAGGTATATTGCACTTTGAGTAAGGCAAAAGGTCCGAGCGAATAAAGTAGATGGACCATTACCTGATAAAACGAAATTACATTTGTGCAAGTACGGCTCGTAGATTAAAGCAGACATAGGGAGTCTGTACATAGGGAGGAGAAGGATATACAAATACGCGTCTACCCGGCATAAATAATAAATCGAAATGTAAATATTTCCTTAGACGAAACAATAAAAAGCGGTATTTTGATTCCATTTTTCGAAACAAATGCGAGCCGAGCTCTAAATAAATTCCCACCGCGAGCTTGTTTAACCGTGCAAAATTCAGCGAATAAATTTACGAAAATTATATGTTTTTCTTATTAGAATGCGGCACCCGAGATCGCGCAATTCAAGCTGATGCACTTTGTCTGCCGGTGGTTGCTTGAAAACGACGTTTCTATAATCCCGAGAGAAAGCATTCCGGGAGAGAGATGGTATTGTATGCAAACCTCCGCATAGAATTCGAGACGAATGAAGGGCAGAGAGCGCCCGTTTCTCCAGCACCTTGCACAAACAGATTCGCGTAACTTCAAGTAAGGTCCGGTGCAATGCTCCCCCCCCCTCCCCGCCTTTCTCCTCCAACATTATGAAATTACGAAATTTTACATGCAGCTGAAGCAAACGCATTGCCCAAAGGTATTTAACGTCTAGAACTAGACCGTTTTGCGCCTCGTTTTATTACAAAATGCGCAAGACGTAAATCTTATTTCTCAGCGTTCATTAAAAGTTGTTATGTACATACACTTTGTCCGTGAAATGTCCGCAATTCAGAGATACGGATATTAATAATTGCTTATAAATGTTCTATTAACGCAACATTAGTATCGTTTAGCGTGAATCCATATCAAATTTCCATATTAATAAACTATCATATATATATATGTATATTTCGAGGACTATTTGATTACATTCTGAATATTTAACAATCCGACCGCATTAGAATCAATAATAATATATTGAATAGATCGCATTGTGCAAGAGACGCTAATTAATGGCATTAATGAATATTATATAGACCAAGGCAAGTTCCATAATAATATTTGTGTTGCAAATGTAGGTACGGTGTTTATATTATTTGCGCCGGTATTAGTATCGCGGAACGCTAGACGCGTTTCTGCGGACTTTAGATTTAGTTAAAGCTAGGATAAACTTGGTACCAGCATACACCACACGATGCTGTTAGCGCGATTTATTGAAGGAAACAATATGTTCCGCAATATGCTAACTACGGGATATATCGTCACTCCTCCCTCCCTGTCGTGCATTTGCTCAACAAATCGCAACTAACGTCGTCAGCAGCTTTTATCAACATAATGAAAATATTATTAGAAATCTTTCTCTAATTAATATTATCAAAAACCATTTTTAATATTGAAAAAAATTCTAGATAAACTTATAAGATGCATTTAGTAATGCAATTTTTGAAATATATTTAGTTANTATTACGAAATATAATAATAATAACAAAACATTTGATAACAATTATGAACATTTCAATTTATATAGTATTATTTTGTTTGTCATAGTGAAACCTATATGTTTAGTTGAAACTATTTCACCAAAATTGTTGATTGAACTTTTATCAAGACTGGATTATTACAACTAATCTTTTTTTCAGTGAATATCTCCTTCTTTTAGTCTTTCCTAATTTAATGTGACATAAACTTGGAAGTTTTTATTCTCTTTAAAAGACAGAACCCTATCACTTTCTAGACGAGAAAAACGTACGTGGATCTAATACATTAATCTCTTTGAGAAGCATAGCCGTGGTCTCCGACAGTGATCATTCAGCGGAATTTTTCTTCTGACGCGAGACCTTCGCGACGATAACAAACCGATTAATAACGCCGGGACCGGCGCGGGTTCGATTAACGGAGGAGATTTGGAAAAAGGACACGGAAGGCAAGATCCGTGCGAAAGCCCCTGCCTTTTAAAAGAGCCGACGATCCTCGAACATTTGTTAAGCGTCTCGGCGGCGGACACTTTAAAAACCATGTCATTTGTAACGCTACGACGAAGAAAGTGTCTTCGGGGGTAGGAAAGAGAATATCCTGTAAGAACGACATTCAGGACGTGCCGCGATTAATCCAAAAGGCCCACGTGGGACGAGAAAGGAGGACAATGAAGTAGCTTCCTCGGTGTCGTCTCATTTTTTTTTCATCTCTTTTTGAATCTTTTATGCGTCCTTCCCGGCTCCTATCTTCCTCGTATCTCGGCATAATATCGATACGTGTGTGTAACGTAAAGTAAATAAATCATTGACAAAGAATAACGATAACGGAACAAAAAATGTAAAAAAAAATATAATCGTGATATAATCATAATGAAAAGATTCGTAAACTTTTACGTTGCACTGAGAGAAAAATATAGTTACTTTTATTATGGTTAACATATAGTTAAATTAATCATATTTATTGTTAGAAATATTATAAAATTATGGTTGAGGCCAAAAGTAACTATATTTTTCTCTCAGTGTGGCTGTAATGACATAGATTGATTAAATTTATAGAAAGTTAAGTAAATGACAAAAATACTTTGTTAAATTATTCATGCGGACAACTTCGCTATTGTCGGCATCTAAATATTAGCGCATCGAATCGCCATAATTCGAATTACATCCCGACAAACCGGATGAACCGCGGGCGGGGGATTTCGACAATTCCGGGGCAATTATCGGAAACGGTTTCCGCGGCTTCCTGAACAGCGGGCTCTAGATTCATTTCCTGTCTTCACCTGCTTTGAAATCGGCGGCCCCATCCCATCATCCGAGAGGGTCGCGCGCATCACCGGGAAAGTTTCCTGCGGGCGCTGGATGGTGGGAACAATGTTACCGGATGCAGATGAGTCTCATTTCCCACCTACTCTCAGGTCGTCGTCTCCCGGCCTCCCTCGCTGATCTCTCGTCGCCGCCGATCGGTACCATCGGTGTTCAATGACGATTCTCTTTCTCTCTCTCTATCTCTTCTGTTCCACCTGTTCCATTTATCCCATCCTGCACCGCCGTTGCTTGTCTCACCGTCGCTTCTCTCTCTCTCTCTCTCTCTCTCTCTCTCTCTCTCTCTCTCTATTTGCTCCATTTGTGTCTTCTTGTACCAATCAGCACCAGCGCGGGATTCTTTATCGCTCCGCTGGTGTCGAACGTAAGGATTGACCATGCTTTATCGGCTGGCCTTCGATCGACTATAGATAGAGAGGGAAAGGGACGTTTTCCCATAGCCGAACGTTCGGTAATCTCTCTGTTATGACCTGTACCTAGCCGCGGCTACTTGATCGTTTTACGAGATGTTAAAATTTACGAGAGAACCTTTATATTCGTCACGCGATTGCTGGCGCGCGCGGTTACCTCCTTCAACTATATTAGATCACTTAAATGAAGTTATCGTGGATACTGTCCTTGTGGAAGAGCTGAACTGCTCCTTTTTTCCTTATTGCCCGGCAAACGACATCCTTGAATTCCGCAAGGCGGAGTAAAACCCAGTTGCATGCGCAAAAATATAAAAAACGACAAATGAAAATTATAACGACAATCAGGCGATAAAACAAAACCAGAATTCATGATCATGTCAACAGACACATGTAACGTGAATACCAACACCGCTGGTTAGTCAAAGTTTGTTGCCATTAATCCTTGGAGGGCACACATATTTTTGGACTCCAATAGAGGGCATTTTGATCAACTGGGTCATTTTGATCAAGTCAAGAATTTTTCGAACATCTTGGCTTCTGATTAACATAAAGATTTCCTTTTTCTTTTAATATAGAGTAAACATCCCTTTTTATAGCGCATTTCGATTAATTATTAAGAAAAATAATGTTGTTTCAATAATATTTTAATTTAAATAAAAAACAAATTTTTCAACTTTTTGTTCAAAATTGAACATCTTGGATTCTAACTGATATATCGCAAAATTTTAACGTTGTTTTAAACCTCAGAGTATCCACTTTGAGATGGTATAGTAGTTACTTATATCAATCTTTCCAAAAATATAATTATTTAAAAACATGAAACACTGGTAAAATAAACCAAGTTCTCTCATTTTACATATTTATAAAACAACTATTAAAAAAAACTAAATGAAATTTATTTACTCTTTTTCTGAAGATTTAAAGTAAATTATTCATTAAAAGAAAATCCATTTCTACATCTCTCTTTTTCTTCATACAAATCGAAGCGTTACGGAATGTGCATGCCGGAACAAAATGACCCTATGTGCCCCCGAGGGGTTAAAGTTCACCGTATTTTGGAAAATGCAACAGAAACAATAAGTTTTAATCTCGCGAAGTAATGTGACCAAATGGAATTTTATATTACCGAATTCCAACAGCTCATTGCAATTCTGTATTTATGGAAAACGTTGATCTTTGTAATTTTGTGTATATCCGATGATAATGGGATCTCATTTGCTAATGTGTTCGTAATTTAATTCTTCTCGCATGCCCACACGTCTCATGATTAATCACATCAAAGTAATTCGTTATAAAATACGATTGCAATATCCATTTCGCGAAATCCTAAAACTCTCGAGGACGTTAGCGCGTGTAAAGTATGGCGGTTGCACCGTTCGCTGAATTTCGGGCACATTTCTAGGGGCAATCCTTTTAATGTCATGGGAGAAGATTAAGACGGTGCAATAGTCAGCGTTTAACAATCTCTGTAAAGTGAAATGACAAATTACGCTAAACGTTGTCTGTAGAACGGATTCTCTCCTCTGGAATAAATGTAAAACAAAAAAAATAGCAAAGCGAATTATTAGTCAACGAGGGCGAAGGATGAAGTGTCACGTTAAACGTCTGTGAAATAGTCGATAGTGTCGATAACTCGCCGGCATGCGAAAATTGGAGAGGAAACTTCGGTACTTGGCTATATCGCGAATATCAGCACTCTACTGAATTTTCACGATGGCACTCGTTAACGTCACATGTTATATCATATCGGTCTACGTGTCTATTCTGTCAAGATGATTCTCGCACTCGCCTCTTTCCAAATCGACAGGTGCAAGATTGGTTTCTCCAGTGGTAACAGAAATCTTGTATGTGTGCAAACAACCGAATATTTTGAGAGTAGAGTAACGACATTTTTTTTTATTATTTTTGCAAGTTTTTTATTATTTTTAACTCTTCGTTGCGCGCGTCAAAGTTCAAAACATCAATACTATCAATAGTCGAGTGGACTGTTTGTACAGTATAGAAAAGCATGTTAACTATTCATAAAAGATCATGAAAAAGTGCAACTTTTAAAAAAATCAATTTTTAATTACAATTCTTTTAATTACAACTCTCTTAAAGTCAATCAGTGAAATCAGCGATTATACATTGATTGTCAGTGATAAGTATAGCATTGTAACTATCCATCCTATATTACAGAAGATAGTCCCTTATTTTAGGTCTGTGTACTTTAGATTTATTTTTTTTCTTGAAAACTTACTTTTATCCTTTATTTCTGAAAAGTCCTATAAAATGTCTTATGTTTCAGTCTTTATCACCTTTGTATATTTTCCGTAAATAAAGATGTGTTTCTTTTTTTATATATGTATAATTATTTCTGTTTGCAAAATTTTATTTTTTTTCATATAAATATATATTCAGGGAAAAAATATCTATGATAATAATAAATTTACATTGCACTTGTTTGTGAGAGAAGGGTAGGTGACGGTGTCCTTCATTTTTCTGAAAAAATGTGGCCCCTGTATATACACTCCACCCGTGCAACGAAGAGTTAATAGAGCATCGTGCGAGCGTATTTCGATTTTTACATAACGCTCGTAGCGTTTGCATGTCCAAAAGTGATATCGTAAATCATTTCTGTATCACAAGCATTACGGTAATGTCCATCATTCTTTCATTACAGCGTCAACGAGCTCCGAGAAGTCGCTCTTACACGAGATGAGAAATACGCGTAGCAACGACGTCAACTCCAACGTCGTTCAATCTAACCTGATTACCTTTCGCTAGACACTCGCTCGTGCTTTTGTCGTATTACCGCGGGGACGTATTCGCGAAACACCCGGTTTAAGCGTTCCTCTAAAATCGAACAACGCAATTGGAGTAGATTGATGGACAGGCGGACGGGCGGCGCGCGCGTCTCGATTGTAAAATCGTCGATTCGATTTATATGTGCGCCATAGTTATACTCGATATAACCGATATTACGGTGGAAGGTCCGTCAACTGATGGACACACAGTAAACCAAAATCGATCGTATCTGGGAGGAACCGGCGGCGGGCGGGCAACGAGTTTGCCGGTAGTTCCGGCTTGTCCGTTCGTAACTACCGCGCCGACACGGCCAACAGGGGTGATCTAACTTCTCTCGGATGCAGGGCCCGGAGGCGGTTGGTCGGGTTATAAGTAATAGCTAAATTAACATCTTAGTGCATCCCCGGAGCGTCATCTGCTATCTACGGGCCGTTAGTGCCGTAGGAGAGTCGTAAGATGTACCCTAAGCGTATTCGCGCACACGCAAACGGTTGTCCGGCTGGTTTCGGTCCCGCTCGCGCAACCGAAAGCATCGCGAAAATGCATCCCCCGCGGTGTTATCGTCCTCCCCTATGTAATTCTCGCCCGCCCGTGTGCACTCTGGTCTGCCGGCTACTGCTGTAAAGCCCGATCGTATTAAGGATCTGTATGCGCCGCGCGGGATAATAGCGCCTGATCCAGTTTATGAAAATTTCACAGCGATTTAGGGCATCGGGGTCACTCAATCATTCGGGCGTTTAAGTCACGTCGTCTATATAATATCGCAAGTAAAATAAATGTTCTATATTCTTGATATAGGCTAACGTGTATGCGATGCAATATATATACATCACGCATGTATTTTTTTTTCTATCACGCGAGACAAAATAAATATAAACAACGTCTGAATTTTCAGAATTGTAACTATGCATGCAGCACGTACATATAAACGCGTAGTTGTGTTTGATAAGACTTTTAAATATGAAGTGCATGAAAAATGAATTGTATGGGGAATAATAGATTGTAACATTTTGTAAATAATTAATTATTAGACAGATTAAAAATTGCTGACTCACGTGAAGTCATCTTTAGATATAGTTGCCATCCCCCAAGATATTCGTGAACAATTACTGTAATTTATTTAGTATCTACTATTGAATTATCTCACTTTATTCGTTTAATTCTATGGCTACCTTCCTTGAAACACCGCAATCAACTTAGTAAACTTAGTCTAGCGTTCCTCAATCGAATTAGAATATCGTTAACGCGAGATTACAGATCGATTTCAGGTTTGATGTCGCTTAGTTTATGGCAAGTTTCCAGACACTAACAGGAAACTGCTTTTACTGATTATACGCGACTGCATTAGGTGTTGCGGTCTTTGTGAATATTGCATAACGTCTTTATTAGAAGGCAATCAAATAAATAAATGTATTAATCAAGCGTTAATAAATAATATCAATAAACTTATTATTTTCTTAATATAAAACCGAGTAAAGAAAGTCAGTTGAAAGAAATATAAATGTAAAATGTTTCTAAAAAATATTTTCCAGTAGACTAGTGAATATTCACGACTTCAACCGTGCAAATTTCTCAGGATATCTCCGGAATTTTTTAAAGAGGGACCAAGTTATTTGCGTAGACGATTTCGCGATGATTAATTAAAGGAAGACAATAGGCAGCAGTCCCTAAGTATGAATCGGCAGGCCGTTATTCATCGAAGCGCCTAAATTAATTTAATAATTCCGCGATTTAATACTCTCTCGTCTATCTTCCTCCGCCCCTTTCCCATTTTCCACGTTCAGGTTCCTTTGTATTCTGCAATGCTTATTGCTTTATGCTATTATTAATAAAGACATTTCTGCCTAATTAATTCGTGTCTATCTCATCAAACGGTGGAAGACTAATTAACTGCGAAAATAAATAATTTGAGTACCTTCGTAAGATCAGTTGATGTAAAGACGATTATATTTCATGCTAGTTCGCTTTGACAGCGATTTATTATTATTCCGCGACTATCTTTTATTACAATAATTAAATTATTATTTGAAAACTAACATTTTTTGTAGAAAAGAATAATTATTAAATTATACATTATTTTAAAATTAACGTTGCTTAAAAGTTTGTCCATTAAATATATTAGTTGAGAAAATTGGCGTTGTTTAAAAGTTTGTCCATTAAAAATATTATGTATATTGGGAAAATATTGCTATTTGTGACATGAAGTATTCAGTCGAAATCGATATGCAATAAAAAAATAGCAGACAATCTTTTGTAATAATTATTAAACTGCGTATTATTTTTAAACTGATTTTTAAACTGATATCGTTCAAAAGGTCCGCTAAATATAATATATTGGGAAAGTACAGTTTTTACAGCATAAGGAAAGAAAATATTCGATTGAAATCAAGATGCAATAAAAAAAATATCAGACAGTCGTCTATAATTGTTATTTTTAAACTGTTCAATTGTTCGAAAGGTTATCTATTAAATATTGAGAGAATTTGTGACATGAAATGTTGGATCGAAATTGAGAATAAAATAAAAAATAACAGACATAATCCCTGTAATAATTATTAAATCTCATATTACTTTTAAATTGGCGTTGTAGAGAAGATTGTCTGCTAAATGTATCGGGAGACTACAGTTATGTGTGATATGAAGCGTTCGAAATGGCGATGCAATAAGAAATAGTACACAACCTCATAAATAATAGTCTTATCCATGTATCCGTGCATGTATATCTCTCAGCGTACACTCTTTTATTACGTACGCTCATTTTCTTCTCTCGCTTTCATGGGCGCAAATAACAGTACCACAATCCTGACAGAAACCGGTACTTCAAAAGAGCCCGCACGTACAATATTTTATTTTGTGCCGGCGAATAATTGGCGAAGTCATGTGAAATATCGTATGGCGGATCTAATTCAAGCGAGTCGCTTTGCTCGTAGCTAAAATATACACACGTGTTGCCGGTAACGTTGGAGCGGAAAGAACCGCCGATGATAAAAACTTCACTTTGTCGGATACAGAGCTCGTGCTGACAAATTGTCGTAATTGTAATTTCCCCCGCCGCGAAAGAAGGGTCGTGTTGTAAATACAACGACAATTTCCATGTCGAAGCTGTGTGCCTATCGCAAATTTGCGTTTCCGGCGATATTAATAATAAAACCCAAGTCGTAAGCATTAAAATCTCTCTATCCGAAAAGCTGAGCCGTAAAAGCGTCAAAATCTCTATCCGACAGATAATAATATTCCAAAATACATATTGCGATCCCGCCGCGTATATTTGCGCGTGCGTAAAAGAAAAACGCTAATCGCACGGCTTACCGATGTACTTATACATAAATTTCTACTTGCGGTAAGAGCTTTCTGTATTCCGCCAGGTACCTTTCTCAGTTCCCAATGGGGCATAAATTATTTTCTTAATTACTGCCAAGCCGTGGATCGCGTGTTGAGGATAATCCTAGTAACTCTTCGCCGCTCCTCCGCCGGCCGCTGTGATTAAGTTTGATTTTCAGCGAGAAACATTCTGATTCTAAAAAAATTTTCGGATATTTACATCGGCGAGTGTTAATGAAATTAGCTTGAACTTATCAAAATTATCATTGATCGATATATACGACTTGTATTTATCCCAAGATTATAATTTTTGATTATAAATTGTAATAAAGATTATTTCAATAAATGCAAACAATGAAATTTATAAGAAATTCTTTCTATTTCAATCATACAAAGAATTTATTCCAGAATACGCGCATAAAAGCTTCATTTTTGCTTAACTCGTTTGATACGTTTAATTATTTCAAGAGCCCCACAGACTCAATCTCAGGCTTTGTGTCCTAAAAGTGACACGATGGCATTAAAGGTTAATCCTCCTATTCCTGTGAGAGTCATACGTACGTGCAAATTTTCATTTCGCTTCCATAATAGCATAAGTAAAGTACAACGCTACAAAGGAAATAAATGACGTCGGAAATTGGTTATGAAATTGCTATACCAATGCAAACGTAAAAGGTAACGCTAACAAGATGATAATTCTCTTCGCGAAAACTATTTCGAATTCATAATCAAAATAAAATTAGGTTCATTTAGTTACATGGCAAGAAATCTTTTTTTATTAAGCAACAGAAATAAAAAATAAGCTTTCGCTATTTTGTTCCATACAGTTCAATCAAATATTTATTCTTGCTCTTCTTATTTTCTTAAATTCTTAAATTAGGTTGTATCTTGCTGCCATTTTTTCTTCAAATGTAATATCACTCACAAAATGCGTATATATGTACAGATAATTTAAGTATTTATGACATATATTGAATTTAGATTTGTGAGTTCGTTAAACTTAAATAATTATAGATCATTTCTTCGAGACGCAGACAATTTTAATGAGTCGCAGTAACGACGTTATGTCTAAAATATGCTAGATTTAGAATCGTTTAAATATTAAAAACATACATTAAGTTTCATTTGAATATACCTCGCATGCGTTGAATTACAAAATTGTACACGTTACTATAATTTTGCAAAGTACTACAAACCGCAGATAAAATCACAGTAAACTAGGAATTTCAGCTGCCACTTGGTCTGCGTCAGTGCTAAAGCCTTACGAGCCGCAAACCACGAGCACGTGTCATTTACTGAAACCCATCATGACATATCAGTGCACAAAGGGCAATGCACCTATGCCGTGAAACGTGAACGTCCAACGACTTATCGATCCCACCTTCCGTATAAGACCGTCGGACGTTTAATAAAATACGAAGGGAGCTCGCGCGAGCGATGCACTTTCACGCTGCCTGCCGGCCGGCTGCACCATCAAGTGCATCCATGTGGGGCGACGTGCTACATCGATCATTACATAAAAACTCAAGGGGCACTCGAGGGGCTTCCGCCGAGGGAAAAATATTCAAAATCTGCCGCGACTTCGGCAATTTCGGCTTCTTATGCTTCCCGAGAGCGGATCCGACGTAAAGTAAAGTTCAAACAGACGGAATACAGCGCGATATGCAGTGCAATAAAATCAATATTGTCCCGAAATGTCACGATTTTAAAATTAATCAAATAATAACAATAATTTAATGCGTCTCGATTTAATTATAATTTAGTGATTACATTATCATTAAACATATTAGTGATTTACAGCGTTGCAATTATTATTGCGATGGATGAAATATTACCTGTTGTAATTCGAGTAATTTATTCAATTTTTATTTTTTATTTAGTTATGACATGTTAATTTACATTTACATATTCTACGTCGTGACTTAACTTTTTTCCTAATATTTTAATTATTAATTTATTATTATTAATATATATTTTAAAGATATTATTAATTAATTATATTATTTATTAATTAAGTTTATTAATTAATAATCTAATTAATAAATAATATTATTATTGATAAATGAATAATAACAAATTAATAAACTATTATTCATTTATTATTCATTTATTTCATGGCTAATGAAGACTCTATGCAGTTTAAAACGTTTTTGTACTTTCCTCTTTATTAGAAAATAATAAATTATATCATATTTTCTACAATAACATTTTTATCGTTCAGTCCATGACCTTTTCACATTCGCAAATACCAATCTAATTTTCATTTAGTATAAAATATTATTACTTGTAGATTTAATCAATACACCGTCATACATGTGATTAACACACAAATATAATAATTAATACAATATACGCAGCAATCAAGCTCAAATTTAATTTTCACTAATTAAGATAATAATACCGATGTATAACATTATTTTTTCATTAATACCACTATGAAATATCACAATGATGAAAAATTACGAGTGCTACGAAAATGTAATGACATTTTTATCACGGTGTAAAAAAGAATGTCCGTTGTAAATGGCTACTTTAATTAGATAACTGCTATGTATTCAAATGCAGAAAACAACTCGCGTTCCAGTTTGTCGTCAACTAACCGGAGACAGAATATCCCACGACAGGAGAGTGGTTATGTAGGGCGAATCAAAGAACTGGGTCAAGTCGCGGCTTCCGCTATCGTAACGACGTACCAAAGTACGATAGGACTGACACGAACGACGTTACCGTAATGACGTTACATCGTAACGTGTAACGATGTCGATCGTAATTTTTTGAGATCGACTGTGCCGCGTTCAACTTCATCCACGAAGATTACGACGAGACTTTCCACGCAAATTTACGGGTGCAAAGACACGAGCGGCTAAATGAAAATCAAGTAAATGCAACTAAACGACGCGGCGAGAGAGCGAGAGAAAGAGAGAGAAGGGAAGAGAGGTGCAGCTATAAATAATATCCTTCCTTTCCGCAAGGTGGATTGTCTTCGGACGAGGGGAAGAGCGGAGTAGATTGTCGCTAGATTAAATTGTACGGGTTACGTGGCGCTCTATAGAGAACTCGGGGGATAGCCCGAGGGTAGAGGGTGAAAAAAGGGTTAGAGGGCGGATAGTAAAGCGGTCGCAGTTACGGCCGGAAATTGGCGAAACTTTGCGGAAGGTAAATTAGCGGTAGTAATAAAAAGCGGCTTGGTGTTCTAGCCGAATTTCCTCATCCTTTTTTTCCCTGGGACAGGCTTTATTGCGCGAACCCACCATCCCTCCAACCACTTCTGCAATGCACGACGAAAGAGAGAGAGAGAGAGAGAGAGAAAGAGCGGTCGAATGAAATTATGAGAGCGAGTTTCGCGGAGAGGCGCAAGAAATTCGACTCCTCTTCCCGGCCGTTTTTTTCCTTTTTTTGGTGTTCAGATGAAAAAAGCAACGATAGAACCAAAAACAATTTAGTTAATGCTTCCTACATTCGCCCGTCCCTCCGATAGCGCCGATAAGACGACTGGAAATCTACAATACTATCCCTCTCATATCGAGAAAGGGGATCATCCCCTCGTAATGTCGTTGGATTTACATTTAGAACAGAACATTTAGACATAGGTTTCGCCGAATATGAAGTATCCACAACGATTCTTCACGATCCCTTCCCTCCCCCCCGTTCCATCTTTTCTTCCTGTCGCCAAGCATAGCTTCTGGAATATATCTGCAAAAGTGGACTTCGTAAAGTTGCGGGAATAACATATTTTTGAGCTTGAGATATAAATAAAATCCACTGCTCGGTTATCAATCACAATTTTTATTTTTATATTACATTTTTGAAAAATGGGAGAAGCGAAGATTATAAAACGGTCCCGCAATAAAAAGTCTACAGTTTTCCTCATTTCGATTCTAAAAACGCGTACTTAACCAACAAACATTTTATCACGAAATAGCCGGTATATTTCAACAAGCCCCGGCAAAATCACGGCAAAATTCAACAATATTCGGACGAGATAAAATTTTAACGTATCCACGTACACACACGTGCGTATTTGTATAATATATATTATGTAACATCATTATATCAATCCGAAATTTTGCGCCGGGCGAAATTCCAATTAGAATATATTCAGTGTATTTCCGAATTAAAACAGATTAAACTCGTTTAATTCCAATAATCAGTTGGCAGTAATTATTGCTGGAGGAGAGCACGGGCATATTTGGAACGCGACACCGGAGCCTGGATTCTCTTTCATTTGGAATCGGTTCAGAGGTCAACTGCGAATTAGATTTAATCGCCGTTCAATTCTTGTAATCAATCTACTGTCAAATCTCTCCCAAGTGAGCACTTAATTAAACTGAATTCAATTTCGGCCGGGTGCTCGCCGATTCGCGCCCGTCATCAGTTCGGTATTGTTCCGCGCCTAGCGGCGCGCGCGGGGCAGCTCTAAACGCCGTTGCGTTTTCGTGTCTTCTAATAAATTTCCAGAGAGAGATATTTCACGCGCGGCGGAATATGAACGATTTGCGAAGTAAAAAAAAAAAAATGAATTGACTCGTCGAGCCGAAAATTTTCACGTAGCCTCGTTACGCGAAAGCCGTCGCGCATTTTCTCGATTTCCGTGTGACTGACGATTTATATGTACACAGCTAACCCGCACACACGTGCCGGGGAAATTGCGCTCAACACTCCGCGCGCCGCCGTGACACGCCGGTAAACGTATTGGTAATACCTATTACGTCGACGCACATTTCGTCATTAAATGTCCATCAGACTCGTTCGACGCTCGGAATCGAGTATATCGCGTCGATGAGCGCTCTTCCGCGCTGCGGAATGCAGTCTACTAAATTTGATTAAAAGACCTCCTGCGCGCGCCGCGCCCCGCCCGAAACGCTGTAATTTATTGTCAAAGTTCCTTTAATTAGTGCCATGAAGTTATTTAATACTTTGCAATAACATTACTGATCTATTCCCTCAATGTCGTAATTCCCTCTCGCCCCCCTCCTCCTCCTNCGCTTTTAATTCCAACCGTGGGATCTACCGACAGTTTCTTGCATAGTTTTCATTTAATTAAGTAAAAAGTAGTTTATCTTGTATTTAAATCTCGAATTTTCCCCCGCAAGTTTCTACAATTTAAGTCCAATTCACAGAAATTTCATAATTTCCAGCTTCCCAATCTTCGCTCATTTGTTCCGAACGAAATATTTCCGTTTCTCTCTCGTTTGTAACGCTGCACTGACAAGTAATCCTGCCTTTGTGTGACTCGCCGATTTTAATGAAACTCAGTATATTTGTAAAATCAAGAATAATAGACACATTTTTTTATATCGGTAACTTTTATGATGCAATTTTAAGAATAAAAACTTATATTCATAAGTAAAGAAATAAAAAAATCATCAATAAAAAATATACACACAAGGTAGACTTACTTGTGAGAGAAAAATATACTTACTTTTGACCCTAACCATAATTTATAATATTTCTAACCAGTGTTGTAAGAGATACACTATTTAAAGTAACGAGATATACTATTTAAAGTAACGTAGTTAGTTATTTAAAGAAAAATGTAACTAGGTACAGATACAGATACACATTTCCTATAAATAACTAGATACAGATTCAGTTATTTTACAAATTAATCTAGATACTATGCAAATACTAATATGTATAATACAATAATACATAAACGTATCTAAGATGTTATTTTAGATAAGATACGAAATAAAATGTAACTCTTTACAGTTATAGATACTGAATTAAGAAATATAACTAGTTACATAAAAGTATCTAGATAAAGTCATCAGATTCATGTAACTAGATATCTTACAACACTGTTTCTAATAACAAATATAATTAATTTAACTATGCACATCATTATGTTAACCATAATTATCGTTAGAAATATAAAATTGTAGTTGAAGCCAAAAGTAGCTATAATTTTCTCCCAGTGTGCGCGAAGCGGACGGGGCGAATAATTGCGTTGAATCGTTTCTCGAGTGATCGGTCGACCACGCGGAATTCACGTCGACCCTTTCATTCGCTCGCCCAACCAACGACTGGCCGACAACGAGGAATAAAATGATCGTAAATGAAAACGGCCGGACGTTATACGGTGCGCGTGCAGCGTACAGTGCTTGAAATCGTGCCAGATCGCATCTAATTACGAGTCTGTCGATGCTCGGTGCCCGTGGAAAATCTTTCCGGTTAGTCCGTCCTCTCCCTCCGCGGGGAAAAGCGCCAACAGAAATTTTCCCCGTATCCTCCCGTCCCTCATCACCCCGTAAACCATCTAATACTACTCCATGCCCCTCCGCTTTGCTCCCTCGTTCCCTCTCTTGACGTATTTTCCGTGGAAATGCAAATTCCGGGTCGCCGACATCGTCTCTCAAACTGGCGATATATCGCATCGACGACGCGGAAGGGAAGTGGATGTACGTGTGCGGAAAGATAGAAGCTACATACCGTGAATATATCACGAACGAATTTTTCCATATCCTCCCCAGTGTCCTCGGGTAATCTCGATCGAGGCTCGCGCGCGCGCGAAAGGAAACTCATCCGTTAATCCGCTGAAAGACTAAAACTTGGAACTCGAGCGGGCGCAGGAAGCGTAGTTTCAAATTTAATAAAGACGAACATCCGACTCATCGAGCTAATTATATACATCTTGTTAACTGACAGCAGAGAATCCGTAAAACCGCGCGAGTGCAGTTGACGTCGTTAAATGTCGACCATTAGGGAAATCGATCGCAAAGGTCGACGATAATGCACCCCCTCCGCGTTACAGTCGCGGCGTTATAAATCACGTTCGACAAATACCGTTCATATAACTGTCTTTATCTAACGCCGGGCGGTTTCCTCGGAAAATCCGCTATTCATGCAAGCTACCCCCGTACAGCCACCTGTCTTAGCCGCCCGGCGCAATCCTCCTCAAAAGCGGTTTCCACCTCAGCCGCATACTCCGGCTCGTCGTCAAATAGACAGCCGCCGTCGGTTCTTGCAAATGGCATTTGAAGATCGCGGCACGGCTATGAAAGGGATTCGAGGGTTGCGCCGGCCCTCTGCTCCTAGCGGTCCGTTGCGCAACCCCCGGCGCGGTTTGCGGGGGCGGGCGGCGCAGAGGGGGACAGGCGGAGAGAATTCTTTCGGTTAACCGCAACGATAATCTCGAAATCGATCCGCCGCGCGAAAGGGCTTCCCGCTCTAATCCGAGGCGACGTGCGTCTCGTGGTTCTCGCGTTACGACTACCCCGAGTGGCCAATCGGGAACGCTGCCGTCTATTACCCTCCGGACTGCGCTGAATTGCGGACGCGTCCCCGTCGCGTTCGGCGCTACCGAGGATGCTTGGCGATGACAGCCCCGGGGATGAGTACGGCACTTGGCGTTTATAATAGTGTTCATTCTTGTGTCGCAAGAACGATAATGCGGCAGAAGGAATCGCGCCCTTTGACTTTCGGGCGAAAACTTGGTCGCAACCGACGACAGCTGTACACAATGGAAGCACCTGTTCCGGAAAGTTCATGTTAATTTGTAATCGTGAGTGTAGCGTGGCTGTAAAATATTTTCGAAGAAACCGAGCATTCAAGAAAATTGAAATTGAAAATTGATACTTGTTTGACCCTAGGCTGTCACACCTTTTTTTCGAACGAGACTGTCACACTGGGTCACCCAATGCAATTTTTGATGAGCTGCAGTTTAAAAACCAAGTATCCAAAATTTCTAAAAAAATTCTGAAATAAAGTTCAAACATAGAAAAATATATTCCAATTATTACATAATTGGAGTTTATTTTTCTATGTTTGATATAATTATACATATGTTTTAATATAATTATATATATTAAAAAATTAATATTTTAATTATTTTCATTTTTAAAAAAATTGTTGAAAAAAATTTTTTTAAATCACATTTTGCTTGAGAAATCATAATTTCTTTAATTTTTAATATTTTAAGCTAAAAATTTAGAATTATACTCTCGAGATATGTTACTTTAATAAAAAAATTAGTCCATAAATAAACTTTTCAAAAAAGGTATTTATATTATATTGAAGAAAAGCACTTTTTTACTCGAAAAATTCTTCCAATGGTTGCCAAAAATTCTTCTAACAACAGACACTGATGCTTCCTTCCTTTGGGCAAGCGTCAGTATCTGTTTAGGTATCTGTAGTAGATCGATTTTAGATAGCATGTCAAGTTTACATTTCCAAGCGCGCCGAAAGATATCTTATTACTAATAAGTCATCAGCAGTTCGGGTGATAGTGACCCGATATGATAGCCTAAGGTAACCTGTGTGAACTTAGCACCCGACTTCACAAAATCAAATTTTGCATATGTACCTATAATCATTCGATTGTACTCGGTTTGTATCCGTTTGTATCACCTTTCGTTTTATTTGTATCTCAAAGGGGTAAAAGATTCGATTTGATTAAGCATCGTTTCTATCCGTTTGTACCGCTTTCCATTTCGTTTGTACCGCAACAGGAGTGGAACTAGGGCAAAATTAAAATTGTATCGGGGGTGACTTCGCCATTTTTGAACATTTTTAAAATCTGAAAGCGGATACTGTTTCGTTTGTACCCGTTTGTATCACCTTCCATTTCGTTTGTACAGGAGTGGAACACAAAATTAAAAACGATTACGAAACAGCACCCGCTTTCAGATTTCAAAAATGTTCAAAAATGATAAAGTCACCCCCGATACAATTTTAATTTTCCATCCCTGTTGCGGTACAAACGAAATGGAAAGCGGTACAAATGGGTACAGACGATGCTTAATCGAATAGAATCTTGAAGATTTGTATATCTCAAAGTCAGGTGCTGATAAATTTTTTAACCCTTGTAACTTTTAGCTCTTTGAGGTACAAAATAAAACGAAAAATGGTACAAACGAGTACAAACCGAGTACAATCGGATGGTTATACGCAAAATTTGATTTTGTGAAGTCGGATGCTAAGTTCACACAGATGCCTAAGGTTAACGATTTTAATGCACACGAGAGCTGTCTGGAAAAAGAGAAATAGTAGAAACGACTACCAAATTTGCCTCATCTTCGTTAAAAAGTTCGCCGTTTGGTGTGAATCATATTAATAATAAAACCCCGGAAGAAATTACAGATTGAAACCGTACCGTCGTCTTCATTAAGTTGAGTATAAATAAAACATCGAGCAAAGCTAAACCGCAACTCCGCGAACGAATAATAAATTAAACGGGACAAGAGTGGCACGGCTCGAACTTTTTTCCAGCCGCCATAATATTTTCAGGAAATAGAGTAACATTAATGCTTATTTTTGCGGATTAACCATTAAGTTCCAGCCCGTAACTGGCGTCGCGGCGGAAGAAGCATGGCGACAGCGAAGCACGATGAAGCCATTCTTCTTTCCCCAACAACAAGAAACGGCGCAAATCTTGGAGAGTTAAAAAAGAATAAAAATTAATTACGCCGTCCGTTAATTATGGAACTTCCGTGGAGCGAGGGCGCAACAACGGCGAGTTGTCTCGCGGCAACTTTCGCTGAAATCAAGTTTCATCAACTTGATTAGACATTCCATGGGTAAATTGATAAGCTTGACAGTGAATTGTACTCAAGTATCGAATATTATAGAAACGAGTCACTTCAAGACGAGGTTACGTCGCAGTGGCGGAAAAATAAATCGAGGAGGGAGTACGGAAGGGAGCCGCGATTTCTCTTTCGACGCCGCTTTTCACTCCGCGGCCCTTGCATTTAGATTTTCTTTGACTTCCAAATGGGACGTGACGTCGCGGATACTCGAAAGTCTTTCAAAGTTATTGCGGCTTTCCTCAGGATGGTGACCTTCCCGTTTTTGCAATCTCCCATACGTAGGCAACATCAGGAATTAATTTGCAACTCGCTTCAACGAATTCTTACGAATTCAAGTTCATAAATCTTTAAAATGAATTTTTTAATGAGAAATTCGTACTATCTTTGATATGAATCTTGTTTCGATTGTTGAAATTTATTGCAAAAAAGATAAAGAAAGGCTGGATAAGGGTAAATATCGATCCCCAGCTCAAGATAATGTGTAGCGTCAAGGGAAAAAGTCAAAGTTATATCGTCCTTAAAACATAAAATGTTACGATTACTTTCCAAGTCATGATTTTTTATTTACGCTTTCCATTCATTAATAACCCACAAGTGTCCCATTATTTCGCGAGATAATTTCCGTACACGCGAAGGCTTTCATTGTACTGCGATAAAAAGTAACGACGGTGTTTCTTTACTCAGGAAAGACATGAGTTAAGTTAGTTTAGATGGGGATGTTTCGGTCCGATAACGAAACTCACACCTTGTTTCCGGGTCTGATCGCCAAGTGATATCGCGGGTAATTAATCGCTAAATGCGCGAATAAGAAGAATGGAGAACAAGAGATCCGCGACCGAGGGTAATGTAAATGGAAGAGTTATGTACAAGCTAAATGAAGGGTAGGAGCCGGGGTGGGGGAGCGCGCCATTTACTCCCCCTCTCAAACTTTGCCCTCTCCCTCGACTCCCTCGACTTCCTCCTAAGGAAAAGCGACTTCGAGTGGGCTTTCATCTTGTGGCCGATTCGCTAAGAGGAAAGTTCGTCGTATGAAAAATATAGCAAGCAGACGATAATCAGGTAGACGCTAGGTAGTATTCTTCTCTAAGATTGCATCTCTCGTAAAAATCGGGAAGATTGAACGAGTATCTTTGCGCTTTCCTAGCTGTGTGAATTCTTTACGCAGTTACATCTCTCTTTTAATCCAGTATTATTTTAATATATTCTATACATAAAACATTTTATTACTGTACTATATTTACATTAAAAAATTAATTTCAATTGATTAATTATTAATTTTGTTGAGAAATGAGATTCTAGGTTCGATAGTGTTCGATGTAAAAAGTTTCGTTTATGCGTTACGTCGCACACGCGATACAAGCGTAAAGAAAACCTTTTATTCCGAGATAAATGTTTCCTCGTTTAATTAATAATTAATTAATTATTACCGTTATTACTGGAATGATATAAAAGAATTATTAATTTTTTCATAAATCCAAAAGTGAAAATATTATATATTAAAATATACCATGACAGGATTACTTTCTCCCTGCATGAAATTTTAATTACAGAATTTTACAAGTACAATAAACAGAAGCACACGATATCTAAATAGAAATGCGTGAATAAATTTAAACGAGGAAACATTTATCTCGGAATAAAAGGTTTTCTTTACGCTAGTATCGCGTGTGCGACGTAACGCATAAACGAAACTTTTTACATCGAACACTATCGAACCTAGAATCTCATTTCTCAACAAAAAGTTTTCTGCGTGCAATGCAATGAAGAAGGGAACAGAAAAAAAATCGCTTCTACATTTGAGAAGCAACACTTCTCACAAGATTAACACTGCTATCTGAATAGAACTTTACACGTAGGATTTAAACGATTTGTGAGAAAGTAAGGATACACATAAAGCATGAATGGAATCGTCTTCGTATCGAATACATTCGAAAATTACATTCTGCAATTTTAAAAAGACTGATTTATGAAATAAAAAAATGAAAAGTAAAATACAGCTTAATTTTATGGACATTAGATTATATTTAACAGTGTATTAAGAACGTATTTAAATAAATAAATAGTAATTTAATAGTGTATTGTGTGACAGAGACATTAAAATAATGCCACTCCATATATTCAAAGTTCCCTCGGGAAATTAAACAAAAGAAAAGAAATACCAGGAAATTAGGTAAAACAATTATTCGGCTACAATATATGCGCGGTTACAATGGGAACATTCGTCCACACGCCCGTTCGTAACATTAATCGAATTTACGTGTCAAAATTCCAAAATGTCCCACATGATGTCGAACATTGAAATATACGTCTACTTGGAGTTCCATCAATTTTAGCATTCAGTTCGTGTGAATATCTGGTTTTCGCACTCCTCGAAAAACCCTCAAAAATACACGCGAGTTTTTGTATCTATTTTTACAATCCAAATTCATAGCGAATCTATCGATCCTTTTTCGTATTTCTCTTTTTTTTCTTTTTCCGAATACGGCGTATTCACATGAACGACTCGCGCTCCCTCGATTGTATAAGGAAACGATATGTATGTATCGATCAGCGGCGATCTATGGCTATTCAATTCACTTTTCACAATGGTTTGCCATTCTTTTTGATTCCGTTTTTATGTGCTTCAAAATTTTGCACTTTCCAACAATTAATGTTTTTAAGATTTTTGACATTTAAACCATGCTGCTTCTTAGTAAATTAAAGCTCTTTTAATTTATAACAATCAACAATAGCTAAAATTTATTCATTTATTAATGCATGTTTAAAATTGTAATAAAAATGTTTATATCAAATGCAATTTTCTCGTTTCTAATCGAAAAAAGAAGATAAACTGAAAAAATTATTTTTATTTTTAATATTTCCATTCTTTAACGTGCAACAATATTGTTCTAACAGTACATTTTGTTAGAACAATGTATTAATCTTTCGATATTGAAAAAAGCAATATATGTACTTTTTGTTCTGTTTTTTTATCCTTAAAATGGCTTGACATCACAGAGATCATTTCTTCATTACATTTTTTTCCATGCAAATCGGACTTTATTTTAAAATTTTATTAAAATATAAAATAGGAATAAAATTTTTATTCTTATTTTCAGAATTAAAGTACATTTGCGTAGAAACGAATCGAAGACAAAAATGCAAAATGTTTGATATAGAAAAATTAATTCATCGCTCTAAAAGATGCCTTTTGAATAAAAAAATTATATTGAAAAATAAAAATAGTTGTTCCATTTATTATTTCTTATTACATCGTTGAGTCGAAAACTGTGTGTTAAACCTTATTATATATGTATATTAATATATATTTTTTCCTATTTTTATGTATCTAGCGAAATCAATATTAAGACACGTATTAAAAATATTAAATAATTTTATTCGTAACATTTCAATCAAATTCATAATATCATGATATTATGAATAATTTGTTGTTCAATTAAGCATATATATACACGGAGAGAATTTTTCGTTATATTTTGTAAAATTCGTTACAAATATTAACATGTTTGGTAATAAGAGTGGGATAACTAGACAACTACATAAAAATAAAAAACCTACTAAACATTTCCGAAAATAATAGGAATTTGTGAAATATACAACAAAAATTTTATAGACTACATAATAAATTTTGATAAATTACATAATAAAAATTCCCAAGCAGATTGTAATATTAATCAAACAGATTTTATATTTTATTATGATAGATATGAATAAATTAGAGAAAATTTATAAAAATCTTCGAAATATTAGTTATCCCATTTATTATTTATCATAATTTTGAGGCTAAATTTTAAGAGAAAATTCTCTCCATGTGTACACTTTCTTTGTCCACAATAATTTTGATAAGTCATTTACCTTTCACATGCACTGTGAAACTCGACAACGCCTCCAAAATACGCATTGTCGATCCGAAAAACGCGACAAATCTCTCGATTCTTCACGAAACAACAGGCATGCGAATCTCGCACTCTCTTCCCGATTGTGCAGTTTAGGCACATTTCGTCAATGATTTTGCATCCGTTATGAAGAGGACCGGGAGGAAAGCGCGTCAGCGTATGAAAACGACATACGTTCGTAGATCGTGAGCGATCTATGCCGTTCTCACGGCAGATGCACCCGCGATGCACTTTTATCCCGCGCCTCGCCAGCTTTCCACCGCGAGAGAGGCCGGATCGATAGATATTATTTCCGGCCTGTGCACGACACGCGCTGTATTCGGAATGCGCTTCCGCGTGCACGCCGCAACGCACCTACCATAATAATGCCAATGCGTTTCGTGCGCGGCTTACGTGTCTCTCTCTCTCTCTCTCTCTATTTTTGCAAGCCGCAACACTCGAGATTAAAAATTGTTAATCGCTTTATCGTGCCATCCCGCTGTACACACCGAGATAAACTACACGCTACAAGATTATTTAACAGCTCGGCGATTTCAACGTTTCTCAAGCCAGCGTTTTACGCGGCCAGAGATTTACCACTCGGCATCTCCGAATTTCTGGAAAATACGAGCGAACTGTGTTAAAATGATAGAGAAGTTAGTTTTCCGAAAGGAATACGATGTATTCGTCTCCGGCAAAATGGATCTAACTTCGCCTCCGTATAACCTTAATCCTATAGGGAGTTGACGAGCTTCGCAGTTCGCATCTTCCATTTCGATTAGAAGATTCAAGCGCACTTCCCCGTACCA
Source organism: Tetramorium alpestre (assembly GCA_021460005.1). Classification (NCBI taxonomy): domain Eukaryota; kingdom Metazoa; phylum Arthropoda; class Insecta; order Hymenoptera; family Formicidae; genus Tetramorium; species Tetramorium alpestre. The sequence goes on from JAJVSH010000025.1 coordinate 1,708,128, forward strand.
GGTCGTAGAATTAAACTGTCCTAAAATCGACTATGCAGATCCGCGCCTCTGATAGAGTCGCTCCGCACTGGGAGAAAAATATAGTAACTTTTGACCTCAACCACAATTTCATATTTCTAATAATAAATATGATTAACTTAACTATATGCATCATTATGTTAACCATAATTATCGTTAGAAGTATTAAAAAATTGTGGTTGAGTCCAAAAGTAACTATATATTTTCCTCTCAATATAAAATTGCGAAGGAAGCCGCTAATTAAAAATTCCAGATCATATTGTAATATTCGAGACAACATTTTTCACATTGCATTATTTTGTATATTAAAAATGTAATTATGTATACATCATGATATGCATCATTATGTTAATCATAATTATCGTTAGAAATATTATGAAATTGTGGTTGAGGCCAGAACTAATAATTTTCTCTCAGTGCGATGATATCCCAACGCAAACTTTTCACATTCGCGCAAAATATATAATAGAAAAAAAAAAGGACAGACTAAGGAAATGTCTCGCCAAGACTATGTAATATTCAACATCAATCATTTCCGGATACGTAATAGTCATATCGCCATCCTTCTCGCCATTTCCACTTCAATTTCCAAAACCGACAGCAAACAGACGGCGTGTCCGGGTTCATCTGTTTGTTCGGAAAACTCATTTGCCCATTTTTAACTAGTTTTTCTTTCCAAATAAAATTCGCGCGTTTAGCGAAAAACGAAAACGGGAGTTCTCGCATTCCTCCTCGAGGAACGCGTCGCGTCGTTAGGCCGCGCCGAAATTCAATTATCGCCGACGGCCGCCCGGCGCGAGTTCGATGAGTTCGGTGGGTATTTAATAAAATGCCCGATTCTGTGCCAGCCATAATTCTGGGAGCGCAGGGTCGTTAAAAACAAGCGTGCAGAGAGAGCGTCGAGAGTCCCGCACGTCATTATCGCTGACAAATCGGCGCGCGAGCCGATTCGAAAACACTCATCAATTCTCGAAGGAGACCGCATATATAGCGGGCCCGCTCATCGGCGGTGCCATCGGGAACCATTAAGTTTATGTACATGAAGTTAGCACCGCTATTTTATTTTTAAAAAATAATAAAAATTGTGCTAAGTTTGTGCTACATTGTGCTGCAAAAATTAATGACTTATCTCAAAAGACAAAGCATCAAATAAAACAAATTATTTTTTTGCCAGCACCGCCATTTTCATTTAGCGACAAAAACAGTTTATATACTTTGTTTCGCAGTTATAAAAATTATGATTTTAGAAGCAAGGCTCGAGCCTCCTGTTTCAGATGTGTCCGCGCGGACACATCCGATGTTAGATTTCGATCCTAGCCAATAAAACTGCTACTTTTCGTAAAGGCTGCAAGATGATTGGCTCGTGTGTCGAAATCTCGGCCCGAGTCGAGCATCGGGGACACGCGGACTTATTCCTGGAAATGTCGCGTTTGATTTATAGGCATTCGCGGAAACGATTAGTTTTTTGGTTTTCCTTAAAAGGAGTCTCGCTCGTCTCGCCAATGTTATGACACTTTTTTTCGGAGGCGCGCTCGCTTCGAGCTTCGAGCTCCGAGCTCCGAGCTCAGTTCCTCGAAGTGCGCTCGGCCAGAGGTGCGTTTGCGTTTTTTGCAGCGTTTTTCGTCGCTGGCTTTCGTTTTTGGGGCCTAGCGTCTTCAGTTCCGTCGCGGAGACCCGAGCGCGAGGACGTCGCGTTGTCCGCTCCGCGATCGCGCGACATTTCGTCCGTGGGAAGTGAATATCGCGTACGGATGAGTGTCGGGGGTNTCGAATCGAGTAACGGGCGATCGTCTCGGTCTTATTAATCCTTTATACCATGACAGTGATGTTATATTTTTGAACAATGGTTATGAGAAACATGCAAAGTGCGCGGAGCATTCGATATCTTCAAGCGCGTCGCGGACCGTCGCGGTTTAATTCGCACCTATTGCTTGCTTAAAAGCTTGCTCGCACATCATTCTTCTTTATTTTATCGATATAAAAATTAATTTTGAGATTTCAAAAGCGCTAGCCCGAGCCTCGCTCGCGTTTTGGTTAGGTTAGGTCTCTTCTTTCGAAAAGTGCACTTGTATATCTCAAGATATATCTCGATCTCGTCGCAGAGCCATTGAAAGTGAACATCGCAAACGAATAAGTTTTAAACATCGGAAGTGTCGAATCAAACAATAGGCGATCGTCCGGCGCGTTTCCTAATCCGTCCGATCGTCTTCGAAATTTCGAAAATCGTCGCGATAATCCAATCGAATTCGTTCCGTCGCTTACCTACGGCGTATGCCGCTCGAGTGATAGTGATAGTGCAAGGTCATTCAATATAATAAGGTCATTCAAGTGATAGTGATAGTGTAATTGTGTGAAGTGAGGATACGAGGAATTACAGAATGGTGGAAAAGGATAGCCGAAAGCGAGGGGAAGTAAGGCAACAGCGACAACCGACGGCCGACGGCCGACGGCCGACGGTGAGTTACTTTGCATTGATGTATCTACGTGAAGTAGCACCGCCATTTTAAAAGTGTAACAAAATTATTTTTTTATTTCACGCTTTGTCTTTTGAGATAGGTGATTAATTTTTACGACTCAATGTAGCACAAACTTATTATTAATTATTTTTTTATTTGACGCTTGTCTTTTGAAATATGTGACTAATTTTTACGGCACAATGTAGCATAAACTTAG
>JAJVSH010000025.1:1710983-1859914 GCA_021460005.1 Tetramorium alpestre
TTTGCTAATCCGCCCGATCGTCTTCGAAATTTCGAAAATCGTCGCTTCGTTCCGTCGCTTANCTACGGCGCTCGAGTGATAGTGATAGTGATAGTGCAAGGTATATAATATAAAGGTCATTCAAGTGATAGTGACAGTGTAATTGTGTGAAGTGAAGATACGAGGAATTACAAAATGGTGGAAAAGGATAGCCGAAAGTGGGGGAAAGTAAGGCAACAGCAACGGCCGACGGCCGACGGTGAGTTACTTTGCATTGATGTATCTACATGAAGTAGCACCGCCATTTTAAAAGTGTAAAAAAATTATTTTTTTATTTCACGCTTTGTCTTTTGAGATAGGTGATTAATTTTTACGGCTCAATGTAGCACAAACTTATTATTAATTATTTTTTTATTTGACGCTTGTCTTTTGAAATATGTGACTAATTTTTACGGCACAATGTAGCATAAACTTAGTACAACATAGCAAAATTTTTATTATTTTTTTTTTAATAAAATGGCGGTGCGAACTTTATGTACATATTAAGTTTCCTCCGGAATAGCTGAAAAGCAACCCGCGCGACGCTCGAGCGCGGAGAACGGAGGACGGTATGTACCGAAACGCTTAAATTTAATCGGAGGGTGGAAATTCAGGGTGTGCGGCGTGCGAGCGCATCGGCGGCGACATGGGAATAGGCAACAGGGGGGGGAAGGGGGGGATGGTAAAATTTATTATCGCGTCAATTAGAAATTGATGGAACGTTGGACGATAATCGATTTAGGATCGAATCGGTCCACCTCGAATGGCCTGTTTCCGCCTCGCCTCCGGGATATAGTTATCATCCCGGTTGTTCAAACGTTCGGTAAAACTATGAAAACCACGGTGAACGTTCCTTCCGCCCCTTTTCCCGCGAGTTAAAGTCCGATTCGGGGGGGGAATAATATTCCTAACGTGTTTTCTAACGGGCCGCGCCATAACTGAACTAACTTTCGTTGTTTGCTCGCGCTTTTTTGCAACGAGTCGCCAGCGTATATAACCGAGAACGCAAATAACAGCTACCAAAGTTTAATAAAAAAAAAGAGCGCTTTACCAAAAGGCGTTCTCTCTTGTTTTTCGTGGGACTATTATGTCCAAAAATATTGCCCGTCGCAAAATTACGTTTATTGCATTACGCTACGCAAACTCCGCGCAATGGTGATTGTGAGCATGTCATTAGAAAGTAGATTTTTGCATCGACAAATTCGAAATATCTCAACTATTGCGAAAACTCGTGTGAACATAGTTAAAGATTTCGGTCATTTATCATTCCTCGTCGTGTACGCCAAGTTGGGAATATCGTTAGCTAGCTGTCACATGGTACGTTAATTTATTATAGCTTCGACGCCTCACAAAGAAAATCTCACGGCGCAACTTGTTAGAAAACACATTTGTAAAACCGATCCGCCACGAATTCAGATTTACCTGTCTATATACTATATATATATATATATATATATATATATATATATATATATATATATATATATATATATATATATATATATATATATATATATATATATATATATATATATATATGTGTATATAAAAAAAGCTTCTCTTTAAAATCATGTGTAACGAACCGCAACTCGCCGACTATTTTCCACCGTGACCATTAATCACCAACTTTTTATCGGTTAATGCAAAGTACGCGCATATTGTGCATATTGGCGCGGCCGATGTAAATCGAACTGGAGACCGCATTTGAAAAACGGAACCCAATTCCAGCGTGCGTCTGTATTAAACGTGCATTTTATCGTCATAGTCATAACTACGGTGACCATCCGTCCTATATTGCAGAGGACAGTCCTTTATTTTAGGTTGATGTCCTTTAGACTTATTTTTTTTTTAAATACCTCATTTTTATTCTTCATTTCTGAAAAGTCCTATAAAATGTCCAATATTTCAGTATCTTTGTATATTTTGTGTAATGTTTAAATAAAGATGTTTTTTTATATATAATTGTTTTAGATTACATTTTACTTTTTTTCATATAAATATATATTCAAGGAAAAAATATTAATGATAATAATAAATTTACATTGTACTTGTTTGTGGAAGAAGGGTAGACCGTGTCCTTTATTTTTCTCAAAGAAATATGGTCGTAGTCATAACAGAAAAAAGACAACATTATGCAGCAAATTACTAATTATAAGATCTCTCGAACTTATTTTTGTTTCTTCCTCTTTTCATCAAGAACGGCAACTGGATCAAATATTACTGGACCAAAATAAGCCGCGTATCGATTCGTTTCCGTTTAAATTAATTTAAAAATATCCGCGGAGATTTTTTTCCCCCCGTGTTTCTTTCGCGTCAACGAATCGCTACGGAAATTATAAAGTGACGTGTGCGTTCTGGCGTTTGGATTTATTAATTTAAATTTACGGGAATCAAACCGTGCGCACGGAGTTGCGCACAGATGTTCTCTTAATCCTCTTCGTCCTCCGGTTCTTCAAGCGCGGAGCTTCAAATCCAGCATCCCATTATTTTCCGACACAAGGACCTGTTGACTTTAATTGCATACACGAATATCTGGATAATCCTCGTCGATCTCACCGCGACTTTTCTCCGGCCGGAACTTTGTTAGACCAAGACACGACGCTAATGCCTGCCGAACAAATAATAAAAGGGACGAGAGATGAGATATCGCGAGAGAGAGAGAGAGAGAGAAATCTCGAGGCCGATGAAGGCAACTTTACGACTTCTGTGCGATTGCGCAGGTGAGGGGGAAAAGAGAGAGAGACGCGAGGAATAATCGAGCGCCCCGGAGAGGAGATGAAGCGTCTCTCGTGCGTCCGAAGTTCCCTACGTTGGACTCAAAGGCGTGCCATTCCTATTTTCTCCATTTTGAACTGTCGAGAGGCCGACTTCGTCTCTACCCGAGGGCACCATACTAATTAGAAAACTTGGAAAGTCCCTCGGATCATAAGGATGACAGGGAGAAGGTAGAGATGAGAGGAGAGGTGAATAGAGGCGCTAGCGCGCGCGCGCGCGCGGGCACGGAGAAGTCTACGTCGCTAAAGTAACGGGAGACTTGAGCGCAAATATTTGCCCACAGTGAGAGAGAGCGTGCGTTTGCGTTTTACTGGGCGACGCCGTTCATAACGCATACAGCAAAGAATTAAATTGTTAGTTAAATATCGCGTTACGCTTCAAACGTCGAGCCCCGAGTAAGCCCCGAACCCCCGTAACTTATCGTTACTTTTTCCCTGCACGACAAAGTAGATTAAGCCGCGCCGAGATCGATGCTCGTATATACGTCCAGTGGATTACCGTAAATAATGCGCTTTCCGATGCGCGGTTAAGGAACGTTACATGGCATACGGAAAATGCAAGTCGGTAAAAATAAAGGAGGGATGAACGAATGGAGCTGCGGGAGTATCAGATGCGCGCACGTTATCGTACGGAAGGAAATGCGTATCGACGGGAATAAAGCGTCTCGCCTCCACCCTGGGGAAACGTATTCACATTACTCACGTTCGAAGGCTTGCTCTCACAAAACCAAATGACGTTCTTCCCCGGGAACGATGTATCTGTTTCGAGGAATACGCGAAACAGTGGTAAGACACTTTGACGAAACAAAGATGTAGCGGCTAACGTAAAGAAAATATGTAACATAAATCTTAATCGAAGTTTTTTTTTCTTTATCCATTTGCAAGGATTGATATAAAGCGATCGATTTTCAATAAACGATATAAATAAAAACTAATAATTAACGCATAAAATTAAATTATAGTTTTAATAAAAAAATATAACAATACAGTTAACTTTTAAAAATGCTGGACAATTGCGATTGAATATGAAATAATTATTATATTGACGCAAACTGATGTGATATATATTTTGCAACGATTTATGAACATTTTGGTCTTATAAGCCACTTTAAAAATAAATGACTCACATTATCAGGCCATCGTAAATGCTTGAATAAATCTCCTCTATTTTAACAACCTGCTTTATCACTTGGCATAGCAACGAAAGTTACTGGCTGCGTTGGCTTGCATTTTTTGTCTGAATAAAATTATTTTAAACTTCCTCTTAGGAGAAAATATACACGATGCTTCAGGCGCTTTTTATAAATCTCTGCCTGCTAGCAAAAAAAAAAGAGATATCTAACTTGGAACAGAGCCAATTTTTTTCTATGTACGTATAGAGAAATATTCTTGGAACTCGATAGAATATGCTGCGCCTATCGATTTTTCCTCTCTCGTTTCTTCAATCTTTCTTTACATTTCTGCTAGTCTCATAGTTACTTTTCATCCTTGTAATCCAAAAAACCCTGCATACATCATGTTAAAATAATCGCTTAACTGTTTCCTTGTATTTTAAATTTATAAAATTAAACTGTTACATTCTCATTATTTTCAATTTGATAAAAAAAAGAGCATCTTCCAAGAAAATCACTCTTTTAATATCAAGCGACTTCTTATGGCTTACAACGGTGACGAATTTAATTCCATTGAAGGAGCACTTTCAAAGTTTGCGGAATGTCGTAGTCACGAGTAGTAAATGATATGAAAATATTTCATTCTGTCTCACGCTCCTCGGTCACTGTTATTGTGAAGGATTCGCGCGATAAATCCAACGAAAAATCATTGCGCCGCGAAAATGAACAATTTTATTTTCGACAACGACTTTACCGAGTAAGCAATTACAAGATAAGTGCATTTGATAAAAAAGTATACTTAATAATTTTATTGCGAGTCATGATTAATACATTTACTACCCTGCGGCAAAGCATATGAGATAAAATCTCATCTGTGTCCGCTTCTCTCTTCAATCGGACATGACAATTCATTGAAGACAATAGTCTTCAAATAAAACTAAAGTATTTAGTTTTAATTACTTTCATTTTTTGAAATGGAAATAAAATATTTAGTAAGTATTAAGTTACATTTATTTCCATTTTTTGAAATTTATGGTCTTTTTTAGGGAATCATATAACAATTTAAAAATTAAAAATAAAAATTCTTAAATGTTTCAAAGTAGATAATGAATATATTAGACAAGAAAATGATTAAAGATTTAAAGATTTAACATCAGATATTTTAAATTCAATTTTAAATTCTGTTAAACCGTTTTAAATAATTCATAAATCACGCCATAAAAGTAGATAAAAGTTTCATCTATTATTTATATAATTTTACATAATTATAATAAAATTGATTTTATAATTAATTGTAATTATTGATGTGAAAGGTCAGAACATGTGCTAATCATATATCTAATGTAATATACTGACTTTGATTTTAACATTTATATACATGTATATATAGCGTATTGAATTATACGATTCTGCTCATTTTACTGCGAGTTACAGAACATTTAAAACAATAATCTCTAATAATCGTCGAAATAATCGACGAATTTACTCATTTTCATTCGCGCAACTTGTCTAGGAGCACATTGCCGCGGAACATTATCAAAATCAGTCGGGCTCAGCGCTTACTCCGTCCCCCCATGTGCTTATCTCGCAAATGAACGGTAACGAGACTCGACTGTAACAATTTATCAAAACGCGAAGGTAACAATTAATAATCCGGCTCGCGGTGTACCGATGAAACTACTTGGCAGCGGGGAGAAAAACGATTCGCGACCATTGTTGCGTATCAGCATGCTGACGCTGAATTAAGGAACTCAATTACGCCGCCAAGATTATTAATATTCCACGGCGGTGCGGAGCTTAAAACACACAGTGTATCAGTGAACAAGACGGTCGAACGGCACAGCGTACGTTCGAAAATGGAATTGGCAATCTCGGCCGCGACGGTTTGCACACGACTCGACGCAGCGCGCGCGAGTAGTCGGAATCGATAGCGATCCAGCCCCGCGTCTGTTTCGCGTATCTTCGGCCGCGACAATGGCCACTCCTCGCGACTGTAGTCTCTCTGCTCAAAGTAGAATTCGCTGTAATCCGGCAAAAGTGAACGCGGTAATTGGAGATTGGCGCTGTTCGCGTAACGGCAGCGATATCAACGTTTCCGATACCTACTCTCTTCTCTTCGATCAACACTGGCGTCCCGAGAGGCTATCAACGATATCCACGTACCAGCCGCTATAATATTACAAACAGGTTTCCTGGCCGCGTTTCAAGGCGCGCGCGCCCGCGTATCCGAAGAAGCGGTATCGTGGCGCAAATTTATGAAACTATGCATATGTAATACCCACTCGGCGATGCGGCCTCGGGGTGAGAGCGGAGCGCGTTAGCGAGGGAGAGACGAGGGAGGGGCGCGGGGGAGGTTGGGGGCGCGACGCAAAACCGTTCGCCGGTTTTTGCCGACGCCGCGATATACAGCCTTACCCCGCAGAATTCCGCGGCATAAACAGACATGCAATTTTCTCGCCCCGAAAAGTGGGCAGAGAATCCCTACACATCCCCTTTCGCGCGCCCCCTCCGTTCGGCCCCTTGTTCGCCGTTGCCCTCGACATTTCGCGGCACGTTGGCACGCGAATCACGTTCGCAGTTGGCGCTGAAGCAATATGCGGCAAAATCTGACCCGTTGTCGAGCTGGAGATTGTCGGGCGTTCGAGACCGCGAGCAGCAACAGCCGAGATGTCGCCTCTGAAACGGCTCATCCATGCGTGACTACGTAACGGCTGAAGTTTCGCACCTCCGTCTCGCCCTCTGGACCTCTGAGTCCCGAGCCCTTTGTTAAAATATCGTAATTAAACCTGTTCTTTGTACGATTAACCCGTGCGCTGGTCGCTGATTAATTTGTCCCGCTGCGCTACCGCAAATCAACGCGATGTATTCGTCGTGCATAATATTAGCTTGAGATTATGTTATGTACTTATGAGAAAGTTATGTACACTATCATTTAACAGTTTGGAAACAATTATACTTTTTAGTTTAATAAAAAATCTTTTAATATGTTCTAAGAAATCAACTAATAAATGTTTATTGTATATTTTGTACACTTTGTATACTGAAAAAAAAACTTCTGGTTAAAAACGGACGAATCAGAAAAATCTTGCAGGATTGATCAAATATTCTAATTATTATAAATTATAAACTGTTGAGTTCTATTATAACAACCAAAATATTTGATTAATCCTACAAGACTTTCTCATTCGTCTGTTTTTAACTAGAATTTTTTTTCAGTGAATTTTATTTCTATTTCTAATTGAGGCGTCTCAGGGCAAAACCGGCCAAGTCCAATTTAAAAAAACATTGAGCTGAGCCAAAATTCATATTTTTACCAACCTTCTCTATACATTTCACATCGAACATGTCCAAAATTTACTCTTATTATTATCTTACAAAAATCTTCCAAGTCCATAATATTTACATATCAAAACCGGCCAAGTCCTATATTATTTTTTTGTTAGTAAATATTACTCACTAATACTTTCATATAAGTTAACGCACTCGCATATACTCTCGCGTACTCTAAAATTCTATAAACAAGCTATCAAATTCGCGGAATTTTCTTACATTTCTCACTTTGTAATATGTACTGACTTCTCATGTATAAGACGAAATAGAATTAATTCAGTTCGTACTGTATTCTCCTACCCGCTATCGTGAACATATCGATGATATTGGTTGAAAGAAATATTGCGAAAACATTATGGAAACGAATGAGAATCAATACCGGATTTGCAATGTTCCAATTCATTTCTATATTGAAATGAATAAGAATATTCCGTGAAAGCTTTTTGCATAAAAATTGTAACTTTACTATTAAAATTTAATAACAATGTATAAGAAATATTATACAAGCTTATGTATTTTTGAGTTTATTATTTTGAAAATTTATTTTGTATATTTTTATGTATTTTTTTCATTTATTGTTATATATTAAAATAAACTTGTTTTTTTCTTTCTGAAATACAATTAGATACAAATTTTCCAATTTAAATTATTTATATAAAAGAAATATAATATATAACAAACACAATGTGTACATACACATTATATAAAAATTCGCTTTGAAAGTATTATTAATAAAAATAAAATTGATTAAATTGGAAAATTTGTATCTAATTGTATTTCAGAAAGAAAAAAACAAGTTTATTTTAATGTAATATTTTAATGTAAAATACGAACTTCCATATTAATATTTTTCACGTATCATAACCGGCTAAGTCCATACAATTTGCGCATCATTACCGGCCAAATTCACTTTACACATCAAAACAGGCCAAGTCCATCTTTCACATTGAGATATTTCTTTACATTCTTGATTTTTACACATACGTAGACATTTATTTATTTTCAGCGTATAATATAATCTACATTCCAAATTTTTCCTATACTTATCAGATTTTCAGGTATACATTTTTTGTAATTTTCTCAAAATGCTATTATAAGGACTTGACCGTGAGACGCTTCAATTACACTTCTCAGAAATTCTTTGCTTTGTCGAATTTCCCTTATACACTGCTTCCAAATTTTTGAACGGTAGTGTATCACTTGCTGTGTGAAAATAATTAGAATTTTTATATCAGTTTGTGAACTGTGATAAGATTCTGATTACTTCAAATATCTTGATTGTTGGCATTTTTCTTTCCTCCACTCATGAGAGATGTAAAGAACAGAGTTTGTAATTGTTATTCAATTATTTTGTTTTTCTATCTGCCTGTCGAAAATCAACATTCAGAAGTTTCCTTACTTCCCGGCTAATATACGCGTGATTAACGATCAATAAATGTACTCAAGAGAATGCGTTTTATAATTATCATCCTTACAGGTCCATTAGACTATGCGATTATAAATCTCTTATACAGCTTCATTAATTATTTTCTCACGAAGCAACGTTAACCGAAAGCCGTTTGTCTAGAATTAACTTCGCCGGCTTAATAGGTTTGACTGAAATCTCATTAACGCTGTATCGTACGTGTACTCTTCATTGTAATAAAGTTTAAAGGTTTATGCTAATATATAATATTAATATATTAATTTTAATTTATATTTATATCGATGAAAATTAAAGTTTGTTCGTTGCGAAAAATTAAATATCAATGGGTTTCTCATAAAACTGAGATGACTAAAAATATCTCATTATTTAAATAACATTAATCAACATATAAATTTATATGTGTATTTGGGAAAATCGCTTTGAAAATATCATTGAATAAATCCCCTGGTTCAGAGGTAAATTGAATGTATGGAGAATCTTTTCTTTTAATACCGAAAACGAGAATCGCCACAATGGCGGGGTGCATTACCACCTTCTATATATTTTCACGCATCGTGACGTTTCGGTCGCTCGAATTTCTCGCGGAAAATGAAAGGAACTTTTATTCTCGCGTCTCCCCGTTCGAGTAAGTCGGGCGATCCATCCTTCCTTCATTCTTCACCTTATCCGAGCCTTCCTTTCGTCGGAGCCGCGCAAGCTTGCGCCGAGGCGGCCCCTGAGTAAACTCCGGGGGAGGCGTGAGTAAATTTCAGGGGTGGCTTTTGTGAGCGCGCTGTGTCGGAAAGACGTCCCGTGTTCTCGACGCCGACGGATCAATTAGCAAAGGAGAGAAGACGATCCGCCCTTAGGGCGAATTTCACGGCGTGCAACGGCGTTACTGCAAACGTTACTGCCGCCAGTAGTCGTTACTTTTATCGTCCATTCAAGTTCTGGAACACGGAAATCGACCGAGGATTACGACGATGGGGCCGTATCACGTTTTGTTGACCTTGCTGCAGAAATTTTGAGAATTCCCAATATGAGTTGGGATTAAAAAAAGTTCATCCAGCTACGCCAGCTGTAAAAATTCGCACGGATTTCCGTATATTCCGCGACGTTGTAAATCGAATATGTCGCGCGTATCGGATCCGCTTAAATCAAATTTTATACGTTACCTCTCCTCGGAATTGTATCTTACGAATATTATGGATTCGTTAAATAAAGTTACAATGCTCGCGTTTGATTATTTATAATTTACATTAAGAATACTGAAAAAAAAATTTGGTTAAAAACGAATGAATCAGAAAATCTTGTAAGTTTGATCAAATGTTCTGATTATTATATAGAAATTTTGGTTATTATAATGAGTATATTTGATCAATCCTACAAGATTTTCTGATTCGACTGTTTTTAACCAGACTTTTTTTTCAGTGAATATATTCGTTAATTTCGACGTCATGTAAAACAGCAGTAAGTAATAACTTTTTTTTATCATTTCAATGATTCTTTTAAAAATACAATGCGTTCAACGACATGACGTAGTTATTTCGATATCTTTTAAATTAGCAACAGGTTAAATATGACGGTTGCAGACAATTTGAGATTTATAATTCACTATTTACATGAAATTCGCAAATAATTGGACTGAATATATTCGTCGCATATATTCGTGCCAATTTGCCAGCGGAATAATTTCTTTTTTCTTCGGATGAAAAATCAAAGAGCGCGAACCGCGACAAAATTGCGCAGTCTGGCTTCAGAGTAACATCGAGAATTTACCATCGTCTTTAATTTCGCGTCTCGCGACTGCATCGCGCAAACTTTACCTCTGCATAAATAATGCGAAAGCCGTCCGCGTAAAAACGCGCAATAAGAGCAGCAAGCCAAGTAAAGGCTATTTTTCTTCTTATCAGAGTTAAATTAATCCCTCCCTCCCTCCCTCTCCCCCTCCCCCAGGGAGTATCGATTAATTCGAAAGTCGCGACGATCATCCATCTTAAAGTCACGCGCCGCTCATCCCTTTACGCGAACTTGGAACGGTCTCGAAAGACCGGCAGATTGCTTTGACAAGAACCAGGGAATTTATTGGGCATTAGTCACGCGAAAATAGCGAAAGCTTGTACCGACACGCTTCTCCCTCAACCCTTTTAGCAGGCGCGCTACCTGTTTCTCTATGAATTATCAAGAAAAGCGGATCCCGTAGCTCCAACGAGAAAGACGCTGGCCGGGGGTTGATTTCGGAGAGAAAGGGCCACAATAATTCCCCGATTATTCATCTACCGGCCGGTTGGCTGCTGCAATTTCCTCGGTGCAATAAGCATTTGTAATTCGCGAGTACGAGCGGACACGAGGTGAGGAGGGGCGTAAGGCGGATTAGAGGCTATTCCGACGGGCTCGCGCTCGGGCGCAAATGCTAAAAGCTCGCTGAAAAAAAAAAGATCGGTAAATCTCGCCGGCTTGTTCCGCCGACGAAGAAATTAACGACGCTTCTTCTTCCGCACCTTGAACGCCCTCCCGCCACCGTAGTGTCTATATACGCGGCTATATTTATTTAGACGTCCGCGTAAATATATCCTGCACACCGCGTACGTGCGTGTATGTAATTGATTTGCATATGAATGATTAAATGTAGATATAATTTACGTACTTGTACGCGCGAGCGCGCGAATTTCACGTTTAAATGCAATACACGCGGACGGTTGCCTGTGTGCGCCACGAAACGGATATTTCCAGGTAGCATCCGGTTACATTTTCGCGTATGATGCACACGAGAGCACCGCGCGTACACGTAAACACCGGTGCAGTGAAACAACGGCTTTCTCCGAGGAGAACTTTACGCGGGCCCGCGCGCACCACTTATAACAGCGCTCGGCAGAAGGGCGAGCAGAGAGGAGAGCAATTACGAGCAGCTGCTCTCGAATCTACGTACATACATAGTGCGGCGAGTTCCAGAGTGGCTTTCATAAGCTCGACTTTAATCCTTAAACGCGTCCCGCCGCTCGTCAGCGCCGGTAATACCCGTTAACGTATATCCGGGGATCGTTAGGCGACGACGACGGGGCGGTACCGCGAGCGTTAAGACATGATTTGCAAACTTTTTGCGCGTCAAACTGCGTCGTTGACGCTTTATTCTCCCGGCGCGCGCGCGCGCGCGCGCGCCTCCCTCCCGCCCCGCTGCATTCCCGAAATACCGAATGCAGAACGACGAGACTATCGATTGCCGGCGATAAAATAAACTACAATGCGGAGAACGATTCTTGTTTATTCGCGCAATAATTCATTGCCTTCGGAATTTTTCGAATAGGACGCTGTCCTTTTTTTTTTCAGGCATGTCAAAAGGCAATTAACCAGCTGAATAAACGTTCACTATTTAATATCACTGTTCGCAATTCCAGTGTTTACGATAAAGCAATGTATATTCATATTGGATTCGTCATATGGAAAACTTTTGCATAATATGTATGCTAATTTATTAGTCATTTAGACGAGTGCGCAACAGATATGATTCATTTGCCCCAATTATTAATACATAAAGTAGAAATATTGATATTATTAATTTGCATACGTTACAAATAAGAATTTAAAAAATTTTAAGCTACAAATGCACATTATATAATAATTACTCACATATTAAAAATGTAAACAATTATTAATAAAATTGGCTTTGAGAGTCAACTATAGTTTGTAGTGTGTAATTAGTATTCAATTAACAATTCTATAATGTAAGCTGTAAACTATAAGTAGACTATTATTTTTAGAATATTATGTTATAATTTTATGTTATAGAATTGTTAATTGAGTACCAATTATGTTTACTCACGCATTATGAGCGACATTTGATTCTCAAAGCCAATTTTATTGTTAATTGTTTAAATTTCAAATATTCAGAATCTTTAGGGTAAACCTAATTTGGATCAGACTTTTAAAACTTGTCTCTTCCTTGCTATTAGTTGTTCTATAATAATTTTATTTAACATAGTAACGTTAATATTATCCTCTATAAAATTCAAAAGTGTTAAATTTAATTAGTTTCATCTAAGAAGCAGGAAACAAATTTAACCCTTCCCCCTGAATTTGATCAGCATTAGGACTCGGGGACCAAATTTGAATCAGCGGAATGTCTTGATCTTTAGATATTAAACAGAACGAGAAGACTTTAAAATTTGAAAGCTTATATCCTTTTGAGACATTTATATCCTTTTCTACAAAATTTTGTAACAATACTTGCAGTGAATTGAAGACAAAAAATAAAAATTCTTAGATTAGAAAGACACTGCGATTGAGCCGCCAGATTTGCTGTCATTTATGTGCCTTATTTTTTTCCTAACTGAGCAGAAATAAAAGACTTTCGCTGTTTTTTATAATAGACAATGTAGAAAAAAGTCATTAACGTACAGAGAACAAAATTAAAGCGAATACTTAAAAAATATCACTCATTTTAGCGATTTAAAAAATTTTTTATCCGAATTTGGTCATTCTGCCCTATATAGTTAATTAATTATATATTGATAAATTTTTTTTGTGTGAATTACGTGCCATCAGCCGAACTATTTCACCGGCTATATGACAGCTCTAGTCCTTTTGTTCAATTTTATTTTTATATTTTTTTCACTTCCACTTTTACAAACAAAACTTGGGTGTGTAACTATTATAAATGTATGTGTACGTCCANAATGTAATGTAATGAGCTCAGGTCCGTGAGTTCGCTAAATCCAAATGGCTGTGCGAATTAGTTATCCTTGCGGGAATTTGATAAACATTAACTAATTTAAAATAATAATTGTTTATGTCTATTACAATGCCATACTCTCTGGAAATTGGTGACAATCTTTTGACTGTACAACAACAAGAAAAAGTTCTAAAAACAACATTATAATATCCTGAGAAAGTTAAGAAGAGAGAGCTTTGCAGACGATCTCAAATACCTCCCGAGATGAACATAACTCGCATAACAATATGTTGATGTATACATGTACACCGCGCCATGATTAATCAACGTCTCTTCGTTAGGACGATTGTAAGCTGACTGTGACCCTCCGCATTCCGAAATCATGAGAATTACGTAAGCATTTAGGTATTCTAATTTATTATAACGAGAGTACCACGTCACGTGCTAGACGCACCTCGTTTGATAAATAGCAGAAATTTAGTAACATGTACGATGTTTGATAATTAACTAGCGACATTTTTCATTTAAAATATCAACGACGCTGGCCATCTTGGCCATCTTATTTTCGCAAATTATGTAAAATCGCATGCCCAAATTGTATTATATTAATACTTTTAATTGTATTAATACTTTTTGTCAAAGAAACAAACGTGCCGGACAAGAGGATAATAACACTCGCGAATTTTTAATAAACTTTAAGAATGTCGCTTATATGGATTACTCGCGTCGCTATATAAAGAAACATTTCTCTTATTACGAGCGCTATATGTGGCGAACATCCAGCCGGTGGTTTCTTGCGCCCTCGTCAGTTTGCACATATTAGCGTGGCTTTTGTCCCCTGCGGTTGGTTGAATACACCAACGAGATAGACATGCTGCGAATGGGCGGGCAAGCTGCTTTGATACTCTAACAAGCGCGAACAGTGCCTCTGATTTATGTGTATTATACCTATCTACATAATGTTGACTCTTTGTGTTCTAACAAGATAAAATTACGCCGAAAAAATATACTTAACACTTAGGTGACGTCTCTTTGTGTAATTAGTAAAAATGCACACGGTAAGTTTAATATCAAGTTCAGAGATAAGCATAATAATGATAATCTTATTGAGTGCACATTGCAAGTTTATCGAATGTAACAAAGTTAAGTTTAAATAAAAATATGAATGCATCAAAAATGACGAGATGATACAACTTCTACGATTTAACCGAAAAAGTTGAGAAATTTTAAGAAACACGAAAATAAAATGCCATAAATTATGGAACAAGATAGAATGTAGAGAGCAGCGGCGAATCGGAAAGAGAAAAGAGATGAGGAAGATCAGGAGATAATGAGTTGAAATATTTCACTGCGATAAAAGAGAAGATGGCACGGAATTTTGGCAATGTAAAGAAAAGGAAAGTGGGTTGCGAAAATAAATGGGCGTAGAATCGGAGTGAAATTCGGTTTTGAATTGCAGGAGATTGCGGCCGTAGCTAACAATTAATTCGACATAACTTAATTAGCGGCACAAGTAGCATTAATGTCGCAAATGGCTTCGCGCAAAGCGCTGCCGCTTTGCAAACGCACGTACTGTCATCGGTCTTTTCGTAAATAATGCGATAATTATTCGCATCATCGTATCCAAGTAATTTCTAGAAGCTAACCTACACGTCAGAGATTAATCTCGGATAACTTTCGTCGTTGGTGTTGCATCATACCATTATATACTCCGCCCTCGACAAGGGTAACACAATTATATCTTAATTACTACGCGTTCCCAAGAAAAGCCAGTTGATCGCTAAACTACTACTGCTAACCTCGTTTCCATAATACCGTAGTTATACATACCGCGCGAGTATTAATCTCCTTTGTGTAGCAAAATAATAGCAACTGATATCAGCCCCTTCACGCGTATATGCATATGTGAAGTACGGCAATTAGGCACATGTCAATCTTCTGAGTATGAAATTGCACAAAAGTTTTCTCACTGCAAGTACTGTTACATGTTTACACGTTATTAATAGTACAAAAAGGATAGAGCGAGGAGGATTTCGAAGAAATCTATGAAGAAGTTTTTAACGCAAATTTATTAAGAATTTTATTCCGCAAGGGACGGAGTCCTGCCCAATATTTTCGGTTTTAAGATATACATCAAATTAATAATAATAAGCTTTATACGGTCGAGGCTGGATCTATTTTGCATAGTAATTATTTCTTCGAGTATTCGTATCCCGTCCATGTTAACTGTACGCACCGAATGAGCTTTTCGGTCTTTAAAACGCAGCCTCGAGCTAGAAAATGATCCCAACCATACCAAATTAGATTTAAAAATCAATTTTAATGACTGGACGGAAAGAATGTACTCGAAGAAATAATTATTCTGCAAAAGAGATCCAGCATCGACTATATAAGACTTCTTATTAATTTGATTTATTCATATAACGGTTAAATTTAATTATTACTAATTATTAGTGACTAAGAAATAGAATTTCTCGGCATCGCGCTTTACGGAAGAAATTGCGTATCC
The DNA here is from genome assembly GCA_021460005.1 of Tetramorium alpestre. NCBI lineage: Eukaryota > Metazoa > Arthropoda > Insecta > Hymenoptera > Formicidae > Tetramorium > Tetramorium alpestre. The sequence continues at coordinate 1,726,801 of JAJVSH010000025.1, forward strand.
ACGATTTCGTCAAATGTCATATTGCCTCACGCGACACAATGCGACTTCGGTATAAGCCGAGGCTGAATACCCGGAGATTTTGTATGTTAGAAGGTGACAATAATGTGCAAGCGATAGCACGAAAGTGGTACCGTGCATCCTGTTCGAAAACCGATAAACCGGGGGCGGGTGAGACTATCGCCTCTTTCACGGCGTCTGTCGCTGCCGCTCGGAGGCTCGGCGCCGCCGTTCTTAACTCTCTTTCCGCTCTTTCTTCTCGCTTAGCTTTTTCACCTACGGTGCCGCGCAACGTCTATTTACCATAAAATAGAGTTTCCAGCTCTCTAGGCAGCTAGACTTGCATTTACCGCCGCGCCGTTTATTTCTTTCCCTTCTTATCGCGCCGCGAGCGACATACGGAAAGAATTCCGGAAATTCGCAATGGATGAAATCTCGAGTACATCTGACATTAGCCGCACGGCAATTGAACGGATATTTTCGAAAGCGCCCAGACAATCGCGCGTTGAAAATTTTTCTCATTTCTTCGCCGTCGTTATCTTTCTCCAGTGAGATTCCAGCAAAATGAGAAATGAAAACATTTTTTATCTTAATCATTTGTCATCGCTATTTTATCAGCTCATTTTACATATACATTGTATATTAGTCTCCTCTGCGTTTATTAAATTATGAAATTAAATTACGTATTCTTGAACATTTGTCTTTTTATAAATTTTATCCTGCCTTTTGTAAATTTATATTTACAAAAAGTTTTTAAATAATTATGTCTGCTTTTTTATTACAGAAAGAAAATGATATATATATTTATAAAATCATTGTCCTATAATTTAATATAATGGATAATTATTAATAATAAATAAATATTTGTAAGACATTTATTTGAAATGTTATTGTCTTCGATTTTGAAAACAATGTCCTAACTATAAACGGAACTTTGACTATATATCCATTCGGGAATTTAGAAAAACTTGCATGCAATCGCGATGCCAAAAGTCTCGGCGTTCGAAATTACATAAGGGGAAAAATTTTTCAAACTTGGAAGGCACGATTTGGACGTAATCTTGTATCAAGTCCCGTAAATATTCCCTCTTCGAGATCTGGTCGGCGATAAACGCGTTACTTTAGAGGAATGAAAACTTCCAAACATACTCTTCCGCATATAGTTTTCTTCGACTTCCCGCGTTCGGGAGTGGTTACGATCGTCGCGTAAACTATAAATCCGTGCTGTACGTTAAATATCGTGCAGAAAGTTTAGTTTTTACGGTGAAACGCGCGTTTCTTTTAAGAAAAACAAATCCATTCACCAAATTTTACGTAGCGTATTATTTTATTATTATTGGAAATTGGAATTCTCTCTCAACATTGACGTTTTAATAAACGGACATTTTTAAATATTTATTTCTACGTAGATAATACAATAAGTGGAAATAATATGGATAAATCTATAAAAATGTGTCTAGTGAATAATTAATATTAACTGTATATTGATTTTTAATTTGTATTTGTTTCAGCATCACGACGCAATATCGTCCAGCATCGTGGCAAAAAGGACAATTTTTACTTTCCTGCAGTTCAGTCCTCATGAAGAGCACACAATTCGCCATAAGCACATCGAAGAGGTAAGTCGACTAAACACGAGCAGATTCTTAATATACCCAGCACCGAACGTGAATTGGGACACAACGTTTCCTCCGGCCTCGATGTCCCGGGACTTCGAAAATGGAAAAGAATATATTTAGTCACGTATTTACTAGAAAAGAGTTGAATAGCTATAGCTCGCGAGGGGAGAGGGATGCCGACCCTCGATCTCGCTACGAAATTCACGATAGTGCGCGACAGTCGTTGTTTATTTGTCTTCAGGGGGTGAACAAGAGATGCCTCGAAACGGGGGCGGTACAGGTTTCGCCTACTGCGCTTCGATACAGTCGACAGAGATAAAATCGTACAAAACGGCCACTAAACAGGCCGCGCTATATGTGCGGAAGAGCGTCGGCGGAGGTTTTACGAGAGCGTTTCGCAGATATTGAAAGTAAAGTCAACACCTAGTTTCGTAAATTTATGCACGCGCTGTAAGACTTATCGCTAATCTCTTCACGAAAAAAAAAAAAACATTTTGCTGTAACAACTAAATATTATGCTAATTCAATAAATTTACATCCGCAATATACAAACGGATAATTTTACATTCGTCAATTGTCAGAGCTGTATTAAATTGATACTTCTAACTAACACAAATTAAGTCTGTGAAAAAAAAAGATTGATTTTAATTGGTTATAATAATTTAGTCTTGATAAAAGTTACCAAAAACCTTGGTGAAGTAGTTTCAACTAAACATATAGGTCATTATGACAAAATAGTTATAAAAAATGAAGTTATCATAATAATAATTAAACGTTTTGTTATTATTATATTTAATAATTATAACTAAGTATATCAAAATTGCATTATTAAATATATTTTATAAGTTTTCCTAGAATTTTTTTTCAGTGTAGTACAGCAGATTTGTTGATATAGACAACTTGCCAAAATTAATCTAAAGTATGATTTCAGATTTCTAACAAAACTTATTTGTTGAAGTAACGTATATCTTTGCTATCAAAGAAATTTAATATACAATATTATATTAACAGGTTTTATTCCATGTTCTACGGGCATACACTGAAAAAAAATTCTGGTTAAAAACGGACGAATCAGAAAATTTGTAGGATTGATCAAATATTCTAGTTATTATAATAGAAAATCTAATTATTATAAGTTATAAAGTATTGAGTTCCATTATAATAATCAGAGTATTTGATCAATCCTACAAGATTTTCTGATTCGTCCGTTTTTAACCAGAATTTTTTTTCAGTATACCAATAATTGTTTTCAAACATAGTTTGTTTGCTACACCAGCAAATTTGCTTACAATTAGTTGCAAATATTAAGTTTACGTAGCAAGCTATAGCTTTGCTGACTAAACAAAATCATTTTTTTTCGTGTTGGAAAAATAAATATGCTGCTGTCAGCCTAAGAATCGTCTTAAAATAAAGCTTGTTTGAAGCAGAGTATCTTGATCTTATATCCCTCCGGAAATCACGCGATATAAGGCAGGTGATTTCCATTCTGGGGATGAAAGAAAGTGTTTGACCAGAAAATTCGGATAGACGATAGCGTTTTCGCGATAAGAGATATAGAGAAGAAGAGGCGGCGCAGAGTATATCGTACATAAAGCGGATCATCGGGGCTAGCGTTGCACAAACCCCATCGAGAGGACACTGAACGAAGCTTTCAATTTGCCGTTACAAGGGATTACGCCCACGTTCGTGCCCCATTTACAATTCACCAGCAGCGCGTTGAAAATAAATTGCGACCGTGGTTGAAGGAAATATCCACCGACATCGGTAAAAGGCGAAATAAAGGGAAATAGTATTAAATTTTAAAATGTTTGTTGCCACACGAGAAATTCATCTCACGTAATAAATCACGAGAGGATTGCTGCATTTATCGCGCGCTGGCGTATTTAATAACTTTCCCAGTTGCAAATTACATCGCGACAATAAATTTAGATAGAGAAACCATATAAACTGGAAAGTTTATCTTATAATCAGGTTTTTAATTATTAATAGAATCAATTGGCTCAAGTCTCGACAATTACGTTGACGAGTCGTGCATGAATAGTGAAAAAAGAAATCTACATTTTGCATCAAAATATAGATATTAAATAATCGCGTGTTAAAATAGAGTAACATTAATCATACAACGTCTAGTTTTGCGAAAACAATGTAAAACTTTACAACGCCAAAAAATGGAAGATTAATTGCCTGATAACGACTGGGACGAAATGCGACCTATAAGCACCATCAGATGTATGATTATATCGCGTCGGGGGGGGAGGAGGGGAAAAAAAATTTCCACTCATCGTAAAATTGAATTTCTGCTAGTCAGCATCAACTCAAAACGAACTAACAGCACGCGAGATTGCATTTACGGTCGTTCGAAAGCCGCCGCTACCACATTGGTAGAAATTTCGGTTAGAATTTCGATTGTGCTGCCGAATAGTTTGAATTCGAACGGCGCTATTATGTACATGCTTCCAGCTGCTAAACGCGCACAAATACCAGCGTAAAGTCTAACTCGAAACAGTAAACAGGACCAAGCTTCTTACGAGCATAAATTTAGCCGTATTACGTATTAAACAAAGCGAAATAGTTCAGCATCGAGCCCATCAAAAGCCAATAGAGACAATTCGTCGGAGCATCATTCACCTTTTTCCGTCTCCGCAAAATTAATGGACGTCGATAAACGTTAGATTAGAGAAAGGACCCCGAATATGAGATTCTTTTTGTTTAGAAAGACTAAAAAGCAGTATTAAAAAGTTGGGAAAGTTGTTTTTTTTTTCGTTTTACATATTTTAAAGTATAAAGTTTTTAATTATCAGCAAAACACCCTAAGACAAATAGTAAAAACGATAAAAATGAAAGAATAAAAAATCCGATTCTTGCTGTTTGAAAAAAGAGGATATAATGTGTTCACAGTATGGAATAGTACGTAACTTATTAGGATTTATTACAAAGATAAGGAATAGTACCTTATCTTTGTGATAAAATCAAGTTTTAGATTCTATTTTGCAAAAAAAAAAACATTTACATCGAAAGAAAAATTGAAATTTACAATCTATACATCACGGCGATTGGAAAATCTAAATTGATCTCTGTTGACAATTTATAATAGGCTACTTTATAATAGAAGTGATTAAATAGCACTTCTAATTACAGATAAATAATATGTCCCATGTCCCATATTAAGCACCTATCTCATATTCGGGGTTCTCCTATTCACAAAAAATTACCATCTCGCCAGAGGAACATGTTTGAAATGAAAAGTTCAATTTTCCGTAATGTAATTTTGCTCATTCCCGTTTTAGTCGCGAATCAAATCTCCCCGTAATAAACTTTTCGAAACATTATAATTCGCTATAGCTCCCGTGTGTTTTGATTCGAACCGCGCACGCTGAGAGACCCCGTCTCGTAGCCCGTCGCACACAACCCTCGGTAAGATATTCAGTACTAGAGCAAGAAACTCTAACTCATACTCGAAGTCTGGGCTACTTTGGTATCGGTGGAACGTCATACTTTCGTTGGCACGCAGCTGCACACACTGGCGCGAGGGCGTGATTCAGTCTCCGAGCACGTATCGATGTCGCGCTTGTCTACGGGGATATGTATGCACGACCGATGCATCGCACATTCACCCTTTCCTTCGAGTTCCTCCGGGTCCCTCGCAAATGCTCCCGGAATACGCTCCCACGTTCCCCCCCTCTCGCCTCTCTCTTCTTTGCAGGACGTTCGTCCGAGCGTACGTCGGAGCCCGGCGAACGATATAATAGTGAAACTACCTATGTATTTGGTCTATCGGGGTAGATCGAGGTATTCGGCTGTTGATGGTGTAGAGGGAACGCTAGCTCGTGAAGGCGAGAAGCATGTGACGGTAGGTGTATACGCGAGCACAGTCCGGGTCGCTGGCGTGAATTAACTGGGTGCAGCTGCAGCTTGCACGCCCGTCCGCCCTCCGGTTTTAGCTCTACCGGCGACAGAAGGAGCCAAGGCGAGAAGAGGGCTGGGTGAGCGATCAAGGACGTGACGCGGTAAAAACGGGCGCGCGCGCCCGCGGCGCGAATATAATTCCTTCGCGCCGCAATGTGAGACTCGGTAACGAGTTGTTACTCGGTACGTAAGGCTTCGAGACTACGAGAGAGCGGCAGCTTAGCTCCTTTAACGACCACCATAAGTTCCCTCAGGACCGCGGCGAAGGATGGAGAGAAAATATTGCCGCAGGTTATAACTTATTTAGCTCGTTATTTGCAGCAACACAAGATTTATAATGGCCAGTTACGCGTGCGATAAGCTATAAATACGTTTAAGGGGTGTAACGAACCTCTTGCATTATGCTAATGAGTTGTGCTCGTGAAGGCGATTTCATTGAATAATGACAGCTTCCATCTCATAATCAGATTTTAGATAATTGAATTCATTTCTTTTACATTTAAATATTTATATGTGTACGTATATAAAATAATTACAGTGACCATCTGTTCTATATTATACAGAGGACAGTTTTTTGTTTTAAGTCTGTGTCCTATAGATTCATTTTTTTCTTGAAAACTCACCTATGTGCTTTATTTCTGAAAAGTCCTATAAAATGTCTTATATTTCAGTCTTTATCACCTTTGTATATTTTTGTATAATGTTTAAATAAAGATGTGTTTCTTTTTTTATATATAATTGTTTCAGTTTACAAAATTTTAGAAATTTTTTTTATATTATATATTCAGGGAAAAAATATTAATGATGATAATAAGGAAGCCTGCCCATTTTGGGCCCCTCGCGAATAATTACGAGTTTTCTGAAAAACTGGGACGTGCTGGGGTGACTCTGACGGTTTCGGATTTAGCGGGTCAAAAAATAAGCATATGGTGGTATAGTCAAGAGATCAAGACACTTTTTTTGTGTGACTGTATAACACTCAACAATTACGTCTGGATTCTTTTAACTTCAATAAGCCACAACTTTTCACAGACTTATTTCTAAGAATTGGTCCTATGGAACTTTTTGCTCCTCTATAAGAGCCAACAATTCTAGGAATGTCCCGTCTCTATTCGCTTGGGGCCCAAAACTCATTAGACAAAATGGACAGGGTTATTTACATTGCACTTTGTGGAAGAAGATGGCGGTGTCCTTAATTTTTCTCAAACAAATATGGTCACCGTAAAACTAACAGATACATTGTACATCTAATATAAACGTTGAGGTATTAAAATGTAACGGAGTAATAAAATATCGTGCCATATTCTAATAAAACATATTCTAGTTTCTATATTCTAATAAATTGAGCAATTAATTTTCAATTACTTTTATGAACTGCTACTCAGATTTTAATGCATCTCGCTGAAATTCGTTCACCCATTTTTAACCCAATTTCCAAAGAGAGACGTGCGATCAGTTAAACTATGATTAACCGACGTTGATATAAAACTGACCCTTGTAATAGGACAGAAAATACTTTTCGCGTGTAATTATATCCGTTAGCGACAGTCACACTGATACAGCTTATTTATGCGACGCGATAAATAACGCCTCTCTGTGCGCTATCTGCTACCGGAATCGCGCGCCCAAAGCGTACCGAAATGCGGGGCTGAATTAAAGCAAAAGCGTGAAGATCGTAAAGTCGCGAGATTATCGAATGCAGCAATCGATGGTGACCCGCGCGTTTCTGCTATAATGTTTGTAATTAGACGGCGTTATAAGGTGCAGAACGGACGGACAATTTGCGTCGGGTTGACCAGAAATTCGGCAAGTAAGTTATCGACTCGTAGATTATCGGGCTGACGTGCCCCGCATGCCGAGGAGTCCCCGACTTACCCCACTCGGGGTTATTGGACATTCCTTATCGCTCTCACGTCCGTTGCAAATTCTGGAGCCGCGCGGCCTAAAGCCACTGATTGCCCGATTAATTTCATTATGTTTCGATTAATTTCGTTATGTTTTTTATGTTTTGTTTCCACGGTTTTATTTGCGCCAGCATGAAAGAAATAACTGTTCTACGAACAACTTTCGCTTTCGCAACATGTGCTTTGTCACTCTTTGCTGGACAAAAACTGCAAAGAGTTTCGTCTACAAAAAAAACGACTGAAATATATTATTTTGGAATTGATATGTAAATCTACTTTATAAATTATAATAATTTAATTTAATTTGCCTACAATTATAATTTCATAAGAAATAAATTTTGCGTTTAAAGAATTATTAAAAATTTAAAAACGTATTTGCAAGCATGATCTACATGGAATACGAAAAGACACGTGAAAAATACATGCTGTCTTCTTTACGGCAAAGGAAAAAATAACGTAATTTTTTTACCCTCCAGTGGTCGCGCTATTTTTCGTAACATAAGTTTGACGCGTGTGGTTTTGAAAAATTCCAATGTAAAATATCAATTTATATTTTTTAGAAATGACATTTATTCAAACTTTTGAAATTCCAACGGCAAAGTATTTTTTTTTTACGAAAAAATTTTGTTACAAAAAACGCGTTTTACTAAATATCGAATTTAGTAAAGATTCCGCGCGACGACTGAAGGGTTAACAGTAATATTAAAATAAATTTGATATATGCGATCTATGAAGCAACGCGCCACGCGAAATTCCACGCCCAATTCCCGAAAGATTGTTGAATCTATCGAGACATTGATTCTCCTGAAGGGGTATAGGAGAGTTCTTCAACTCGTAGCACCGCGGGGAGTTCTAGAGAGCCTTTCGAAGTCTCAAGACGCACGTATCGTCCGAAACGCGACGAGAAGAGAGCTTCGAGGCTTACGCCTTTTCTCGCCAACGGCAAGATTTCTCTTCCTGGCCAATGACACGAGGGCCAATGCAATTTCGCTAAATTGTTTTCTGCACAATTTCGCAGATCGTGCGAAAGACGAAGTAATACAGAAGCAATGATCTGTCAAAGGAGATCCTTTTAACGTGGCAAACGCGCGCCCTTCCGCTCGCGGGATACGTCGCGCCGCGGAGAACGCCACGACACTTGCCTCTAATACCGTTTTATCGAATACGAGAGTCTAATTATCAAAAGAGGTCGGTACCGATGTTACGGATAAGCGATTATGAGCCGAGACAAAGAGATCGCGAAGTGGCTGCCACACACAGGGGCAGCTTTTGTCCGTGCAGCCACCATTCAGGGCATTCACGCTTTGTCTACCATTCATCATCCTATTAGTGACCGTATCCCCATGATGCCGAACAAACGAAAGGTGCAGATGAGTCACTCTCAACCAGGGAAGTAAAGTGCATTCGTCATTAGGAGAATTAATCTCCAATCACACTTTTCTCGGTAAACTTTTATGTAATATCGCGTTTAAGCATATTACATGATTTCGTTATCTTCTGTTGAATAAAACGTTGAATATAAAAAGACATTGATATATTAATGAAAATTATAATTTTTAGAAAATAATGAAACATGATATTCATGTACCTATAATTAATTAAAATAAATCGCGCAATTGTGTTAGCTTAAGGCCTAACATAATAGAAATGTAATAAGTAAATATTTCGATTGAACTTAATCTTCTTTAATACAAGAAATTAATTTAAATTTCTATCGTGTTGAACGTCTATCTAAAAATATCATAATTATATTTCTATTCTTTAGTGAATGTAATTATATTAATAAAACATCCTAGTACAACATTCTCATTGATCACCATTAATTTTTATTTGTTATAATAACGAGCATTCCATTAGTAATTCCTAAATATTACGATGATTCATAAAGATATTTTCAGAGCAGATGGTGCAACGTGCGTTTCAGCGGCGGCTGTTTAGCGATTTAATTTCTTTGGAATCAGTCAGAGTATTCGCAACACGATTTAAAATCGGCGGAGCATCCGAGAGAAATTACGACGACGGAGCACGTCGCGACGAACTCGCACGTCCAACGTTTATACGTCGGTCCGTGTCCGGATTAATTTAATGAACCGCGATGTTTGCATGCATGCCTACGTGCATTTAATGCCGATAGCTAAAAAGAGATAGAAATAAAAAAAAAACGCAGCGGCGGACGGCTCGCCCGTGTATACGCGTGCGTGCATAAATATACACGTGCCCGCGCGGCACACACGTGCAGTGCGCATGCACATGCACGGCCGTTCCAACACACCGCTGTCGTGTGGCGATTATCAGATTTATAGTTTGCTCGCGGGCGGAATCGTTCGGGCGAGTAACGTCACATCGCGCGGGGAAGGGGTATTTAGACGTATAGCAGCACGAAACGCGAAAGCACGGCGGCAAAATGAAATATTTGCCGATATCGAGTCGTGCGCGCGCCCACGGATTTATAAAATATAAATATCCATCCTCTCTCTTTCTCTTTCTCGCGGACGCGAGCGCGCGTACACTGATTGAATTAATCATTTCGCCAAATTGTCCGCAGATTGAAGCGCTTATCTGCCTTAGTAATGGACCGTGAATAGCCTATCTGAAACTTACATGCATACATCGGGCCGCAATTTCCAGATCGTTTCTCATCGTGTATGCTTTTAGAAGCCGAATATTATTAATTAGATAACGAACGCGGACGGTTCGACGGACGGTATCGATGAATCCTCCGAATCTCGCGATATTTCTTCGCGAGAGTATATCGATGGGGCTGCAGAGCGCGAAGGTTGCGCACAGGTCGTTTTCTCATTATTTCCGCGAGATTGTCGGTTGCTCCTTTACGTGACTACTGCAGATCGGAAAACAATGAAAAAAAAGGTAAAAAGACGGGACCTTCTTACGAGCAAACACAATTTGCCTCTCTTATAATCAATCCCGCAGGTCGCCGGAAGGCTTGTTTTCCGGGAGATTGCATGCGACGAACAGTGGATGAGTTTGCTTTTCGTGGAGATGGCGGATATCGCAGTCGGAGTTAACCATTCTGCGAAATAAACACGAGCACAAATACGGGATGGTCGCGGGGGGGAAAAGGGGACGGAGAAGAGGAAAATTTCGGAGAAAAAGAGCGACGATGCACTGAGAGAAAAATATATTTAGGTACTTTTGGCCTCAACCGCAATTTTATAATATTTCTAACGATAATTATAGTTAACGTAATGATGGATACAGTTAAGTTAATCATATCTATTGTTAGAAATATTATAAAATCATGGTTGAGACCAAAAGTAACTATATTTCTCTCTCAGTGTGGAAAACAGGGCTGAGCGGCAAAAGTACGCGCGGTCCGGTTGCCTATTAACTTATCTAAATGTCTGAATGCGGCTTCAATGGCTAAAACATTGGCGTTAACTTTTATCAGAATTCGTTTTAAACAAACTGGAACGCGCGGCGCGCCACGAGACTCGCTCGCAAGCCTGGGAATTAGGCTGCGTTAATTTCAAGTTAGATTACGAAGCTGTGAAGCGAGGAGACCCTCCACAACGTGACGCACATTTCCTAACCGAGAACTATGTCGATCGTAAATACTGTTAGTCTTGTTATTGCCGTTCTTGTTCGTTAATGCGATTAAGATTCTTCAAAGAGGGAAACGCGCGGGATAAGATGTAAGCGGAATTTCCATTCGTCTCATTTTCAAACTAAATACGTTTGCTCATGTTTTTTTTTTACTCGAATTATTCTTACACACTTTTCGTACGATACGTCTGACACGTGTTATATTTTCATTTTCTCCGACATATTGCAGTTGTAACGATGTAAATATTTTCGTGTTGCTGGAAGCGTTTCGCAACCTCCGTAAGCTAATTTCGCGCAAGTCACGAGATTTCGTAGAAATTTACTAGATTAATTTAAGTATTATGTCGCAACGTCTGCGGCTCGCAGGGAAAAGAAGGGCATTGTCCTTCCGACGAACGGCAAAGTTACTCCGGAAACGAAGAAACGGGGCTGAGGAAAGAAGAAACAGAAACGGGGACAAGAAAACTCCATTACGTTATGAAGCTGCCTTGTTTCATAGAACGATATGTCTGCCGCACGAAAGCCGTATATATGCGTCGTTGCCATACGCTAATTATCCGCGCGCGATTTTACTTTTATCGCGTTAAGAAAAACGATTGTAAATCTATAGGAAAAAAAAAAAAGCGGACAACCACGTTTGCGCGGGGATTTCTCGCCGCGGGGGCTTTTACATGCCCCGCTTTTGACCGATACGAAATCAATCTTGCAAATTGTAGAACGAACGCATTACGCTCTGGTTTATGATGAAGCTTGAAAATTGCATACTAAAATTAACGTGCTATTACGAAATGGTACTCGGCTCATGAGACTCGTGAAGCGTTACAAACTTGGTCTGCGCGAGCTCAATTACGCTGATGAATTACGCATACCCATCCTCCCGCGCGCACTCGAGAACGAATTCATCTTCGTCATACTCGTTGGCACGCGTATCTGCCGGATAAAGTGGCATTTTGCTAGGTAACGCCGCTCGAAAATTTCTGCGCTCGATAAAACGGCCGGTACTGTACGCGCGTGTCGCGTGCGTCTCAATTACACTCGCGAAACGCACACTCGCCCTTTCGTGATTCTACATGGAAGAATAATTTGGTTGGATCAGTCAAAAATCTGCCTATATTAACCAGAGTGTCTCGTGAAAAATGAACGATCCATACTTTTGATTAAGTTAATTAATTTGATAAGTTTGGTAACGCGTTTCTGATGAAGACATACAGACAAGTTTGGTTGCACATATTCCAGTGTAGGTAACCAAATAAATATGATTGCATTCTTGTGAAAGCAACAAAATGTTCTGGTTGTGTANCAGAATATTTAATTATAATATAATATAATATAATATTATAATATAATAATCATTGTAATAACCAAACATTATGTTCAATTTTATCAATTATACATATGTTACATTCGTTTAATCATGCTATGTAGTCATAGTAAGACACTTGGATATTACAACTGGATCAGCAGTAATAAAACATCGATCGTTGTTAGAACTAAATGTTCTGGTTGATTACCAGTATATTTCATTATAATTTTTATAATATTTCATTATAATAACCAGAAATTCTGTTCAGTCAAATCGAATTTTGTCCAACCAAACATGTCATGTGTACAGTATTTCATTAAAGTAATAACTTAATTAGATATTATCAGAGCCGAACTGTCAACTTACTTACAATGCAAACCTTTTCATGTTTCTCCGACTTTAATTGTACGCGTTTCCGGCGCTCCCAATTTCGCGAGCAAGTCGGAAGCTTCGTGTTTCGCTGCCGGCGCAAACTTTTCGTGCCACTTTGCCCCCGCATTGGCCGCGCATCGCTCTGAATAATTTAAGGACAAACGGCGACGGCGGAATATATTTCCACCGAGCTCTCCCTCGATATTTTCTTACGGCTTTCACCGGGCCTAATTGAAGCTGACGATTCTAGGCTTTTATTAAGCGGAACAAAAGGCACCGGAACGCCGGAAAGTCGCGAGGCAACGGCTGCAGCGGTAAAAAGAGCCCGATGAGAAATTCCGGAATAGAAACGATCGACTTTATTACGGGAAGAGTCGCCGGCCCCGCCGGGCAAAATGTGCTAAATAAAAGCAACGCGTGAGCGCGCGCGAAGAAATGGACGGAAAAGGGGTTTTAGTACCGTTGCCGCGCGCTGGCAATACCCAATATCCGCTTTGACGCCGGGCTGTCGCGATGATCGTGTCCCGCGGGATCGTTGTCGCGGGATACATCGAATTTCGCAACCGGCAGGGAACTCCGCGAAATTTCGTAATACGCGCCGCCGTGAAAATTTCAACGCCGCCTCACCGCTGCTCTCGTCCGTAAAAAGCCAGGTGTGTCCAACTTTGCATTATGACTAAAACGGAAATTTTCGTACTGTCGAGGAGCCAAAGTGCAGCGACTCGGCATGTCGCACTCTTGCTCTCCCTCCCTTTCTCTTTCCCTATCTACTTTATCCCAGAGAAACATATTAAGAACTTGTTTAAAAATTGCCGTAATGTGTGTGTGTGTAGGTAACAAATATATTTTCTATTAACCGTGAAGAACAAAAAAGTAAGCTAATACTTAACGTCTCTGGGACATATTTGTCTCACTAGAAAAAAATTCATAATTTTATCAAATATTAATATTTTGACATATTCTTTGGCTCAAGTTCTTCAAGAGAGTAGTTCTCCTGACTATTAACAAAAAATTAAAAACCATGTCAGTTAAGGGGATTCTGTAGCTGTCTGCGGTACTGAATTTTTGTAAAAGGATTTCTTCGTATTACTTTCATAGATTTGGAAATCCTTTTACAAAAATTCAGTACCGCGGACGGCTACAGGATCCCCTTATATTTATATCCTTAATATTTTTTAAAAAATGAGTAAAATTAAAAAAAAATTAAGATTTTCGGAAAAAAATTTGAATTAATGAAATCAACAAATTCCAGTGTGAAATAAATTTAGGCAAGCTAGTTTCTAGAGTTTTGGGGTCGATGCAGATTACGAATCTGGCATCAGATTTGTGAAATATAAAATGTCGGATTCAATATGGCCGACAGTGAAGGATAAAAATTTGAAAAATTGATACTTTTTCAATTTGACCTTATATTCGTAGTCAGCGACCCAAAAACAAGTATAGTCATGCCCATCTCAATTGTACTAGTTCCCCATTTCCCGGGGGCATGAAAGAGTTAAGCTATGTAAACCTAGAATCCGATTTTTTAAAATTTAACTTTTTTATACGAGAAATGCTAGCATTTCGTTTGTGTAGTTGTTTGTTGTAACGATACTTAAAAGTACGCTATCATTAAGTTGAAGTAACTTTCTGACAGAAAATTTATGTCACATTACTAAACAGTTACTTTTCGCCATAAAATAACTCCAGTTTAATTACCAAACGTTGCCTACAAAAACAGAAACGGCATCATCGTGTTTGTAAGTAAAATAATATCAAAAGTCCGAAATATACGCTACCGGCAGAATGTACAGAACAAATGCTCAAACTTTATGCTGGCGCATGGTTACTTTCCGTTTCAGAGATCGGAATAATATTTCTAACGGGACACGTGAGAAATCAATACGCCATGAATGTTAAAAACGTGCTGCGAATAATTAATTATTAAAATAGAATGCACTAAAGAAAGAACAAGAGAGAATGTTTTTCATAAAAGTAATTTTTTACTTGAGTTTCTTTAAACAAAAATATTATGAATGCAATTGTTTCCTTGTCAAAAACTCAATTTCTTTGTCATAAATTAACGAGTGGTATATAATACAGTTCGTAAAAACAATGCATGGAAAATACATGATGAAAACAGTAAGTTCTAGCAAGTTAATTGAATAATAACCCAGTTAACTGATATTTCTCGTATTTTTAGCACAATTCAATATTCTTTCATGCAAATATAATGCAATCTATATACATGTTACTAATTGAATTATACAGGACATCTCTCACAACCTGTGCAATATTTTAATAATGTATTCCAGAGATGATCAGTGCCGAAAGTTCTGATCGAGACGTGCGATATCCGATAATTAATGCAAACTCTGAACGATGCAAGATTTAAATCGCCAATAATATAAACGACGAGTTTACGTGTCGCGGGGAATAAAATAAAGTCAGTTATGTATTTACAGTCAGGTATTTACCAATTGAACGCGTTGCGATACTCGATTCCGAAATCGATATCCATTCCATAAAAACAACAAGTTATTAATAATTGAAAATTTCGAAAACATCAAAATACCAATCAATAACTCACCTGTAGACTGCTCCCCTATCGCCGGATGTCTTCTAGGTCTTTTCCTCCTGCTCTTGGCTTCTTTAGTTGTCAATCACTCACAAAAATATGAAATGCACTGAAAAAAAAGATTGATTATAATAATCCAGTCTTGATCAAAATTACCAAGAACCTTGATGAAATAGTTTCAACTAAACATATAGGTCATTATGACAAAACAATGTTATAAAAAAATGAAATGATCATAATTATCATTAAACGTTTTATTATTATTATTATTATTATTATTATATTTAATAATAACTAAATATTTCAAAAAATTGCATTATTAAATGCATCTTACAAGTTTACCTAGAATTTTTTTTCATTGTGATGATTACATGCGTATCACACTCGTAATACTCAAAATATAACAAATAACTTTGCGCCATATTTTGCACGGCATTCTTAATTTTAACCGTACATGGCGCGTGTTTTAGTCTTTCGAAAGAAGAATAGATCAGAAAAAGTGTGTGTTAAGCTGTATCCTCATGCGTAATATTTCGTAAAGAACCTTGAACGCATTACCGGCTAATTTATGATGAGTTTCACCATGCGAACGATAATAAAGTGACTATGTTTACAAAGTACGCCGCACCGTATGTTGCAAAGTAAACAAACGCATGCCGCCTAAACGACATTTAACGCGCTTAAATAATGTGTATCGGAATATTCCGCTTCTCGTATTTTTAGTTAATTACTAATAAATAGACGATATACTACTTTTTGGTTTATTTAAATCTCTCGATCAGCGACTCGTATCCTATTCCGAAGCGAAGATGAATGAATTACATTTAATTCGGTGAACTGAAATTGAAATATCTCTCGCAATGCAAGATATACATGTACGTATGTTCGAGTCCAAATATTGCCGAGAGAAAATACCATCGCCCGTAAATATTATATCTTTCTCTATCGTTTCCATTTTAACTTTGATTCCGTTAAATAAGTAAGTCGCGCGATATATTTATTGCGACAAATAGCCGCTTCGACACGCTTACAAAATCGTGAGAATTAATCAATTGCGTGGAACCGGGGATTGCCAGCTGTTCATAGAAAATAATCGCGTTCTTTCGTAACACTTGTCGCGACGATATCTGAAAAGATAATAACGCGACAACACGCGTCTCGCTCGTTAAACATTACATAATCACTAATAAGGAAAATCAACAGTTTTCGCAATAAATGAAACTATACACGATTATTACAATTGCCATAATGAGGGACACTGAAAGAATCGAAATAAATCAGATTTGAAATTGCCAAGTTGGAAGATCCATAAACGACGAATGGAGCAACCGTTGAAAAACTTTTCAAATTAAGATAATATGTGTGCGCGGGCTAGAATATTATACGATCCAACTTGGACCATCAATTCCCGTAATGTTAGATCTGCGTCGGGCGTGCGTATTTCTATGGCCCCGAGATATTTCTTCATCGATGGAGAGTCTTAGCAACAATAATACAGTTAACAAAAGAAAAATCCGGCATGTAAGCAGAAAAATCAGTTATACCGGGAAATCCGGCGCTCGCCGACGTCTCCGTTTTACATTTTGCGAGCTCCGGCGAGAGTTTAGGGGCGGTGCTATATTTGCTCCTATGAACTTCTGCACACTTGATTCCGGAGAAATTGGACACTCGTGGCATATCGACGAGACGAGAGAGAAAGAGAGAGGGAGAAAGAGCGTGCCGGTCACACAACGTGGCCAATTCCGTTCCGCCCCGGATCATCGTGACTTTCGTAGCGATGCGCGTAGGACCGACCTAATTTCACACTCTCCGAGAAAACGACCGTCCACGGCCAATTCCTCCAACGACCGGCACTGCATCACAGACTACTGTGGTAATATCGCTTTCGATGGTGGAAACGCCGTTCGATTACCCTCGTCTTCGACGAGGAACGACGCGGTACAAATCCTCCGCTCGGTGGGACGATGGTGTGAGGGCGGAAACGGGTTGTACGTGTGGCGCGGACTCGCGCGAACAGCATTCAGGTTTCAGAGCTGGGGATCGCCTTAATGCCGCCGGGGAAGCATCCGCTGATACCCTATTAGCCCGATTTCTTATCCGAATCTCCTAAGCGTCATTCGAGGAAGAACGTAGTGAATCAGCCTCCCCGACCGTCTTCACTCCCAGGTGTTTTTTTTTTTATGAAAACGGACGAGCTCTCTTCCTCCGCAACGAGGAAACAGGAACTACTTGCGAATCTGATTCACAGCTTCCGCGAAATGTTTTCTCACGTTGAATCCGAGTTGCTTGCAGTTGCTACACTCTTTTCGCCGATTCTCTAAAAGTCGCGATAAATAGCGGCGTTCTTTGTTATCTGTTTCTTATTTATATGTCCCTTTACATTTAGACTTTACATTTAGAAATATCATTGTTTGTGAGAGACGAAATGTCGTTTAATTATTTTTAAAATTATGATACGGAGAACAACAGAAAGAACTTTAGCTTCCGTAATATGTTTATCTGTTTGTAAATCTCACATGTACATAGAGGAGAGAAGAGGGTTATGGACTTTACAATATCTCGTATACTTTGCACTAAATTCTGGGGACAACCGTCTAAATTACTTCTTTACAGTCTGTTTAGATGTTATAATGTGGTTACTGATCATTAGAGTTTATTGTATTGGATACTCTACACAATAAAAAAAAATTTTTGTTAAAAACGGACGAATCAGAAAAATCCTGTAGAGTTGATCAAATATTCTGGTTATTATAATAGGAATTCTGGTATTGAGTTCTATTATAATAACCAGAATATTTGATCAATCCTACAAGATTTTCTGATTCATCTGTTTTTAACCAGAATTTTTTTTCAGTATAATGAATGCAGTTCTAACTTGTCCCACTGATGATCGTCACGATGAGAAACATGGTAAAAATTCAGCTCTCTTCCCTCGAATCTCTACCTTTGGTATACCCTTAACCCTTCGTCTCTAGATTATTTACGCGCGCACCTCTGTTCTCGGAGGTCGGGGAGCAACACGGGCACCAGAAATACTACTTTCGGAACTTGGAGAACTTCTGACGGAAACCACCACGGGCGCAGTAGAGCGGAAATTTATGGATTTTGTTTGGTACCTTCGTTCCTGGCAGGGCTGCGTTTTGATTTACGATTGAACTACGGTACGATATCGGAGACACGACAACGCGCACATCGTTGAAGAACGAAGGGCAGAACGGATGTAGGGAGAAAGAGAAAGAGAGAGAAAGGGACGGAGATGGAGTCGGAGAAAGGTGGTTGGCGTGCAATCACTTTAGCGTTTCGCGTTTCGATCTGATCGTCTCCTTTCTCTCTCCTTCTCTCTCTTTTTGAGATCACGCGCTGCCGCGCGTCGATTTTTCGTCGCGCCTCGAATGCAACCGATATACTACGGGGACGCGTTGCGTCGCCGTCGCCGGCGTCTATCTACCCCTAGACGACGAGAGATCGAGAGTCTCTCTCGGAAGAAGCGCGCGCGGAAAGGAGCTTACGGCACGCCCGGCGGGAGACCAATGTGACACGGTGATGCATGAGAAATCCGTTTTGTAATAGAAATCGTTACCGCGACGTATCGACGCAGTCGCTCGCTCGCGGGACTACCCGGAGCTACGTCTACGGATTACCGTCCTCCGGCGAGGAATCTCGCAGCTCAGCCTAGAATTTGCAGCCGTGCATCGGCATACATAAGGCGCATCGCGCTTTTTTGCGAGAGCTCCGTAATCTTCCAATTTTTGCTATTTTCGCTAGAAAAAGAAAGGCTGACTCTCATCTCGCAGATGGATATTTTATATTTTATTTACGCACCATGTCGAGTATTTTGTGTAAGAAAAAGTATTTATTTAACACAGTCTATCGAATCGCGTTTTATTATATTATCGATAAATTAATACCTGAATATAATATAATAAATTTTTACTCAGATTGTGTTGCTGGAATAATTATTAAATTATTATAATTCTCAACTCATTTTGAAAAAAAAAGTAATAAATTCTATTGCGTTAAAAATGTCTATCAAATAAGATAAAAACCAATTATAATAGTATACACAAAGTTCTTACTAAGCTTCTATCGAATAACTAATCTGCCGTTGCTTCAAGACATAATTATTCGTAAAAGCTCTGTCATCGATAGGTTATACGTCTCGTCAGCATGATTGGAAACAAGCCAGGCTTCGCGGTTAACTTGTCTTGTCATTGATCTTCGCTAACGCCACGTCAGAGAGACTTAATTAAATCGCACGCTAACTAACATAATCTGTCTCCGCCTCCCGATCACCAGATAGCGGTGGCTGAATTGGGGAAGCTACAGAAACGCCAGGACTGCCAGTTTAAGGTAATTAGTTAATGTTCCATTGCCAACGGACTCGAGTCCTGTCCGCGAACCGCGTGCAATATATATACACACACACATACACATACACACACGCATACCACCACCGCACTCCATTTTCATCTTGCTGCAACCCGCCAGTTAATTTTCAGACGAGGGCGCCGCGAGTTCGTTGATAAATCAGACGCGAGCATGCACCTACGTGCAGGATATATAAACATCCGCATGCGACGGTGCTTAATCGATCGGCGCTTAATGACTACAATACGTTTCAGCCGGTGTGCGGGATAGCATAACCCGCTCCAGTCGTAAATTGAAGAACTAACATTGTACGTTAGATCGGTGCGTACCACCTCTCCTCCCCGCGGAGCGAAAGATCCGGCAAATGATTATTAATGGCGCTGACGATGAAAACGAGCCATTTCTCGGCGGACGAATCGCCGATAAATTTCGCGGAATTGTAGGATTCGGTTCCAAGCAAACAAGGGCCTCCACTCCCTCAGCGTGAACAAGTATTAAGCTCATCGGTGACGTTAATTTTTAATTACACTGTAATGTATATTGCGAGCGGAAAAAAAATTTGGTTAGATCAATCAGAAATCTGGATATATTAAGAGTGTCTGGTGAAAAATGAACGATCCATACTTTTGATTAAGTTGATTAATTTGATAAGTTTGGTAACACGTTTCTGATGAAGACGTACAGACAAGTTTGGTTGCATATATTCCAGTGTAGGTAACCAAATAAATATGATTGCATTCTGGTGAAAGCAACAAAAAGTTCTGGTTTTGTACTAGAATATTTAATTATAATAACCAGAAATTATGTTAAATTTTGTCAATTATATATGTTACGTTCATCTAACTATGCTGTGTAGTCATAATAATTAGACACTTGGATATTATAATTGGATTACAGTCGACTGTTGTTAGAACTAAATGTTCTGGTTAATTACTAGAATATTTCATTATAATAACCAGAAATTCTGTTCGGTCCAACCAAATTTTGTTGAACCGTACATGTCACGTTAATCCAACTGTGGTTGTTTTTTTCCATGCGAGAGCGAATAAATTTCAGCACCCAAAGACCAATAACAGTTTAATTCGTATTAACGGTTGGATAACGTCTCTTTTAAATGTGTCGCGCCAAAGCGCAGATTCGCCAATGTTCAACTAATATAAGCGAAAGCCATACCGCAGAAAGTACATGACGTGATAGTGTATGAAACGTGACACATCTGCAGTACATTTGATATTCAAGCGAAGCATCGCATTTGTATCCCACCCTCATTTATTCTAGCGAGTAACTATCGATCGATATTACCAAGTGTTCATCCAACGCGAGACGCTTCATGGACCTTGCATCACGTTAAAGGGCGCATTTAATTAGCACCTATAGTGTCCTTCGATGCGTCAAAGCTTACCGAGCCCGCGTTTGATCACACATTTGCGGTGTATCCGTAGGTGTGAAACGTATCGATTAACGAGTTGATACGAACGGATCAGCATCGCCTTAATAGAGTCGCTAACAATATAGTTAGAAAACACAGGAAATATGAGTCCAATTTTCGAAAAGAAAAAAAAGAAAACAGTTGTTATCAAGAATACGACGAGAACGTACACACAGAAAAATATTCTACATTCTACAGACAAGCAAAGCAAATAACTTATTTTATTTTGTTTAAGTAATAGTTTATTTCAGCTAAGAATATTTTAATAATAGTTTAAGATATACTCGTTACAAGTCCAGAATATGTTTTAAGTAAATGTGATGCTTATGATGACTTTATGATAGATTTGCGGCTATTATAGACTTACCAAATACTTGGGACAAGTATATTTACTCGTACACTGAAAAAGAATTCTGGTTAAAAACGGACGAATCAGAAAATCTTGTAGGATTGATCAAAGATTCTGGTTATTATAATAGAACTCAATACTTTATAACTTATAATAACCAGAATATTTGATCAATCCTACAAGATTTTCTGATTCGTTCGTTTTTAACTAGAATTTTTCTTCAGTGTCGAGAACGTAATGTTAACATTGTATAGTTACGAAAGCACAATGATACACCTCCGACATTCTTTTCTATTAAAATTGAGGATTTTACAAGAGTTACAACGTTATTAGAGAACATCCACAACTCTTGGGGCAAAGCAGGGAAAATTGAATCGCTCGCGCGAGGAAGCTCGGCAAACGGAAAAGATGAGAACTCATCTGCGATGAAGCGGAGCAACGCGGCGCGCACATACCATGTCTCTCGCGCGCGCCTTTCGCTTTCCGATAGATGCTCGGAGAGTGAGTGCCAGGCGCCATGGAATGTCGGCTCAAAAGAGACAAGACAAACAGAAGGACAAGGGAGTTGTCTACTGACAAAGCCGTCAGACGCCGGGACGGACGGACTATGTACAGGACTCGATCGCGGACTGGTCTCTTCTACCGGTTGGAATCTATCGGAGGAGCAGAATTTCATCCTCTAGCTCTACGTGTCATTTCAACTTTTTACCGATTGCCAAGTACGATGTCACGTCGCGCGCGCAACCGCGAGGGGGGAAAAAAACGTTAGAAATGACGAATGAACTGGCAAGTACTTTGTCGGACTCTTATACATGGCGATAACTTTCGCGCGAGAAGTTCGCTCGCGGCATCCGCGACGGTATTGGTTCGAATTTTTAATATCAGCACTTTGGAATCTCTTCATTGCTGTTTGTTGCAACAGTTTGAGACGTTTACTATGATACGTTTACTTATTCTACTATTACAATTAATTCGGTTTAATTAATGAACGAGCAATGTACACTGAGAGAAAAATATAGTTACTTTTGGACCCAACCATAATTTTATAATATTTCTAACAATAAATATGATTTTAACTTAACTATATGCAGCATTATGTTAACCATAATTATCGTTAAAAATTCTATAAAATTGTAGTTGGGTTCAAAAGTAATTATATTTTTCTTTCAATGTAAGGAAAGAAATCTCCTTGGGTCCGATAATAAAAGGAAAATATATGAAACGAATTCAAAAATCTTATATATAATTCTTAATAAAGTCGTTACTTGAATTTGTATGCGGAAATCAGAGAGGAATATACGCGTGGTAAGTTCTCCTTTCCACTATCGCGCTCGGAGAAACATGATTGTACATCTGAAGAGCGAATAAAGAGGAATTTCATTTCCTCTCGCAAACTCCAGGAAAGAAAAAATGTAATACATACTTGCGTGTTTTCAGCAAACAATTTTCCTCGAGCAACTAAATAGTATTCAGTAGCATCGTAACATTAACAATTTAGACGTGTTCTAAAAATGCAATAAATACAGATACCTTTGTAATTCCTCCCTGCTGCGTTATTCATTCGAAATTGTTAAAATGTTTCTGCAATTATTGACAAAAACTTCTTTATTACGTCTGTTGACCAGAGCTTCTGTAAAGTTAATCATGTCTTACTCTCGATAATATAAAAATTATATTACTATTTTAATTAATTTTTATTTCCTAATTATTAAGTATTTGTTATTAAGTTTTATTTATTATAAATAGACATATTTATAAAATTAAACTTTATTAACTAAAATTAAAAGCAATATTACGTGTTCTCGTTCAAGTTTCGCGAAACAATATGAGAGCTCATAAAGATAGGAAAATAATATTCTTACCGAATACTCTCTTTCTCTCTCTATGTAAGAGAGTTTGGCGTGCACCATCAGGTAATGGACCAACTTACATAAAGCGATTGAAACGCCGCCTTTTCTTTTAGTACAAGAGGGGAGAGAGAGAGAGAGAGAGAGAGAGAGAGAGAGAGAGAGAGAGAGAGAGCAATTGGGAAAAACGATGTCTGCATCGTGATTTTAATTGGCCATGACGATAAACGCAGCACTCAGCAAAATAGGTAATAACGATTAAAAGTCTAATCGGCTGAAAACTTGTTAACTTTCGCGAAACTACCAGCATGGGGATTCCATCTCACGCCGAGCGTTAGCTCGCATAATAAAAGAGCTCGGAAGCTGAAGAGAAAATCGAGAATATATTCTAAGGCCGGGAGAGAGATGAATTGGAATCAATCGATCGTAGATTGGCGTGGCACGGCAATGCTACACACAGTGCACGACAGTTTGTTAGTAAGGGAGGTAATTGAGTATCCAATAATTGCAAACTAAACTTTAATGATTATGAACACGATTAATATAATCTTTCGACTTTTTTGAGATACAAGACAAATATATTCTTTTTAATATCATTGTAACGTAAAGTTATATCGAGAGTATATAGAGAGTATATAGATACAAGTTGGGAAAATATATGTCGCGGGATCGCGTAGGAAGAAAGAACGATGAACTGTAATATCCAGGATGCCGTGAGAATCCTCTTTCTCTCCTAACATTTTCCGTTCGTATGAATTCAAGTATTACTATGATCTCTTACCGACGATTCGCGCCAGGCATCCTGATACGCCGAAATTCAAGAACATAATCCGAATCCCGGGAGCACAATTTGAGATCCGGCAACTCGTGTTCGCCGTGAAACGCACGGGAAAGAACGCGGTGGGGAAGGAAGGAGAGCGACGAGGAGTTCTCACCGGTATAAAATGCTCGCACTTAGCGTCTCACGCCGGGCGTTACTGCGAGGTTTCAGGAGAACGCGGAGAATCGCGGGAGACGTATCGGATGCACGACGACGACAACGACGACGAGAAAGGGAGAGAGAGAGAGAGAAATAGAGAGAGAGAGAGAGAGAGAGAGAGAGAGAGAGAGACGGTCGAGGTTTTAGCCGAGCATCTGCCGGGTGAGCTGATTTTCAGCCGACGATAAGACCTCGAAATGTAGCCGAGCCGGCTAGTGTAACCGCGCCGGAATTCATTAGTTAACTCCGCGGCTCAGCATTTTTGCAGACTCATTTCGCAGCGCAGCCTCGCACGTAGCCACGTATATATATACGCGGAATTGCGCCGTTGAGGAATTTGGGAAAATGCAGAAAAGGATGTGTGAGAGAGAGAGACTGCGACTATCGGCTTGAATACCAAGAGGAGCACGGTGAAAGCACGGACTCGCTGCGAGGTGCGATATCGGCATAATATCGATGCAAAAGACGCGACAATCGTTCGTAAACTTTAAATTGCCTCGTGTTGCATGAGATAACGCAAAGCCGAATGGATAAGCGCGTGACATACGAAATTACATCGCCTAGTGGGGCAGATCGGCATTTTTGCCGTGCTCGAGCGCTTGTATACTGGGGGGGCTGATTCCGTCTTAAAAATACTGAAAAATATATTTACGAATTTCCGAATGTTCGGCGCGCATTAAAAAAAAATCCCATCGGGTCGTATTCCGCGGGACCGTCGCACAGTTGAAAATCAATTGAATGGCGTTTGAATTGGCTGGATTTGAAAATCCAGGCCAATCATATTTGACTACTGTTCATCCATTTTCTCCGCTGAGAGCGTCCGTTATACATTGCGTATATGTATTATAACTAAAAAATATGTATATTGTATACACACTGCAAAAAAATTCTAAGTAAACTTATAAGATTTAATAAGGCAATTTTTGAAATATTCAATTGGTATTATTAAATATAATAATAATAACAAATCATTTGAAAACAATTATAAACATTTCATTTTTATGTCATTATTTTGTCATAATGACCTATACGTTTAGTTGAAACTATTTCATCAAGGTTGGTGGTACAGTGAGAGAAAAATATAGTTACTTTTAGCCTCAACCATAATTTTATAATACTTTTAATAATAAATATGATTAACTACATGCATTATTATGTTAATTATCGTTAGAAATATTATAAAATTGTGATTGAGACCAAAAGTAACTATATTGTTCTCTCAGTGTAACTTTTATCAAGACTGGATTATCATAACCAATCTTTGTTTTCAGTGTGCATGTATAACATTCGAAGACTGTTGCACTAACTTTTTAGAAAAACTTGATTCTAACAAACTTTATCTTCCGATGAACGATATACGCACAAAAATAAAGAGTAATCGTGCGAATGCGATTATAACTCCCCGAGCTGCAGAGGGTGTGTATATATCGACGCGTGAGAATAATGGGTGTAGAGTTATCTCACACTTCCTATCCGAAACGGTTCGGTCAGCTGGAATAATGCGCGAGTAAAACTCGTTCAAAATATAAGGTAGATATATCAGAAACTAACTCGCGCTATTGAGTCAGCGAGATGATTATATCGCTGATAAGGAAAATTTTATCAGACTTTGAGAGCATATTGTCGAAAAAGTTAAATCAACTTTGCGCTTCCGCGAGCTTACGTTGAAGATAATTACCAAATATTCGATGTCGGATGACGAAGGAGAAAATGTATCCTTGAAACATGGAAATGTAGAGGGTTCGCTAAATTATAAATGCTTCAATAAGACAATTTGCCGAGGTATCGGGAGAAAATCCGTGCAAATTGTATTTATCCTAATTTCCGCTGGAAAGGAAAATATCTTTCAGGAATTCATCGACAGATCTACGCTAAAGTATTTCTTTATAAACCTTTAATTTTCATTATTTTTTACTAAACTAAAATGTGTATGTCTTTTTTCAAGAATGATAATATCTAATTGAGAATGAAAATATCTAATTGAATGTATAAAGAATGTATAAAGAGGAATTGTTCTTTGTGATTAATTTTGTTTAATATTGAAGATGGCCTGATGATATTGTACATTTATTCTTTTATGTATTATAAATATATTTATTGGAACGAACATACACATTTCTTTGTCTCTTTATGTATTCCATTTAACATCAGCGGAGCTTTAATTATTCTTATTAAATAATTTATTTTCTAACAAAGAAAAATGAAGGATGATAAAAATTCATTCAAATGTCTCTTAATTCTCTCGTTTTTCGATCCACAAGCATTCCTATTTCGTTCAGCAACTATACACAGAAAAATATATACTACCTACGAGTAAATATACTTGTTTTAAATATTTAGTAAGTTTATGTATCCACAAATCTATCATAAAGTCATTATAAGCATCACATTTATTTAAAACATATTCTGGAATTGTGACGAGTATCTCAAACTATTATCAAGAAAATATTCTTTGCTGAAGAAAACTATTACTTAAAATAAAATAAAATAAGTAATTGCTTTTCTCGTCTATAGAATGCATATTTTTCTGTGTATCATCAGGCTAACTATCATCAGGCCATCTTCAATATTAAACAAAATTAATCATAAAGAACAATTCCTCTTTATTCAACTTGATATTTTACCATTCAAAGTCTTAATTATTTTCACTATGTTAAATAATAATTCCAGATACGCGTTTTGAGAACCGCTGTGCCATCGAATGTAGTTGACGGAATCAATTCCCTTACGCAAATTAAACCGTTGTGAAAAGCCGCGCGAGTAGGTAGCGTGTCCGCGTGCACACACAAAGCTCCCCTTACATACACATACATACACGCGCGCGCGCGCGGCGAGCGCTCGAGTTCGCGCGTACGCGCGACGAACTCACGTACGCTCGCTTCCGCGCGACACAGTACATACATACGCGAGTGCACGAGGAGGACGATCCCGTCCAGCGTCTACGACGGGCTCCCCCTTCGCATTTGCGACGGCCGCAATCGGCTCGCCGCGAGTGCAAGAGCGTAGTACATCAATATGAGGATCGCGAGGCGATGCGTTTGGGCGCGACCGCGTGCCGAGTCTCGCGTGCGGCGCATGCGCGCGCGGAACGCTCGCTCGCTCGCCCGCGCCGTCTCTCTCCGACCGACGGCCGTCGCGCGGTAAGTCTTCATCGTGACAACGAAGGAGCTTCTTCTCTCCGTTCGACCGCCGCATCCCTCTCCCTCTCTCTCTTCCTCGCTCGCACTTTACTCAGCCGCGCCATCTTCGTCTGGTCAACCGCGCGCGTCGCAGTTCTCTCCGTCCCAACACCGGCCGCAGTCTCCCTCCATCCCACTAAGCTCGTCACCTGCTCACGCTCTCTCTTTCTCTCTCTCTCTCTCTCTCTCTCTCTTTTTCTCTCCACACACACTCACTCTACTACTCTTTCTCTCTCTCTTTCTTTTTCTGTCTCGCGCGCGTCGGCACTCTTTCACTGCTGCGACCGCGAGCGGTGGGGGGGATCGGAGTCACCGAACAAGTCCCGAGTGGTGGTGGAAGCCGGGCGGGCGGCGAAGTGGGGAGTGGTGCGGTGGCGGCAACGACGGTGGAGGGGGCGCGCGGGGAGGGGGCGGACGACCCCTCTAGCCGGGCGATGCCACTCAACTGAATCCCCGCTCCGTTCTCGCGGCAGTCTGACGCCGGTCGCGTAGTCAGCATGGCTGGATTTTCGCGCAGTTTTTCGCCGGTCCTGCCGTGCTGCTGAGGGCTCCGGACGCACTCGACTCGACTCCGAGTCGCACACGCTCGCCGTCGTGCGTGGCGTCGGTCTCGCGAACTACCGTCGTCGTTGTCGTCGTCGTCGTTGTTCCTCTTGGTGTCGCGGAGCCCACCTAGTGTCGTCCGACCTACGCTCGACCGGGAACGAGAGCCTCGAGGAAGGACGCCAGATGCTTGAACCTAACCTCCAAGCGCGAGAAAGACCGCCCCGAGGGAGCACGCTCGCGACTAGCGTTCAACGTGGCTTCCGTCCCGCCGATTTCGTCGCGTCGCGCTAATCTCACGGGGGCGATCCGCGATCGATTTTCACGTGCGCGCGCGCGCGCGCGCGCGACGTCATCGCGCGCTGTGCACGCGTTTCATCTTGGAACTCGTCGCGGAACTCTCTCTCTCCGGGAGGCATCTCGGAGCCGTGTCGAACCGCCGCGAGGTGACTGACGACGGGGCGAGGGGTCGCGGTGCGGCGAATGACAGTGCAGTGAGGAAGAAGGGCGAGAAGAGCGCGGACGGAAGGAAAGGTCTCTGGCTTCCAGGCGGGAGAAGAAGGAAGATATCCCTCCCTCCGGCCGGCATGCCGGCCGAGTTCCGCGGAACTTTCCCGACGGTGAGTCTTTACGACGTAGTCTTGTCCGACGAGAATTCGGGGACGAAAATTCCGAAGATCCCGATGGCGCTGCGGCGGAGCGTTCTCCTCCGCTTTGTTTACCGGAGGACGTTTAAACGGCCACGTCGCGTTGAATCGAGCGCGATAAGGCGCGCGGATAAAATAATGCGACGCTGACCGTAAACAAACCGCCCCGCACTTTTGCAAACACGTGACACGACCGACGGCGCGGAGACGAGCGGCGGCGTTGATTGCGGATACGTTTATTGTCGGGAGCGCTGCGCCAGATGTTGCGTGATAAATCAGACGGATAATTCATTTAATTGCCCATAAATATCGCGACCTGCGTTTTTACCGCGCACCTGTGATCGTTTAAACGGCCGCGTCGCGTCTCCTTGTCGTCTCTTTTTTAAACGCTGTTTCGCGCCGAACGAACGAAATTCATTGTATTAAAATTGAAATCTATTCTATTTATAAATCTGTCCTACTTATTTGTCCCTTATGTTTAATATTAACGCAACGATTGCGTTATCTACACTCAAAACTAAGTATTTTACGTTCAAAATGATTTTTCCTATAAACTCGTATTCTAAACTTATTGTTTTACGGCAAACATATTCCTATTGCGATAAAGTGAAAAATACTTTTTTCTCTCTTAAATACTCTTGTTTATTCTTCTCTTGATAACAGAGGAATCCTTTTGAGGTCAATATTAAGAGTAAAATTCTCTAAGATTTAGAGGATTCTTCGTATATAAAAAAAAATTTTTTTTGTGTTTTTTATGGAGNAAATCTTTTTTATCTTTGTATTAAAATTGAAATCGGTCCTATTTAGTATCAACGCAATGATTCCGTTATCTATGTTTTTTATGAGAAAATATTTTTTTTTCTTTGTACTAAAATTGAAATCGGTTCTACTTAATATCAACGCAACAATTCCGTTATCTATGTTTTTTTTATGAGAAAATCTTTTTGGTTTCTTTGTATTAAAATTAAAATCGATTCTATTTAATATCGATGCAGCAATTCCGTTTATGTTTTATTCTGAGGAAATTTTGTCCCTTTGTATTAAAATTAAAATCAGTCCTATTTTATATCAACGCAACGATTCCGTTATCTGTGTTTTTTTATAAGGAAATCTTTTTTGTCTTTTCAATTTATCTTTTTTTGTCTCTCTTTCTCTCGCTTTGTAGGTCGACGCACGTGTGTCACCTACGCGTCCTTTTACGGCAGATAAATTATGTTTTTTATCTACGAAGGCGATAACTAAACTTGGCTTTATTTCCCCGTGCGCGCAATTTATCGTTCGTTTCCAAGAACGCTCGTTTCTCCGCATTCGGCCGGAGAACTTCAGGTGTCGAGATGCGCTCAGTAAGGCCGAGTCTTGACGCTCACAGCGCTTTCAGCATCAGTCTATCTTTATTATTCCTAAAATATAGGACAATGATAGGCTGATGCTGAAAGCGCCTGTGAACGTCAGGACGAACGTGGCCTAAGAGAGAGTCTGAAGATCGTTGCCGAGCGTTTGTTGTGCGCGCTGCAATTCCGGCCGAAGTCAACGCGGTGTCGAGACGACGCGTAGTCGCGGATTCGCGTCATTAAGCCCCCCCGCTAGCGAGATTCTTGGATAACGTCGTCCACGTCATTGAGATCGGCGGATGAGGAAGACGAATGCGCCGCGATAATGAGACCGTAATTCCACAACTAGTTTGCGGTATTAAGTCGCGACCGCGTCGCCGCCGTCGCCGCGCGAATAGTCCGTCTTCATCATCCGATGAATTTAATTAGCCGTGACTTGCGTAATTAAATATTCAGCCGTGCGAAAGACACGCGCTTGCATCTTCCCCGCGTATTCCCGTGCGAACGTGAACGGGAACGAATCGCGCCGGCGTATATTTCGATCTCGTCCCGCGATTTACTTTTCAGCGCGGGAGAAACCTTGAACGAAGCGTGGTAATTGCAATTTATCTCTAATTACTCACGTGTCGCGATGTTGTTTTGCGCTCAAATTGCGGTCAGAGGGAATAATAACGAGTCGCGATTGGACGTCGAAATTAGTTACAAGTAGAATGCACCGTTAGAAGCAACGTGTGACTATCACACGCTTTTGGCGTGTGACGTGTGTCCCCCGTATTAAGACGCTTATGAGTGTGAATTTTTAGAAAACGTGTGAAGTCACACTCTAAAAATGTGTGATATTTATGGTGACCGTCCGTCCTATATTACAGAGGACAGTCCTTTTTTAGGTCTGTGTCTTTTAGATTTATTTTTTTCTTGAAAACTCACTTTTGCGCTTTACTTCTAAAAAGTCCTACAAAATGTCATGACATTTCAGTCTTTACCTTTGTATACTTTGTGTAATGTTTAAATAAAGATATGTTTTCTTTTTTCATATATAATTGTTTTAGTTTACAAAATTTTACTTTTTTTTTTTCATATAAATATACATTCAGGGAAAAATAATAATAATAATAAATTTATATTGCATTTGTTTGTGGAAGAAAGGGTCCTTAATTTTTCTCAAAGAAATATGATCACCGTAGTGACATTCACACATTGCTTCTAACAGTGTAACCAGAATAATTTCTCCGACGATTTCAAGTTCATTATTTTTGCGCAGCTAAAGAGGGAACGCGATGTAAACTGTAAAATTAGATTGATACTGAAGCAGCGGTAAAAAGAGTGCGCCCGAGCGCGATAATAGATCGTATTTTGCATGACGCGGCGCATTCGCTGTAATTAGATGCCGATGCCTCTGGTGACGTGGTTTTTATGCCTTCTCGCGAACGGCACGGACGGTTTATTGGCGGCGTATCGTGTCCCCGCTGCACTCTCTCTCCTGGCCGCGTGGAAGCATCTTTTCCGACGCTGACGTGCTCGCCTTTAAACGCCGCTCGCCTTTAATGCGATGGTCGTACGAACCCTCGTCAGGATCTACACCGCGGGGACGTAGTAAAAATTCCACGTTTGTAGAGTACCTTCCAGCGAGAGGAATGGAGAGGGATCGAGCGCGAGCGCGCGAGGGTAGGGCGAATAGGTTGAAAAAGGTTCAACAGGGAACGCGGCGCACAGTAAGGGAGATTCTAAGGCGCTGCTTTTTAGCTAGGCAAAATGCGGATTCAGCCTGCAGCTTGTTTTCCTGTTTCTTCATTTCGTTTAAGTCACACACGTACTGTACTGTTATGTTTTAGCGACGTACATTACGAGATAGGGTGAAAAACTGACGATCCGCGCAACAGGAATTTGTGCGAGTCTAAATGATTGTTTATGTAACGCGATTAACTCGTTGCGAAAACTCGAGTATTAATTTCCTCATTGCTGACCGGGGCTTTGAAATATTGACGACTATTGCAGATATACAAGCAGAAATCTCACAGCAGTATCAACCTACTTAAACCTATTTAAATTAATCTAAATTTTAAAGGGTTATGAGCCAATACTGGTTGTTCGTGTACAATATTTTTATTATAAATTAATATAAATTACAAACGTTTCGGTCTACAAATTGGACCATCTTAGTTAACTAAAAATGCATCGATTTTAATTCGCAAGAAACGTTGGTAGAGCGAAGATAACACACTATAATATCAAATGATAAAAAATAATACTAAGCTATTTAAATTAGTCATGTCATTAGGAATTTGTGTGAATTTAAAGGATTGTTTATATTAACGCAATTATACATTGTTAAAAACTCGAGGATTAATTGTTGCTTTTCCTCATTATTGAGCAAGTATTATCGATATAGATGGAAATCTTATAGCAATGTCAACCTTACTTAAAATAGTTGCGTCATCAGGAATTTGTGCGAGTCTAAACGATTGTATAACACGATTGACTTGCTACTAAAACTCGAGTATTTATTTCTTCATTACTGAGCGGGGTTTCGAAATATTGACGACAGTTGCCGATACAGGCGGAAATCTCGTAGCAATATCAACCTATTTAAATTAGTTATGTCGTCAGAAATTTGTGTGAATCTAATGCTGCAATTCTAAACAAAATCGTAAAACTCGTAACCTGTTTTCATAAGATTCATAAGAACTTATGAGTAGATCTTTAATTCTATGCGTACTGTATCTCATACTCTATATGCTCAGCTTTTTACGATCGCTTCGTAAGCTACGACTTTACGATTTTACGATTGATTCATAGATTTGCTTAGAATTGCAGCATAAGAGATTCTTTATATTAACACAATTATTCGTTGTTAAAAACTCGAGGATTAATTTATTGACCGAGGTTTTGAAGTATTGCCGATATAGATGGAAATCTTATAGCAATGTCAATTTATTGAAAGTAGTTGCGTCATCAAGAATTTATGCGAATCTAAATGATTGTTTATATAACGCGATTAACTCGTTAAAAACTCGACGATTAATTTGCTTCTTTTTCTCGTTATCGAGCACTTTGAAATATTGACGATCGTTGCCGATACAGGCGGAAATCTTGCAGCAATGTCAACCTATTCAAAAGTAGTTGCGTCACGCCGTCTCGACATTGTGATATAACATTCGTATCGGCGTGGAATTGTAACGAGCTGATGTCAGTCATTTCATTTTGCTCGATACAGCTCAACGTTCAAGAACCCAGTCTTGAACGCCACGCACTTGTTACTATCCGGCAGAGATATTTATTTCCCGCCTGATGGAATTATCTCGACATTGTCATCAAACTCAGATAGAATTCGTTTATCGAGCCCTCTCTCTCCCTCCCGCGCGTTTACCGAAAATTGTTCCCGTGCGCGCGAGAGACTTCGACGCCGCATCTCGCGTGCCGTCGACCCCCGGGCATGCCGCGGAGTCGTGGAAATTCCGGAAACGCCGATCCTGGCTGGCGAGCCGTTTTCGTGACATTTATCTCGCGACAAGTTCGTGCTAACATTGCACACTTCTTGCCGGAGTTCGGATGCAACGCCCGGATAATTCGCATCGAGTTAGAAAAGCAGAGGTGGAGAAGGAGGAACGAGCGGAACGTGATGCGGGAAGCGAGAGACAGAGAGAAAGAGAGAGAGAGACTCGTTCTTTTTCGGGTTTTGATACGAATTACCCGAGTTTGCCTATCCTACCCTCAAGATTACCCCTTTTCACGGTCGCCTTCGGCGCGGGGGACGCCGTGATGCGAAAAGTTTGAATGGCTTTCGTTACCGGATTTTCCGGACGACGCGCTTCGCTACATGCAAATTCGGAGTATTTTCCGCGCGCGCGAGCGCGCGAGCGACGGTCTTTAGGGATTTTGCGAAGCGCTCCGAATTGGGTTCGCGAGCCCACGGGATTTTACCCGGCGGTAACAAGGTACGGTGTAAGGATCGTTGTAATCCACATTATCCGCATCGATCTATCCTTAGCTCTGCACTCTCCGCCGGGCATACGTTACCCGCTAATCAAATGCCAACAAATCTCGACTTGTAGCCGATATCGACGATTTGCGTGCAACGCAATTCTTAACTGCAGCTCCGAACGCCGCGAACGCATACTATTAATGATTCATCATGCCTTGCTCGTTCGTTTAGAATTCAGCATCCGCGCTACGAGTAATGATGCGGCTTGATGCAATGATTACACGATTGCACTTTAGGGTAGACCAATGGCGTATGTTTAGCTAGGAATTTACGTTAACGTAAGCAAGTGATTTTATTGTTACATATAATTACAAACTTGTATTTATTGAATAAAAATAATTTGCATGCTCAAAATCAATTGAATTATTTTATTAAAAGTATGAAAGAGATATTTAATGGATAAAAATACGACAGAAAAGATTTGATTTTATATATTTATAGAGGAAGTAATTTCTTTATTTATTTGTGTAAAATCGAATGAAAAACCAGCAGGATATTTAAATTTTAAATTATTACAATATTTAAATTATTATACTGTCTAAAGCCAATAATTCAATTTTGAAAGCGATACAAATCTGGTTTCGGATCAAAATAAATGTTTATGTAGTGTCAGTGTGAATTATAAACCGATATCACTGTCGACTTTTATAACTTTTTCAAAAATAGACTCGTTGCCAAAATGTTATGAATAAGTTGCCGTGAATAAGTTTATTTACTAACTTGTTGTCGAAGAAGCGATTTATGATTTTGAAAGAATTCTAAAAGCTAAATCTGTAATAATGAGAAACTTGATTCTTACGTTAATTTCAACAATTTTGCACAAATTTAATTTCGAGCAATTTAATCAAGTCCTTAATTATTCGCATATTTAATGTTTCGAAAATCTTGTTACAGACAATTATAGTTTCTACTAAGAACTATCTAACTAAATTAAAAATTAAAAATAGTTAGTTTAAAAAAAACGAGCAATATCTTTAAGATATCCTATATAGAGATAATTCTTTTTTAGAATCATAAAATAGTGTAATTTATTCATTATAATATAGAAATGTCAAAAATAGAGAATTTTTTTACTCGAGCGGGGCACGTATCATTTGGAATCTGCTGAATATAGAAAGTATGCTCGCGCAAAGAAGTAATCGTCCATTAGAAATTCGATCGGCATGTGTCATTATACTGTATACCGATCGTGATTAGTGCGTCATACGCCGTACTAATTGGCTCGCTGTCGAGTTGCGCGCTTACGCGCGCCTCTCCCGTTCGATCGTGCGATCGTCAAATCCCGTGACGAGTTATCGTCGCGTCGCGCGTTTATCCGCTTCCGGATTCGCGCACGATAATTGAGCGCGCTCCGGTTCATGCCGCGTTAAAACGACGAGTTTAAGCCGCCAATAGCGTTCGCTGGCAGCCTGCCGTCGATATTTCGTATAATGTCGCGATACAGCGAGACTCCGAGCCCGCCGCTATATACGTTCATCGGCCCGAGGAGCGTAGGCGATGAACTCCTTTACTGCGCCCACGGTATTATCTTAAGTTGGTACCGATATACGCATGAATTCATCGCGAGCAGTCGTATTTGCTCGTTGTGCGTTTCCCGTTATCGGCGTTAGCCGATTCCATAAAGTCTTCATTCACAGCTGTGAGTCGTAATGATATCGTTTCTCGCTATTTTTTATTCCCAATGAATTTACTCTTATGCGTTAGACATGTGACATAGCTATGCAATGTGTTTCTAAAATGTTAACAAGTCTATTTTAAAGAAAATATAACATTATGGCCCAGTGTTACATATGAATAAAATCAGAGCTGTATACTTGAAAAGAGAAGACTAAAGGGAAGACTTTTTAATGAAAACAAAAGAGATTTGAATTAACATTTATATTTAATAATTTGATATCAATAATATATTTTTTGTTGAATTTAGTTATTTATTACTGATGAGTATTAGAATGCTTTTTTTAAAAGTTTTTTTACAAATTATATTATATCATTTATATAGAGACTTAAATTGCTTTGAATTGTCGAAAATGAAATTATCCATTTGAAATGATTAATTTGAAAGTTTTGAATATCTAAAAACACTTAAAAATATATTTGAGTATTTAAAATGTTTAAAATTCTCAAGATTAAATTGTTATTTATTGTTGTATAAAATAAAAATAATGTAAATTATTGGAAAATATTGGAAAATAACATATAAAAATAATAAATTTAATAACATAATAACGTATATGTATAATATATAAAAATAATATATTTTTACAACATTAAAGATTTCCAATATTATCCATGATTAATCAAATATTCAAGATTAAAAAAAATTTTTTTTTAAATTTTTTAGGTTTTAATAATATTTGGAGTAATGAAGTTTTTCATTATATTATATGTATATTTAAAATTATTTAATGTATTTTAATTCATCACTAGTATCTTTTTCAGTAAAATGCATTACACGTTTCAAAATGGTTCATAAATTAACTAGTCTTATTCCATTATTTACTCGTCGTTTGTTTGCTCGATTTAGTTAATTAAAAAGAACTCGCAAGAGCTCGCAGCGTCTTTATATACTGAAATAAAAATTAAAATTGAGTGAGCTGAAAGGAGCCTGCCTGGCATTGATGCCAATTAAACAGAGTTGTCAATCATATCGTTTGTATACCTTCGTTTCATCGCTCTCAAACGAGATACGATCTCGAGTCCTCTCAAAAAGTGCTCGGAGTGATAAATCAAACGAGAGGGTCTCTCTCTCTCTCTCTCTCTTCGCCCTCTGCCTGGGACTTCACAGGAAGTCCCAGCCAATAAGAGAAACTGTACTTCTCGCAATATCCACACGTCACCCGGCATATAATTTTCCAATCGTCAGGCGCGCGAGCTCGTCGAGCTCGTACGCAAAGGGCCCTAGGTTCGCGTGAGGAGCGCAAGGACACGTAATTCGAAGGCGCGCTCATGATGAAATATCGAGATTCTATCACGTCAGGTCGGTCCGTTTGGCCGGCCCTTCGGAAGTAACCATCTCGCGCGCGCTCGGTCGATCGCCTCTCGATCGGGAAGTAAACGAGTTCCCGGGGCGAACGCTCGCTCCGTTCGGTCAAGCAAAAGCGAGGGGGGAAAAAAGAAGACGAGGAACGGTAAGGAACGACGAGAGGGGCCAAGGGGAACGAGAGGGCGGCGAAAGAGAGGCCGCAGGAGGGACATGATGGCAGCACGCATACCTGGCGTGCATCGACTACCTGTCTCTCGTCGGCTAACACGATTGCCGCGATTGTCGTAATACGTTGTTGATATAACACGGCAGGCGGTGTATTTGTCACTCTCGAGTTCATCGACCCAATTAAAGATCGCGTTTGGAGACCTGGAGACAGTTTCGGTTGTTTGTCGTAATCTCGTATCCTTCTTCTTCTTCTTCTTGCATTTTCGAGACTTTCTCAGAAAGATCGTAGATTCATTTCTATTTTCGTAGCTCATACGTCGAAAAGCCAACGAACAACGGCGGTTATGGTCTTGGTAGGGTTGTAGCCGCAGTTATTTTTAGAAGCCCGTGGTGCGAATATCCACCTCGGCGGTTAGACGGCATTCTTGAATTAATTATAACGTATCGAACATTTTCTGTGAGTGCATATATCGATTATTTTGCCGTACGACATTTGGCCCTAGTTCAAGTTCTGTTTTCTACGGTATATCTACTTCTCTTCTACCATATCTTCCGCGACAAGTTTAAAATTGATCTCACTAATATTTAGATTACGCACTGAGAGAAAACTATTGTTACTTTTGGCCTTATAATTTTATAATATTTTTAACAATAAATATGATTGACTTAACGACACAGAAGAAACATTAATTTCAAATCAACAATATTTTCATGTATAAGCGAGAAAATAAAATCTTCTTTAATGAATTTGACAATCTTAAACAGACAGTAACTTGTTCACGTAATGAAATTTTGTTTCTGTTTAAGTTTAAGTAAATTTTCAAATTTTTTTAAAGATTTTATATTCTTGTTTATATATGAGAATATTGTTGATTTGAAATTAATGTTTTTTCTGTGTATATGCATCATTATGTCAACTATAATTATCGTTAAAAATGTTATAAAAATATTATAAAATTGTGCTTGAGGCCAAAAGTAAATAAATTTTTCTCTCATTGTCAGTACGAATTGTCAAAGTATAATTTATAAATAATTATGATCGATATATTTTCATATATTACTTTCCGAATTGAGAATTACTTACTTAAACTGCGCTTGGTTTTAGTACCAAATTAAATAATCCGGTTTGTAATTTTACACGAGCGATCTGAGCGGGGTTGTCGACCTACGAAGATCCGATGATGAAAGCAACGTAGCCACTGTTTAAATTTGGAATGCGGCGTTCCAGCGTGGCTTCGAAATACCGCCGCATATGTATATTTTTGCTTTTATATCGCGCACACGTCTGAAATCTGCACGTCAAAGGACTACGCGGTACGTTACAAGTGCGCACGCTGACATTAACAACGTCTTGAAATGATTATGCGGTTATAATTGCGATCGCGCGAAGTGTGATTGAGTAATGGACGCACGGGGAAGTCCCGTTTTATCGGACACGTGGATTTAACAAAATGGAACCAAAATGTTTCCTTTGCCAGTTGAAACGGAAATATTTAAATGCTCTTTCAGGCAACAAACAACACAACGCGCGCGCGTTATTTGCGTTGCTCATTACGCAGCTGCGTGCACTATACTGCGTGTTGTACAATAGAGTTGCCGAACGTAACCGAAGGATGAGCCGAGCGATTGAATTGCAGGAAGGGTGGTCGTCTGGGTTATAAATCATAGCCATTGTGTAATTTAATTACGTTTTCGGTAATCGGCAGCTGCAATCGATTGCGCTCAGCCGAGTGTAATTTGCAAACCTAATCGCCTGTTGCGGTCCGCGCGTAAGGTATAATACCAGTTTGTCAACTATATTACTGTGTTTGATAAAGTTCATGTTAACGTGTCCATTAATGCAAATCGCGCTTCAAACACCGCGCGATGGAAGGAGACGGCGGGTGTTGTTGGTAAACTCCAATTAAGGCGCGTTGTTAAAAGCTAATCTAGGACGCGTCATTCACCGCGGCGACTTTTACGTTTTTATTTTTATACTTCTCTCTCTCCGCGGTGGAAAAATGTATTCTATTACCTCGCCGCATGGGAAATGCCCTAAACCCTGTGAAATCGCGAGGAGACGTGCACTTCTCAATTATCAAACTCTTTAATCGGTGAACCCATTGAGGAGCACGCGAATTTATCAAATTACCGCTACTTTGCTCGAATTGCCCGGACCAATCAGGCGTGCATAATTGGCGGACAATGTAATCGTCTTAACTTTGATTTTCCGATTGGACCTCGTGCCGCAGACAATGGCGGATAGAGTTTCTAAATTAAACAGTGCCACAAAATTACTACGATCCTTAATGGCCGGATACGTTCGATTTAGGTACGATTGTACTTGTCACACGTACAATTCAATTTTATTTCAAGAAATGTTTTCTTCATTTTCCAGAAGAAAAGGATGAAAAAATACTTGTACGAATTAAACAGAATGAATAAATGATATGAACATGATATAATTACATGTAATATTTATGCTTATCGTATTTCTTTGAGAAAAATAAAGGGCACCGTTATCTGCCCTTCTTCCACAAACAAGTGCAATGTAAATTTATTACTATCATTAATATTTTTTCTCCGAATAT
This sequence comes from Tetramorium alpestre, assembly GCA_021460005.1. NCBI lineage: Eukaryota > Metazoa > Arthropoda > Insecta > Hymenoptera > Formicidae > Tetramorium > Tetramorium alpestre. Next base: position 1,766,398 of record JAJVSH010000025.1, read on the forward strand.
ATATTTATATGAAAAAAAAGTAAACTTTATTAGTAAAAAGTAAACTAAAACAATTATATATAAAAAAGAAACATCTTTAATTAGACATTATATTAAATATACAAAGGTGAAATATACAAAGACTGAAATATAAGACATTTTATAGGATGTTTGAGAAATAAAGGACAAAAGTGAGTTTTCAAGAAAAATAAATAAATCTAAAGAACACAGACCTAAAAAAAAAGACAGATAGTCACCGTACACTGAAAAAATATTATTGAATATAATTACACTGAAAGAAAATTCTGATTAAAAACGGACGAATTAGAAAAATCTTGTAGGATTGATCAAATATTCTGGTTATTATACTACTTTGTTAATATTCTGGTTATTATACTACTACTCTGGTTATTATACTAATAACTACTTTATAACTTATTATAAGCTATAAAGTAGTTATTGAGTCTCAATCAGACTATTTGATCAATCCTACAAGATTTTCTGATTCGTCCGTTTTTAACGAGAACTTTTTTTTAGTGTAGTTATATTCAATATTTCATAAATGGAGAAACAGTCCGCGCGATATTCGCATCAGACTGCAAGAATGGATCTTATATCGCATTTTGCAACTCGCGTTTCTGCCGGGTGAGAGAGAGAACGTTCAACTCGTCGTAAATGCGACGAGTTGAATCAATGAACCTTTATGCATCCAACATGCGGAAACGTTGGTAATGTTTACTCGCTCGCCGATCAGGTCACGCTCGGTCGCACAATATTCGCAGATAGTGCGACATGCGCGTTGCGGCGATGCGACGACCGACGCAACGACGTGCTGATGATACTTGGGAATCGACCTGACTGTGACGTGTGTGACCTGACCGCGGACGTATCTCGTTGTATCCGAAATACCAATATTGGATACGAAATTGTCATTAGTGGTGCGACGGTAAATGATTCGCTGTTGGACCGTTACGCAGACGGGCACATACACACGCATAGAGAAAGGTGGAGCATGCTTTGGTTCATGACCGAACTCGGTCGGCCAGTCGAAAATTACTTCGATACGTATCAGGGACGCCCATTGTCGGCGATATGACGTTTGTGGAATGGCAATCTAGTCCCGATGTATTATATGTGTTGTTCAGACTTCGATACGACGCCCCGTTATGGCGTAATGAAGACTATATCGGGATCGATCGTGGCTCTGAGCGAAGTAAACTCTATCTAAGGAATTGACAAGCGCACGGCGAATTCCAAGAGGTAAACCGCTGACCAGAAATATGTGGTGGCGGGGGGGAGTGGGTGGGAGGGGAGTAAACTCGAATTATTGCAAGCCATACGGACAAATGGGAAAGGGAAGAGAAATGACAAAGAGCCCACAAGCAACGAGCGCGGCCGCGATAAATAAACCGCAAAATTTGATCCCTGCGCTTGTCGGAGTAAAATATCGACTCATTTCCTCCGATAACTCGTTTTTGATCGTCCGCCCGTCCGCGATCAGCGCGAATCTCACTCGCGCGTCCGCGACGGCCGATAGATATAAAGCGGCCCGCGTGCAACGGAAGGTCCGTTTACGAGGAAGGATCGCTGGTCGAATTTAGCGGACGCGCGTTTGAATAATCTCCGCAATCTGCGTTAGCTCGCCTGCACAATGCTCAATCAGTCACTCCGCGGCTAAAATAGATCGCACATGTAAACGGCGTATTATATCTGTTTCGTGCACGTCATTGTCAGGGAAGCTGCTTGGAGAGGCATAGATGAAAAGCCGACCTAATATCGAACTCTGATAACCGCAACATCCCTTTGTTAAGACACGCAATCTGATTTCTCAATTGATTTCTGAACTAATTTCCGAGAATTGGCTCTAGAATTAATAGATTTAACCTAGTCTGCGGTTTATCTTAATTTTTGCATGTTAATTATAAATTTGGAACCGAAATTATGGCGAAATATCCCGTGTGGAAATTTATCCGGGCATATTTAATGGCCCCATATAGGCATTATAAGGCTTTCAAAATAAAGATTTGTCAAACTTGAACCTACTTAGGACAGTTTAACCTTGGTTTGCCTAGTTATACAATAAGGGCCCAGTTTAGATTTGACTTTCCCCAAGACAGTTATACTTAGATTTGCCCAGTTACAGCTTGTATATAATATATCGATATACTTAAAAATTATTGCTTTTCTTGATTTATTAGGAGGTAATTACTCATCGGATTTTAGAGATTCATTAAAATTTAACTGAGGCAATATTATATCTTTTAATTTTGGACCAACTTCTCTTTCATATATGGACATATATTGGGCCAATATAAAAATTTTAGTTTTAGTCACTTTTTGGTACTATGTGTAAACATAAAAATTTTAGTCTGACAGTGAATCAATTTGGGCACTGAGTTTACAGCCTAGGAAAAATTTCCACACGGGATATTATACCATTATATTACATTAAGGCTCTTGGAAAACGGAGAGGAAACAAGCTGCCCTCTCGTACTCGTGATATTCTATTTAAAAGTATTACGAGGTCGATAGTGGGATTACGGCTGTCGGCCGTCTACGGTTAAGTAATCGGTGACATAACGATGCAATTCAAGATTCCTTCTCCGTCCCCTTTGTTCCCGGGGCTGCCAGGAAAAAGAACGACTCGGCAGCGAGCGAGGCGGGGAACGTGCGGCAATTCATTGGATGAGGAGCAAACGCATCGGCGACGCAGCTGCCACAACAACGCGACAATCTATACTCAACGACGTGAAACGCGCCAAGACATTGCCCGGTTACGTCGTCGTCCATCGATCGGATTTGCGGTTGCTCTCGCTCTCATTCGTGACGTACTCTCGTCGCTTGGAACTCAAAGTAACTCTAGGTATCGGGCTTTTTCTCATCTTGTCATCCTTGACCGTTGTCGTCAATGCAGCAATTATTTATGACCGTCTCTCTTCCTAGAATTCGAGCTCGTGCGCTAATTTGAATAATCTTATTCACTTATGTCTTTTTTTAGTCCTAAGAATTGGAAAAAGATGAAAAGTAAGTTCAACCGAGATTAAAGTTAATCTGCATTAGTAGAAATGGACATGACTCGCTTTATTAGAGTTGTTTATTTCGCGGGATGTGTACACGGCCGGGATTAAATCCCGAGTAATGCGTCACGATCGTCTTGATCGCCGCTTAATTGCGTTTTGGCGGTTTAGCATATAAACACGAGTGCCGCGGGAGAGAAAGTCGTACGTCGAGCTGTCGTTTGTCGATTGAAAGTCTCGGCGGTTTTCTCTATCCTTTTATTTCCTTTTTCCTCGAAAAAGCAAGTATAATCGGCTATTTTTTTACGGCACCAAATTCAATTGTTGGTTATATAGTGCTTTAACACCCGGAATTAGAGCAAACGTAACCGAAATCGGATTGGTTTCAATTACCGACCTCTACGGTTTAACGCGGTTGCGGAAAATTTGTACGTTTGTTGAAATAACCGTACGAGCCCTTTTCCCAAATGCTCTCGCATTCAGTGCGGTTTATTAACTTTTCGACTATCACGCGAGCACCGGTATAGAGCGAGCGATGGCGAGTCCACCTATCCGATTTCGCGGATAAGCGAACCGCGTTGCCCAAAAACCAACGGTGGAGTATTATTTTTAATTGAAACCAGGTAAAATATTCGGTTACGCCATTGCGACCATTGATGCGTTTCGTAATGATCGAGAAAGATTATTTTCAAGTTATTCCACTGCCTCCATCGTTTATTATCGCCATTTCGAAACACTGAACTCATTCTGTCGTTAACAATCTCTATTGTTATACATCGGCTACTCCTTGTTTCTAGGAAATGTTTATAGTATAGGTATTTGTCGCTTAACATGTGTGCTAAGGTCTGCATTTGTCCTCGATATACTTGATAATGTTAGAAGTATTCACTTGAAAAAAATTCTAGGTAAACATTTAAGATACATTTAGCAATGCATTTTTTTGAAATATTTAGTTAGTATTATCACNTATAATAATAATAACAAAACGTTTAATAATAATTATGATCACTTCATTTTTATAACATTGTTTCGTCATAATGACCTGTTTAGTTGAAACTATTTCACTAAGGTTCTTGGTAACTTTTATCAAGACTGGATTATTATAACCAATATTTTTTTTTTTTTTAGTATTGAGATCATTTGTGACCGTTTCTATTTTTTAGATTAATATCATATTTCTTGTGTAAAATATAGGATTTAAATTTTCCAACTTTTCATCAATCATTTTCTTTATTCTAAAATTTTCAGAATCCTATTTTCTACACAAAAAATAGGGCATTGATCTAAAAAATAGAAACAGTCAGAACGGATCGCTCGATCCTTTTAAAGTTAAACAAAATTTTGACGTGCTCTTACATTCAACCAGAGTGGATGATATTACAATAGTTAATCCGCAAAAACATGTTACTGTGTGAAGCGAAAATATTTTACCGATGAAACAGCCGCGAGACCGCAGACAGACACCAACTTTAACGCTGCGCTTGGGCAGAATCGCGGCGAAACGTTTACAAAATCGGATCATTGTCAATTACCAGCTGGCGCCGGCTCGGCGATCGCGGGAAATTTGCACTTCTATTGAAACTACATGCAATTTTTCGCCGCTGATCGTCACACAATGTCACAGACTTCGCGCGGCCGTCGTGTTATCGCCGCGCGCGTGTTGCCCTCGTCCGTTGACTTCAATCAACGCGGAAGTGCCGCGAAAGCCGGTCTGTGCTCCGTCCGTCCATCCGTTCGTCCGTCCGTTTGTCCGTCGCGCCGACGTCGATCTAACTCGATCCGCTCGCGTACGTATACAACCGGTTCACGGTTAAGCGAGCTGTAAATACAGTCATTAAGCGCGGTCCACGCGCGCGAACCCACGCATTCGACACACATTTGGCCGAATGCACGCCACGAGGGCTCGCGCGAAAAAGGAACGGCGGATAAACGATCGATCTCTCGTCACGCTCGCCCGGGAGAGCGGATCAGCTAGTGTTGCGCGCGGCTTTAAGAGTGCTCGCACTTGAAACATGTACGCCTAATGCGGGACATCCATCAAAGTGCTTGGTTTGAGGGGCTAGGCATAATAGCATTAACAGAGCAGACACACGGTGCGCTCCTATTCGAGATGAACGGTGACGTTATCGAGTGTTTATCGAGTGTTTCTGAAAGAATCTTTTCGAGACTGAGCATTATGCTCGTTCGTTTTGTACGTTAGCATAACGGAATATACAGGGTGTCCCATGGAAAGTTGCTGAAATTAATCAGCTGTCATTTGCAAGTACATTCAGTTGTTGAAGAAAAACAAAAATTGCGTTGAAAAGAGGAAAAGCTGCAGTTTTTAATAAGTATAAATAAAATTTAATAAAATGTTTGTATATTATTTATTTTATTGATGAAAAATATACTAGTAATAAAGTAAACTAATGATAAATATCAAACTCAAAATTCTTTTACGAAAACTCATGAAAACTTTATCTAACATGTCGTTTGTAATGTTGTTGACGACCTTTTAATAGCTGCTATTAAATTTGTCACTTAGAAAATATTTATCATTAGCTTACTTGATTATTAATATATTTTTATCAATAAAATAAATTAATATACAAACATTTTGTTAAATTTTATTTATACCAATTAAAAACTGCAGACTTTCTTTTTTTTCTTTTTAACGCAATTTTTGTTTTTTTTTTTACATTTCAATACATTTGCAAATGACAGCTGATTAGTTTCAGCAACTTTCCATGGAATATCCTGTATAATTATCTTTGCAGTTTATTCTTTGAAATTGAAACCATACAGAATTACTGAAACTGAAATTATGAAATTTTATTGAAAAATGATTTTTAATAATTGAAAATTAGAATCTTTCCTAGGTTTGATCAATTTTTATTTATGTATACAGAGAAAAATGTTTTTTTTTTAATTAATAAATTTAAAAAAAAATTTGATCATTGGAGTGGTTTCCAACCAAACTAATGGTTGAACTAACAAATTCGATTGTTTGGTTTCTAAAAACTGTATATGTGTACCTACTCTGAAACAATATTTTTTTAAAGAAATAAAGTCAGTCTATTTGTATGGGGCTGCGTGAAGTTGATGGCCATTCCAAGCAATGAATTAATTGAAACAAACAACGCGCTCTTATTTGAATCAGACGTATTTAGAGTACTATTTCAAATAATAATTATTTTTCCATCAAACAATATGATTTAATACAACGAACCAATCAAGTTTTTATTCAATGAAATAAATATGTTTACTATAAAATAATGTTTTTTATCAAACGTTTTTAATCAAACAAATACATATAAATGCAAAGAAGAAACGTTTTTTCTGTATAAATATGTATCGCGAATTTAAAAAAATATTCTCTATTATTGGAATAAGTTTTTAATGGCGATACACATACTGTGCATTATTATTTATTACATAACCCAATTATTTATTATATGGCCCAGTTTGTAAAAATCGATCTATTATGTGTATAGAAAGCTTTTGAAAGTTGGGATTCTGTTTCAATCCTTGTTCCCCGTGATGTATGCACATAATAAATCCTTCGTTCAGTCGATGCCCTAATACACTACGAACTTTGTAGATTATACCGTCAAAGGAATTACCGTCAAAGGACGAAGGGCGCTGTTTCCGTTACAGACGCCGGGAAACATGACGCGCGCGTGCGCCGCGCCGGCTTGCGGATACGGTAACGGTCGTAAATCGTTACCTTTCGTATATTACCGCACGGCCGCGCACATCTCGCGGCGGTGCAGAAAAATTTGCCCTAACAGCGCGGGATTTATTTATCGCTGGACCGGTGACGCGCGCGGCAGGCTGTGCCGGTTATCTTGACGCCGCCGTAAATCTGACCTAGTAACGCTTGACATAGTTTTCACCCAAGCATTATTGTATACATGCACGCACATACATGTACCAACACATATATATGTTAGCCACGTAAACGCTGAGTGAAATAATGTGTAGTAATTCACTAGATAAGTGAACCGCGAGCCTCCTTATCACGTGATACTGTAATGCCACAAATTATCGCGTGTGCACTCGCTATGTACGAAACAATCTTCTTCATTGCAGTTGGTTTACACACACACACACACACACACACACACACACACACACACACACACACACACACACACACACACTCACACAAAACTGTATACTTTTATATTTAATCATCAACGCCACAAATCAAGAAATTTCAGCTATCACGCTATCTCTTAGAGATACTATTTGAGTGAATAAAAAATATTACACAGAAAATGTAACGGATTGAATGGGAAACGAATTAACGTTGTAATTTTGATATATTCTATTTTTACGCGCTTAAAGACGTGACATGATTTTCGTGTGACAGGCTGGAATTGCCATGAAATGCTGTTATTGAATAATCGATAACGTGAGGCAATGGATTCAGTAGCGAATTTAGAATATAGAATTTAAAATATTTAGAACGAATGTCACAATATATATATATATATTGCTCTCTTGAAAAAATGGCAGCTTAATCCCTGCAGAATTTATAAATCTAGAGACTCTAACATTTTTAAATAATATTGACTTTTTCTTATTAAACCGTTTCTCAGAACGCAGTGGAGATATATAATGCATATGTTTTCCTCACAAGTTATTTATAACAAGTTGTGAGGAAAACATTAAAATAATTTTCCAACGTATTGATTTCAATAGGAAAAAACGGAGGGATTAAGTATAATAAAGTAAAATTAAGTATAATACAGAGGGATATAATATAATTTATTATTTCTTTCATCTCGGTTTCTCTTTCTCGCCGAGATAAAGTGTGATAGGTCAGGGACACCCAGTATTGCAAGCGTGGAACTGCTTTTACGGCGCTTCGTCGGTGCGGCACATACCAAAGTGGTTTCGAGCGCGTGTTGCGCCTCGAATGCGCGGACAATAGTTTCGCGACGCGAAATGCAAATAAACGCGACAGAGCCCGTTGGAAGCGTTGTCGTCCGTGTCAGCTTCATAATACGGCGGAACTTTGACTCGAGTTGTCTTTGACTCGAACGGGTGCGGATCTTGATGCTGCAGCCCCGGGAGTTGGCGGAACAATTGTACCTCGGGACTCTCCTAATGCCTCGTCGAATTCGAGGCGGTAACACCTTTGTTGACGTGTTCGCTCCTCGAACGAATTGCCAGTTCCTTGGATTCCCCGATAGTTTCGCGAGTTTCAACCGCGCATCACGTACATTGGTGCGCGAAAAGCGGCTCCATTTATTTAAGTGCGCTGTAAAGTGGACGGCGCACAAAAGTTCAAAAGTATCAATTATATATCTCCTATAGTAGTAGTATACAGTATATATCTCCTATACTACACATTTTTTTGGGAAAAATAAAGGACACCACCTATTCTTTCACAAACAAGTGCAACGTAAATTTATCATTGATATTTTTTCTCTGAATATACATATATTTATATGTGAAAAAAAAAGACATGCGGTCTTTCTGAGACACCCTGTATATGAAAAAAAAACACATTTTTATTTAAACATTACACAAAACATACAAAGATGATAAAGACTGAAATATAAGGCATTTAGGACTTTTTAGAAATAAAGGGCAAAAATGAGTTTTCAAGAAAAAAATAAATCTAAAGGACACAGATCTAAAATAAAGAACTGTCCTCTGTAATATAGGATAGTCACCGTACCTATATGCAGTATTTTAGATCGTGTAAAGTGTTGTACAAAAACATATATAAAATTATTCAATTCCATCACTTATTTCTTATCATTATTTACATTTTAATTACATCAGGCATATGATTATGCATAATTTATAACAATGCAAAAATGCGAAAAATTATGTTTTTGTACAATAAAGTCCAGCGAACATGTAGCGTTAATTATAAAGAGAGATTTAAAAAGAAATTTTAAAATACATTTTTTTATTCAATGAAGTATTGTTTAAAAATACAATCGCGGGATGCACAATATATAGATTTTCTTGCAGCGCACCGAGCAGCAGAACCTAGTTAAGGATCAAATTGCATTTCAAATTGCGAAAACTATTTCTTTGTTCTTCGCGCAAAGGAGAAGCTCCCAAACGGTACAAAAGCAGCACCAACTTCGTCGCGCGGCGCGCACTCTTCCCTTTCACGCGAACGAGCGTCTGTTGCGTATTCTTCCGGAAGGAAAACTGTGAAACGAGTGGAGACGCGAAAAAGAGACGGGGCCCCCTCGCTCCGTATCCACGGTTCATCGCTATTGCCCGCGTCTTGTTTGGTCAAAAAAACGACGAGTATTCGTTGACTTTTCGCGGACAATGCTTGACACATACTTCGAGCGTAATCACGCAAATTTATGAGTAGGTCTCGTTACGATTTCGAGAGACGCAATTCGTTCCAACGATCGAATTATATTTAAGAACTTTGTTCCTTAACTTTGGCAATATCCGCGCTATGCGCCATTAGTTTTGATACAATATATTGATGTACTAAGGATGACATGAACATATTTACTAAAGAGTAAAGTGCTTTTCGAAGCCGCTATTACTACAACACACATTGTAAATACATACACAATTTATTTTGAGAACGTTATATATTGTTACCTCAATCTATATATAACCTACTTAACATTTAAATATATTTTTAGTGTTCTAAAAATTCGTTATTATTTAGAAACATTATACTTTGATTTGCTATGAGTCGCCATTGCTCGTACTTAATATTTTGTTAATTTGATTAAAACAATGAGATAAAATTAGACAAATTGAGTAAGCCTTACTCAATATGTTGTCAATTTATCTAATTTAACTTCCATGTTAGTCAAAATTTTACCTTTCTTTTAGTCAAAATTAATGAAATATTGAGTGAGTAGGAACAGTGGTGTCCTATGGAATAGTTAAAAATTATTTAAATTGAGTATAATTTGACACTACGAGTTAACAATGTATTATTTAGAATGTATTAAAATGAGAGCAATCACTAACTAGCTCTAGCTCTGAAAGCGTTTGTTTAATTTATCTTATATTAAGTATATTCACTAATTAATTTTTTTGCATTTTTTTACAAGCACATTAAGAGATTGCTTAACATAAAAATGTTAATAATACAATTTTTTAATACATCCGATTACTTAGCGTGCTAATAAGTATGCTTAAGAATTCCGCTACGCTCTTGAGATTAAAGTGAAAGTTTTAATAGTAGAAAAACCTATATAACTTTATAAAGCTTGTATCTTAAGCTTGTAAACTTCGGTATGTTTACCGAACCGTAGCCGTTAACTCTCGGAAAGTTTCCGAATTCCGTATCGAGAAAAGATTTAGCTCTCGAGTAAGAATGCGAGGTTTGTAACAACGACGTAAGTCAGGCAGCCGTGGAACGTGATTCATGACGTATACCGTAACTGTGCCCGGCCATCGGATTAAACTTGACGCCTGGCGCACTGGCGCTGCCAATACCCCCGTCGTTATACAATATCGACGTGCCATCGATAATAGGTCCAAATTTACGCCCTGCTATGATGAGATATGACCCTTCAAACTGACGTATTCGAGACTAGTGTAGGGCTCCGCCTAATCGGACGGTCCGTCGACTTTAGGAATCCACACGCAAAAAAATACCTTGGCAATATTAGCTAAATGGCATTAGCTAATATAACTAGTTCAGAGTTTGCTGTTACTGATAAAAATTAGCTGTTAAAAATAAAATACATTTGCTATGAAATTCAATTTTGTTAGCTGAAATTAAAAATGTTGTTCTTTAATTAGCTAAGAAAGTAGCAGCTATTCCTCATTATCTTACGTGAAACTGAACATTCAAATCGATTTAATTACTATTGCGAAAAGAAATTAGCATAATGGATTGATCTATACGTTTTACTTTAGCACCAAAATTTTAACAACTAAAAAATTGAGCTTTGGTAGTGACAACATTAGCTGTTTCTATTTTAATGAAACATCTCAATTGCTATAGCTATATTTTAACTTCCTTGGCTAATCATTTTTTTGCGTGCAGATTCTCGGGGAAAGTAAACACGCTGTATAATCAAGTTTTACGTTCGATACATTGTAATCGAAAACTTTAATATGAGATTTAACTTGATTAAAGATTTGATTTTTGATGCTTTTCGCATCGAGAATGAAAAAAAAAAGTCGAAACCATCAATAACGGCCAATCAAATTTTGATTAAATTAAAAATAAAATCGTGTAAAAGTGGATTCCCGATATTGCTTGTTACATCGTTATTATCTGTCGCAATATTTTTATCGACAGCAAAATATTGCCCCACGTAATGACATTTCCAATGTAAACCTTTGTCTCGGATCGCAAGATCATTCGTGTCCCCTTCCGCTTCCGTAATTACACGCACGTATCTCCCTCCCGATCCGGTGTTACGTAATTGGTACCGTTTATGTCATGATTAACACGCACGAGCAGTAAATACCCGTTACGCCTGGCTAAATGCCATCGATCTCTCGCGCATGGCCGAATTACGCGATTAATTTCTAATGCGCGTGTCCGCGCGCTGCTAGCAAATCGACTCCGGCCGTGAGCCCCTGCGCCCAAAAGCCCGGACGTCTGTTTCACAAGGACATTCAAGTTTTAATGGAGGACTTGCGAAAATCGATCGCGCCCTCATGTACGTACGTGTCCGCACACATAGGTATATCTACGCTACCGACACTCGTTGCGCGCCGTTAATGACACCGGGTCGAAGTGGCGGCAAAGTGGTGGACGTATGGCAGTCGTGTTAACGAGTCTCCGATAGCGAGCGAGGTCGACAGCTGTTAACGTGCAATTAAAATGGCGAGAGACAGAGAGGGTCGACGTAAAATCGCGCGCAACGATGCACGCGCGCGTCTACATGCAGCCGCCGCGAACTTGCCCCCTGCGCGTAATACCTGCATCATTAACGACGGACGCGTTCCGCGCCGGACATGCCCGCCTAATTACGACTGACTAAAGCGTTTGATTATCGGCACGTGCACCGAGATAATGGCCCCGGCGCTACGTGATCGAAACCGTGCCTCGGTCAGCGCGATATCCGATTAAAACGCATTTCACGCGGGCCGGTAGTCACAAAATCGCCACCAACGTAACCCAATCCAATTGCCCCGTTTTCGTTTTTATCGATCCCGCTTTATTGTCCTCAGCTCTTATCACCCGCTCTCATCCCCCGCGCTGTATGGGAGAAGCGTGGCAGCGCAAAGCGCAAACTCTCGTCCTTACATCATTAAACTCGTCTTCCGATCGAGATACTCTCTCCTCGTGAGTGGAGGAATCCTCCCTCTGCCGTCCGCTCTTTCCCCAGACAATTTTTCCTCAAGATCGACTGTCCTTTGATGAGGCCTGCGCCTCGAATTCCTTGATATCACGGAGAATCCTTTGACCGGATCTCGGACGGCAGTCGTGAACATTAAGAATGGCTGATGCCGTCTCGAGTTTAAATCGCGTATATCGAAGTGTCGAATTAAGCGATATTATTCGCCATTTATTCCGAATTCGGAGCTTCGGAATTCGTAGCTCGGGAGCTATTCCGGTATTTCGCATAACATCAATCCAATCACTATATATTTCATCTTATATCGCAGTTGGGCGATTTGTCGATGATGTATCGCCGCGCTGCTCCTCCGTTCGTCCCTTAAGCGAACACTTATCACGATCATCGTAACGCCCCGATAGTCGTCCGACGACCTTTCGGTATTCCGGACCTATCGATACTCTCCAGAGATCGCGATAGACCTTCCTCTCTCTCACTCGTAATATCCTCGCACTCTCCGAATTTTTCTTCCTCTTTCCGCATACACTTGTCGCGCACTTTGTGCTCCTCGGTGCCGTTGTCCTCCCTCGCCGTCTTCTCTCTCTCTCTTTTTCTCCCTCTCCGCCCTTTTTTTCTCTCATCTTCCTCTTATCCCGTATGCGGCCCATCTCAGGTATCCTATCGCGCTCTCCCTCCGTCGCCATCGATCAGCCGGCGTACTTTATCACGACGCAACGTGTGCGCGCACACTTTATCGCCGGTGCTGCATTATGGCAATACGTCAGCGCGGTTTTGCCAGCATCAATTGCCATTCAAATCAGTGCCGATCGTATCAGCGTGTCTCGGACAGGATAACTACTTATGACGGGATGGAAAAAGAGGAGAACATCCAAGACACGCGGTGTGTCAAAATCAGAACGGCAGAACGAAAGAATCGATAGTTTTCTTTCAGAGTAACATGTTATCTTCCTAACAAATTTTGCATGCCTTACGTCATAGTTACGGTGACTATCTATCCTATTACATATATACAGAGAACAGTCCTTTATTTTAGATCTATGTTCCTTAGATTTATTTTTTTCTTGAAAACTCACTTTTGTCCTTTATTTCTGAAAAGTCCTATAAAATGTCCTATATTTCAGTCTTTATCGTCTTTGTGTGTTTTTCATAATGTTTAAATAAAGATGTGTTTTTTTAGATTTAATTGTTTTAGTTTATAAAATTTTACTTTATTTTATAAATATAATATATATTTAGGAAAAAAAAAAAATAAATTTACATCGCACTTGTTTGTGGAAGAAGGTGGCGGTGCTCTTTATTTTTCTCAAAGAGAAATATGATCACCGTAGTCATAGTAGAAATTTATCATTATTGTAAGCATATTCAAAATAATTCCGTGTAATTAGGAAAAGATACTCGATACGAAAAAGAAATAATAAAATATGGAAATTAATATCAATGACTGCAAATATCCTCCAAAAACATGTTTTTAAAAGCACAAAATTATTTAAACAGGAAAATACATTATGTTTTAACATAACATTCGTATCAATATTACATTAACACTACGTTATTAAATAAAACAAAAAAATAACGGAAATGTGATACAATAGACATAAAATTAAACTGGATTATTAAATTCAATTATTGAATAACATATATGTATACAAAAGTATATACATACATACATGTTTTATATGGTTTATCGCGTAAACTATACCAACTATTTAAATAATAATTGTGAAATGGAAACTAACAATTAATAAAAAAAACTCGTGTATATTCCATGTGGCAACGTTACCATTTCCCCGATCAGTTGTACCGAGTGCGCAAATACGCGCTTTCGATGATGTACGATAGGTAAAATAAGCGTGCCAATGAGGAACGAATTTTTTTCGATTGGAAGAATTAGAACGCATTGATGGAGTGGTGAATATCGAATTAATATCGACGGAATGTTGATTTTAAAGCATCGGCGTGAATACGGAAAACGAATTTTTTTTCAATATTACTTCGAGATTCGGAGATAAACATGAGATGAAATAAAATCATTAAAATCCTCAACGAATCCCGCTAATCGCATTATTCCGTTTTCCTCTTTCATCCTATTTGGAAAAATTACGTTCGTCAGAATGCGAGTTGGAAATAATAGCCGATTGTATGATTCTTTTGTATATAAATATATTTATTTATATACTTTTCCTCTTTGGCGTATAAGCTCCCTTTTTATTTTCATAATAACTATTCATCAAGCTACATAGTATTTCACATATGAAGTGTATCTGTTATAAATATTATTTTAGACCCGAGTTTATAAACTGAATGGATATTGACAAGTTGGCGAACAATAAACGCTGTATCAAGGCCACATCGCGTCGCAAAACATTGAAAGTTTTGAGGATAGTGTCTCCGAACGCTTGGTACAACGTGCTTCTGCAAAACGGGAAATAATAGGAGACGCAGCTTTTGTTACACTTCCCTGTCAAGGCTTTTACATACACGTGCTTGTATTGTCAATAAAGCTACAATAGTTTTATTTACGGCGAAAGCTTTTTTTTTTAACGAAGGAACAGCATTGCGATTAATATAGAAACGATAATCTATTTGTGGAAATTATTATAAACAGCATTTCGCAAAAGTAAATATTCGTACAGCGTGAATCCTAACACATATGATCTTTACACGAGTTATTCAGCGGAAAGTGTAAACGTCGAATTAAAAAGTTGAAAAAACTTTGCATAAACCTCTTAATATAAACCGATAATCTCGTATTTCTCCCCTATCGATCGTTTCGCTCCCGTATGAAATATCGTAGAGAGCGTTCATTAAAAATAATCATCAAACAGTTATTTGGCCGAATATTTCTGATTGGACAATTAAGCTCGAGGATAACAGCGTTTTAAACGAAACTCGAGGGATGAGCGTCTTGAATGCGATTTATTTATACTCGGAAACTTAATGAGGCTAATTTGGAGGGGGATTTCGAGCTTTATTTCCCATAAATACTTGCAGCGCGCCGTCTCGCAGCCGTGCTCCGCGCTTTTGCATCAATTGTAATTACGACCTAGTGAATTAATTTACGTGTGATCCGTTGTCTAATTGGATTTTATTTGAATCTACTTCCTCGCGTTGATATTTTTGTGAAAAACACCGGAAATGTGTCCAATATTTACCGGTGTCCGGTGGGAATCAAACGACTTTCGAAACGGGATGCCAGCTGTTTAATAATGTTGCTCAAAATGTCCTACAAATTGGCGAGATACTAACGAGGCGTATATACGATGTCCTAATTATCGCTTTTGTTTTAAATCGGACATCAATCACGTGCTTGTTATCCAAGCGTGCGAGCAGCTTTTATTTTGCGCGTAACGATCGTGTTGTTCCGTGCTGTCTGCTATTTGAGTTTCAATCATTTCATAATCATTTGGATCGCAGCACGGAAAGATGAAATCCATTTTCGCATTAATATTCGAACAATATTAAATCGCTCGATTCGATCACTGCTATCATTATCATTTATTTCCCCGAGAATACCGTAATTATCAATTGATATGTACCTTTCTAATAATTATCCTGAAAGCTATAAAAAATATTTAAAAAAATGAAAAGAGTTATTTTGCTACACCACGTGATAATGAGTTTAAAATATAATTATTTTATAAATCAGTAAATATATATAATTATATAAATGTTAACAGAATAGCTCGGAATTATTTCGTTATACAAATATTACGGATAAATAATGCGACATGTTTGTATAAAATTAACTCGGCAAAATTCGATCTTTATTAAAGCAATTAGCTTCAATTGCTCATTAATGAGGACGTAATTTTAGAAATGTTTTTTTAACTTTCAAAATTTAACATGAGATATATACATTGAAAAAAAATTCTGATTAAAAATGGACGAATTAGAAAGTCTTGTAGGATTCATCAAATATTCTGTTTATTATAATAGGAATTCTGGTTATTATTATGAAGTATTAACTTCTATTATAATAACCAGAATATTTGATCAATCCTACAAGATTTTCTGATTTGTCGGTTTTTAACTAAAACTTTTTTTTTCAGTGTAGCTAGTTAGAAATTCGTTTCTTCAGATTTATGTTTTAAAATATTAATATTTGTTAAACTACCATGATTATCCAGCAGAATGCAAAACGATTATATAAGAGTAACGCAATGTAATTGGTTATGATTTCCATTATCATATCCTGATCGCTCTATCGAGAGAGATTGGTCTAGAAGTGTAATGTGGTGGAACAAACATTACGTATCTCATTGCAGGTGACGCAACTGCAGGTCTTTTTTAGTTATCCCACTGGGTCGTTTTCATACATATTATTATCTATACAATGTATCAATTTCTAGAGACCGCTCCACGTCTGTGAACTTTCTCTCTGCATTTGCAATTAGTCACGCGGTATAACGGTGACGTTATCGCGGCCAAGCGCGATTTTCCGTGCTCCGCGCTACGCGCCCCTTTAATACTCTACGTATCATCAGCATAAATGAAGAAAAATGCGTACATTTATGAAAATTACGATATATACCGCGAGAAGAATATAGAATATTTCAGTTACACTGCGAAATGTTACAACCATGCTTTGGCGAAATACGGAGCTGGTTTTATTGAAATAGTCTTTGCTCTTTGTTAGACGACTCGGGGAATCAGTCCTAATCAGAGTATTATTTTCTCCACTATTAAGAAAATCAGCATTTCCTTTGCTTCTCAAATTGAATCGATTGACTTCTTATCACGTTTTATTTAAGTGACATGAACTCTCTGAATAATAAGAACGATAAAGCTTGCATTTCGAACATATCCGCTGCAATTGTGTGTGTGTCGTGTCGCCATAAAATCAATATTTCAAACGATTTAACCGAAGAAATGCGATCATTTCTAAAGATAGCATACATAAATCGTTGCATGCCTCGTCGCGCTATCAGTCGGTAATACGAACAAATGATCCGATAAAGGCCAGTGCACTTAACGGAACAGTTTTAACTCGCGATGGCTTTTAGGAATTATCGAAATCTTCTTAGAACAAACCTGTCATTTTTAAGATACGATGAAGGAAGGAAAGTGGGTACTTCTTGTCGGTTCTCTACAGTGTAGAGCTTACGATTAATCGATTATGCAAGATCGCATATCGTGCATAAATCGGCGAAAGATGGAAAATAATAATCGGTTTTGAATAATTTACCAACATAACGTTGAGGCTGCAATAAAACGAATTTATGGACTGAACGACATGCATCGTTATTCTTGTTGTTTTCACATGTTCTATTCGCTATTAAGAGAGTGAAAAAGTACGAGATAAAAATTCGATAATTGAAACTACCCGTGTGGGAAATAGTAGAAAAATCTAATAAAACTGAGACAAATGGCTAGATAATCTAAACTATTAAATATATCTAGCTAGTGATGATAATATCATTTGCTAGATTTTCCATTATATATATATTCCATTAAATATATATATATATATATATATATTATATTTTAAAATGTTTAACCAGCGACTAGATACAGTTATTTGCAGTTAACGTGATATCATATTTAGCTACTTATATTTTTATTAAGTCGCTGTTAGCTAGCTACTATATAAAGTGTTAAAGAAAAAATAAAGTATTTCATATGATATATTGATCTAATTTCTACCTATGCACTAGTTATGAGTTATAGTGGCCAAAAATGACGATTTTGAGGGTTACAGTGTAACAATTAATAGCACTGATCACTTTGATTTTTTTCTACTCGGATAAAATTTTATCCGTTTTTTACTTGTAGATTAAACAATTTTAACAAGGATTTGTATCGTTTTGTATTGAGATTGAACTAAAATACGATACTTTCCATGGAAATTGACATAACATCGTGATTATGTCAATTATATCAATCATAATGACAATTTTTTTGTCCCACTTTCAGTTTGCGATATGACTATATAAAATGTTATAAAAATATGAAATATCAACATGTTACATTTGAAAAGAGCATAATGTCATCGCGTTTATTATTACACATTACAATTGAAATAGCTTTAATTTTCATACCGGCAAATAAAGTGGCCTTAAAAAATATCAATACTCCATATTAGTCCTTAAAAGACGTTAAAAACCACATATGTATCAGTACGTCGCAGTCAGAATTACTTGGTTCAAACGGAGCTTGATTATTAAATCTTTGGATTTTACATCTATTGAAATTAGTCACATCGTTAACGCGTTTGTGTTACGACATAATAACGATGACGATACATTGCCGCCGTATGTATGACAACTAATTATGATACAGCACGATTATTGCGTATTATTGTGGCTATTACGTATGATAATAATGCGCGCGTTATACCATCGCGTGATGCGCGTTGTATTACAACGTTAGCATAATACAAATAATATAATACGAGTTATCAATATGCAACATGTTTGTCAACGATAGTTCTATTAATAACAATGGAGATTGAGGTGAATCTGGAAATGAAGTGTAAGCTGCGGCATATTACCCGACCTTGAACGGGCGTTTTTTTCTGATAAATAGTTTTACCACTGACTTACTTTGCAGCCTTAAATTTTAAACCTCGAAGAACGTAGTCGTGTTATTTATGTTAAGCTGTTAATACCTTATGCATATACTTGTATTCGTGTGCATGCCGGAGATTTAAAGTACTTCTCTAGTTATAAATTTAAATATAGCTCTTTGTGCTTTCGGTTATTATGCCTCGGGTTGAATCTTTAAGAGGATTCGTCGAATATATATGTATAGTCCGCGCTTTTATTACTCGCATCTCATTATATGTAAACCGAACAATATCACACAATTTTACTAAATTACAAATTTTGAAATTATATGCGAGGGGTTAAATTTGGGGTAACTGCTTAAGCGTTAATAAGGCCAGGATAGCCGAGGATTTATCATAATTACTCGTATATGCAAATTCCGTTCTCCTTTTTTTGCGCACACAGCGGTTTAATCTGCAAAAGTAAAATACCCCTGCGGGTAAAGACGACAACGACGATGACGACGACGACGACGACGATGACAACAACGACAACGACGAAGCTTTAAGCGACGACGTCGTGGACGAGAGATCGTAAATTCGCGTCGCGGAAGTTCGAGAACGAAGCGGAGCTGTACGAGGTGAACTCCGGAATGCCTCGAGGCAAAACGAAAAAGAGAACGCCGAGCTGCAGAGCGGGGAACGAGAGTCGAAGATGCGCTGGTAATGGTGGCGGCGGCGGTGATCCTGGAGGTGGCTGTGTGAAGGAAGGTGTGCCTCCACGGGTAGTAGTAGGGTCGGGGCGCAACGGGGGAGCGAACTTGGGATGGTAAACACGGGAACCGTGCATCATCCGAGAATCGAACTTGCCGCTACGTCCCCAGCGGAGTCTAAGATCTCCGCGCGAAGTGAAATTCAATAGGCCATTCCCTTTTAAGAAATGCATTTCGATGCCGAGCCGCGGCTTTGACGCGGAAAGGTGTGAATTTCGCAGTCCCTTTCTACGTCACACGCGAGAGTAACGAAATCGCCAGCGCCGCGGAATTTACCGCTATCGGCTGAAATTGAATTTTCTTCTCGAGTCAAGAAATGTGGCGGCAATATCCGATGCGGCGAAATATATATATATATATATATATATATATATATATATATATATATATATATATATATATATATATATAGGCAACGTTAGTGAAATCCCTTTGGCTTCGAATAAACATTATTGCCAAAACGCGTAAGTAATTGCATAGTGCGTTAAACGCCGCGAATTCGCCGCATTTGCATTAATTAACGCGACTGTCTATTAAGTCGCTGTATGTATTAAATAAGCTTGAAATGCGTTTACCCGGTAACAGGCGTAACACGCGCCGTTTCGAACGTTTCAATAGACTCAGCCAAATTGAGTTGATTGAAGTCGAATAGCTCGTTATTGTTGGCAGTGCGAGTAAGCAATTCTGTCGCGCGCGCATAAATTACTATCGCGCTCTCATGAATACGCACGTTCTTGTTTCCCGGATATGTGGTAAGAATTAATTTCTCCCCCTCCCCCGCCATCGCTATCCTCCCCCCTCCCCCCCCCTCTCGACGTCTGATGTAACATTGCGCGAAATATTGTTTGCGGAACGGCTCAAAATCCTCCCCCCGGCAACTTCAGCCTTGTCTCTCGAGCACGCGTACGTGAATTTAATTACCATAAATCGTAGCTTACCGGTTTGCTGCGCCGGAGCACGCATTCCGTTTTACAGTGCCATCATTAGTGCAAATATCGTAGCTAACGCTCTATCCCCGGCAAGTCGGCACACACGACAGATGTTAACACCGAATTAACACGTACAACGTACGACTACACGGCACCGTGGCAAGTTAACAGCGTTGCCGGCACGTCGATATGATCGCAATTTCAGCTTACAACCATAATTATCGCGCACTGTACCAGCCGTATGCCTGAGCGGACTCTACTAAAATGTACTTTGCCGACCATTAACTGCCAAGAGATGCGGTACCTCATTGGATGACAAAATGACGACGTAGCCGCACGAATATCAGAAATATTTTTTTCCCGACAAAGTATCTTCATCTAGCGTTTGGATATAACGATTAAACTTTCATATCACATTGAGAGAAAAGTATGTGCGAGAGAAAAAGTATTTGCGACTATAATTACATAGTAAAATAATTATAGTCAAGAATATTATTTTTGTAGCAGTTATTACTTTAATATTGTAATAATAACCATGCTCATAGTGATGCCAATTGTGGTTACTATTACATTATTTTATAGTACTTATAGTACTTATATTTGATAGTAATTTATTAATTAAAATTTTGTTTTGGTTAATAACAACCATATTATATAAGTGGCATAGACCAAATGATTAAATTATGATTATGAGAACTTTGATAAAACCAATGTTAAACCAATCATGATTTATATTAAATGTGGTTGAGCCCAAAAACTATAACTATAAATTATAGTGATGTTATAGTTATTGCAATTATTTTCTTCTCTTACTATACATTTAAAGATATACAGAGTTTATATCATAAAAATATTTAGGGGATTTTTTTTAAATGGTTCACGTTAATTTACAAGTGCTTGTTTAATATGTAATTTGCATTATATTAAGGATTCAATCGTCATTTATTATATCCGTATAGCAATAAATATTGTGCAGAAAACATAGGTAAACAAAAATATTATCGTACATTAATGAAAAGATCATATATTATGATATTTACGACAAATAAAATTAGAATTTAGGAATCTCGAACAGAAATTATGAAGGGAAATAGATTTATTAGGACTGATAAATTGTAAATTAACGTTTAGCAAATAACAAATATTACAATGTTCCCTAATCACAACCGGAATGTAATTACACGGGTTAATAGCGTCGTTTATTATTAAAATAACCGGGAAAAAGTTGCTGTATCACTAATCCACGTATAATATTAATCAGTAATATTAATCGCCGTGCAAATATTGTAGTTCTGTAAATTTAATAACGACATCGATAACCCCGGCTCTCCTGCGTGTGTTTCTTCCGTGTTTGCACAAGTATTTCCGTAAGCGGATACAGAGTCGTAATTAGACGCGCTGTACTCGCCGAGAGGAGCACTCGAAAAGTAAACGAGGGACGAGTGAGCAATAATCCAACAAAGACGGGCGTACACATACCCACACCGAGGCACCCGCGCATGACGAGAGACGCCAAAACACGCGCCTGTCCACTTTTCGTTGGAACTTTCGTTACATCTAATTGTGCGCTGAGGTAAAAGATTTATCGGATTTTTTTTTTTAACAGCAGTCGAAAAACTGTAATGATATTTAGGGTTGGCTTTTTGCAGCTGTCTCTCCGTTTTCCGAAATTACGTGGAATTTCATTTGAGTTAGGTTCAAGTTGTATCATATCTTTCCGCGCTGTTATTTCCGAGGAAATTTCAATTTTAATTATAATTTCAAACGACTCGTAAATGAGACGCATTTATTACCTGCGCTTTATGTCGCGCGCTTGTTCTTGAATGTCCCGCTATGACGTACAACGCCGGCGGCAGCTAATTAATAATCAGCGTAGCAGTTCAGAATATGATACATCATACTTACTTCCTTCTAGAAATTTTAACGCAAAAAGAAGTTGTTCATTTTCGCCGTGGTAAGAGGATCACGAAACTGACATTGGAACAAATGAGCCGTGAAGTAATTAACAATTTACTCTGATAATACGTTTTACATTTATTTTATACTTTGATGCTTCCAATTTATACGATTTATATACATTGAAAGAAAAATGTAATTTCTTTTGGATCCAACTGTTAGCGCCAGAACATCCTTAAAGTCCTCATAATCATAATTTGGTCCATTCAACTTATAGTTGAAGTATATAATATAGTTGTTATTAACCAAAACGAGATTTTAATTTAGTAAGTTATACTACAAAGTAATGTAATAGTAACCACAATTGGCATCACTATGAGCATATGATTATTATTACTAATATAGTAATAACTACTTTGAAAATGATATTCTTGACTATAATTATTTTACTATGCAATTATAGTCGCAAATACCACATACTTTTCTCTTAGCGTATATTTTTCTCTCAGTGTATAACGACGAAGATATGTTATATTCACCTTTCCGACAATTTTAATGCGTTATTATTATTATTGTATCTGTAGCTTGTTTATATCTCTTATAAAATATTAACTGCGAGTTTCGATCTCAAATGGTGCATGTGCGAGACAACGAAATGGTATACGCAGAATATACGTCGCTCTCTTCTGCATTCTTTCTCGTGAGCCGCGTTCGCATAAACTTCGATGCGCTGGCAAAATCTCGTGGGCGGCGAGCGAAAACGAGCGACAGGACGAATTATGACGACACGTTAAATATCGCGCGATACGGACAGCAGTCGTAAAGAGGCGTTACCATGCCCGTCGATATGCGTATGCATCTATCTAGCCTCGGCGCGCATCTCGGTTGTCCGTCCGGCTATCGCTCTGTGTGTGCAACAGCGTTGAAATGACAGCAACACCGTCGATAGATCCGCTCTCCGGTTGTGGTCGTGACGGGCAAAAATACGCCGACCAGATATTCCGCGGTAACCACAAATGCGCACGAAATTGCTACAGTAAAACCCGAAAACTGTCTCCACTGCGAAACGACAAGTGGAATAATTGCTTGCTTGATCCAAGAATTCTTCAATTCGTTGCGTAGAATGATAAAATTTATCCAGTTTAAATTAGCAATTAATTCTTGATTTTCTCAGTATAAAAATTTTCGAGTTTCTCAAATTTCGTCAAATTTTATTACGTTTCTAAAATAGATATTTCAATTATTAAATATTTTATACATTTATATTTATATTTTATAAATAGTATAACATTAGAGCTTGATGCCTCGAGGTATAATAAAATTCCACAGTTAGAAAATTGATGAAGATAAACAGAGATTTTACACGCGCCGTCTTACGTAAATTAAAATAATGAATATTAATGCAAGCAATTAATATCTATTTGTACGTTACCAAGAGATTACGTGAAACATCGAGGAAATGTTTTCTTATCGCAAAAGCACCTACGCACAGCCATCGCCTTCCGTTTTTCCAAGACTTTACTTTTCATCGCAGCATCACGGGTCTTCTCTTGTATCGCGTTATTTCCGTAATTATAATCGATATTTTCTATTCGACGCTGTGGAAACGTTGCAAAGAATAGTATTAAATTTCTTACGTAAAACTGCATTCTCGAAGAAACAAAGACGCCATATTAAATACATATTCTTTTTTTTAATTCGAGAATTTAAAGAGAAAAAAGAGAGAGAGGCACAAATGGCGGAGAGAGTAGTTTACTCAAAACCGTAAAAAGCCCTATGTAATGCGCACGCGGTACGAAAAAATCTCCCGCACGCCTCGTCGACCAGTTAATTGCTTTTTAAGTCGGGTAATATGCGGAGGCCGTGCTTTATCCGCGGCTTTTAAACCACTGCCGTGCCGCGATGATATCCCTCTCATTGCTTCATGCGCCGAAATTCTATCTTCGCCATTAATACGCTACTTCGACCTTTCACAAACGTCAAACAATCTAGCCAGTCAATTAAGCTTAGCGTCTTCACGGTCTGAGACAGTCATTTAATTATTGCGGGATTTTGCATAATTCTTGTATCCTTATAATACACCTCCATTATTGGTTTTCGCATGCGAATAATTCAACGCACGCTAAACATAGCAATGCCATATAAGATATCAACATTTCTATTTCAGCACACTAAAATTTTTATCTGTTCTAAAACAAGTTGTCTTGATTTTTCACGCGCTTTAATTCGACATAATTTCCGATATTTGGGTAATTTTTAGTTACTTAAATTTAATTGATTGTGGATAAAATAAACAGAAGCATTAATTCATGTTGATATTATTATTTTTCTTCTATTTGTATATTTATTTATTAATATAAATCTATTTTTCTTTTTCAAACTTTAATTATACGGAGAATATTGCCTCGCTTTCGTCTCGGTTTAATATATATGCATTCTCCTCATGTTATATACTCAATGAATTGCAGGTGTCTCCTTGACACTCGAAAGTCTTCCCGTATAATCACGTTGCTCTTGGGAGCGAGCAGTATGTAAATTCCTAGCTAATTTCCTCGCCCGTCTACGCGACACGCTCATTTCTTACAGCACATGGCTGGTAATTATCAAACAGGATATTTGATTTCCTTTACGCACGCAAAGGCACACTCGCGTGTCCATTTCTCCAGCGTCTTCTCGAAAATGTGATCTACGGTGTTGGCGCATACTGATGCACTTTACCTCGGAATTCTGCAGTTTCGAACTTTGACATTTCCAGAACGCGATTAAAATTACGTCTGTCGTTCTTATTTTACGCGCGCATTCAATTTCGCTGTGATACGCGCAAAAAACACGATGTTATTGCGTTGTAACGTTATAGTATGCGTCTAAACCCGCGAGCATCTGTTTCACCACATATCGGACTTTATCGAAATATGTTGCATCAATTCAATACCGCGTGTTTCAAGTACGTAAAATTGACACCCTGAAATGCAAATTTTTTCAAAATTGATGTAGCGTTGGATTGTTCACAATTTGTCCATATTTGTCTACTTTGCAAAAAAAAATTTTTTTTAATAAAAGAATTTCATCAGCTTTTTTTGCAAGGTGGACAAAACGATTATTTATAGATAAAAGTGGGCAATCAAATGCCACAGCAATTTTGTAAAAATTCGAATTTTGAGTGCAAACTTTCCAGACCTGCACGCAAAAAAATGATTACCAAGAAAGCTAAAATATAACTGTGGCGTTATATAACGTTTAAATAAATCCATTATGCTAATTTCTCTTTGCAATAGTAACTAAATCAAATTGAATGGTCAGTTTTACGTAAGATAATAAAGAATAGCTGCTGTTTTCTTAGCTACTCATATTAAAGAACATTTTTAATTTCAGCTAATAAAATTGTATTTCATAGCAAATACATTTTATTTTTAACAGCTCATTTTTTGCAATAACAACAACTTCTTAATAACATTTACCTATACTACGTTATTTTTTTGCGTGTACATGTTTCAATCTTAATTCGCGTCTTGAGCGAGATTGTTCATCAAGCACACAGAAATAATAAATCGCGCAGTCGTGCGACTTACATTATATTTCGCAAGAGTTCGCGCATGGGCGCGAATCAAAAGCCATCTGCTTCTGGCGAGAGTCGCAGAGAGACGCCGGGCTGGTCGAGTTATATTATATTGCGATATCATAGCGCACACGCAGCCGGAGCAACAGGGGCCGCCGTATGTGAACGTGCGGGCGGAGTGACCGTGTGTGCGTACGCGTTCCTCGGATTTAATTTCGCGCTTCTATTCCGGCCAAAAAAATATATATATATATACATGCACGCGAGCCTCTCGTGCGCGCGTGCACATATATAGGCGGAGAAACACGCCCGGCGTGTATACGTGGCAACGAATTGCGCCGGAAAGCGAGAGACCGGTCAGCCGGTGAGCGCAATAGGCGTTATTTCCGGCCGTTGTTTTTTCGTGCTCGCCACCGAATACGGTCGACCAAGAAAAAAGAGACGTACCCCCTCCCCCCCTCTCTCTCTCTCTCTCTCTCTCCCTGTGATAGATTATAATCCAAGGATCACGCAGCGTGACATATTGCGACTGGTGAAATAAAAATTTTCGGTTATCAGTCGTTCCGGGAGCCGAACTTGCCGTAATTCTGCGAAGCTGGTCGTACTCGACCATGTATTGCTGATTCCTTTATTAACGCTTTTAAGCTCGATGGAGCGGCAACACGTCCAGGCTTAATGTACCTATGTGTGGCTATCGGCTTTTTCCCTCGAAATTCTTGCGGAGACTGCTCGACCGAATAATAGCAATTGGTTCGCGTACATTAATACGTGACGCTTTATAGGGTTTTTTATGGATTACGAAACATCTCATAAAGTCAGAATCGCTTTATTGATAATATTGCAGGCAGATAGGATAGGAAAATGAAAATTCAACTTTTTGAGGAAGAAAAAATCTATTTTTTATTACTAAGTTTTAATGGCAATTATTAATTTTCACAAAATTCAAGCAAGCTGTTACATTGAAAAAAAATTCTGGTTAAAAACGGAAGAGTCAAAAAATCTTGTAATAAATCTTTAATAAAATATTCTGATTATTATAATAGAACTCAATACTTTATAACTTATAATAACCAGAATTTTTTTTCAGTGTATATATATATATATATTTTATTTCTTGTCAGTTTTATGTATTTTAACATATAAAAACTTTTACATCTAAAAAAATTATATCGGAAAGAGGAGGCGATTATCTTTTTACTTTGTTTTTTTGCGAAGGAAGTGATAAATTTCGCGCGTGTCCTATCTTCGAGAAATATGTCTCACTTGGGAGATTTCTATACTTACGAAACACTCTCCTGGGAGAGTCCCGTTTTCGCAGTGCTTTGTTTCACGACGAACTAAAAAGAAGCGCACCAATCATGCCGTAAGAAACTTCGGGATGTGACATTTCCCGATCACTGCCATTTTTCCCCCCGTGCAACGTGTAATAAAACATTCCTAAACAAGATTGGCCATTTTTATCTGTTTTCTGTATTTAATATTATATTTACGTAGCATAATTAAAAATTTGCGCATACACCGAGGTGTACCGGATCGATTTCTCATTCTACATCGATATTTAAAAACTTTTCTTTGCCACACGGGAGACGTCCCTCATTAACTATTGATGGCAATCTCATCGAAAGTTTCCACTCCAAAAGGACAGAATTGAAGGGAAAAAAAACTGGAATTGATTACACGGAACACATTTTGTAAATTAAAACTTCATTAAGTTGCATTCGGGTACTTATAAGTCGGTAAGTGTGTGCGTAGCATGCATGTGCATGGTGGAATATTTTAGGTAGCTTGAATGAAATTGGATCCGCCCGGGCGAATCCACGGAAGCACGGAGAGAAGGAAGCATCGCCAAGATTCTTCGGCAGGGGCGAGGAAGAAAGATGGTTTCGTTCGAACGAATAATCAGGAGGAACCTCCGGTAATCATTTCGTGCCAATCGAGTAGTTTCCTCGTGCAATCTCGACCCCGGCGCACCTACGTGGCTTCGCCCTCTAAATCCGCGCACGTGATGCATCCGACTAACGACCCTCTCGGGGAGCCAAAACGTGTCTCTCGAATTAAGCACCCGGCACTGGGTAAATCGAGAAGGAACCCCCGTAGGAATTATTTCTGTGCAATAAACGAATCGACTCCGGCGGCGAAGTGGAATTTGCGAGAAAAGTTGCTTCGGCGCGTAAGACGAAAAAATATTACGGGATTGAACGTGCTCGGGAGAATTTAGTATGGATGTTGTCATATATCTAAATAAAAATGAAGCAGCTATAAGTTTTATTTACTGTCTCGGTTTAGCAAGATAAATAACTTTGAGGTTGTCCAAAGAACATGGAATAATAGCTGAATACATTTTACGATATCATGTATGTGGAAGATTTAGAAAGATATTATCCTGCCTTCTTTATAGCATTTAATGTGGGTGTATCTCTTTATAGCTAAATTTATAGCCACATAATCAAATGGCAAGGGTCTGAAAAAAATATTTTCCACACTATTGTGAGAAAAAAATTCTAGGTAAGCTTATGAGATGCATTTAGTAGTGCAATTTTTGGAATATTTAGTTAGTATTATTAAATATAATAATAATAACAAAATATTTCATTTTTATAACATTATTTTGTCATAATGACCTAAATGCTTAGTTGAAACTATTTCACCAAGCTTGTTGGTAACTTTTATCAAGACTATTATAATCAATCTTTTTTCGGTGCACAAATACTTGTAAATGTTTATTCACCATTCACATTTGCATTGGTCCCTTTTGTCACATTATTTGAATGTCTTGTGCATTAAAAATTATTAGCCCAATGGACAAGGTGATATTGAAAAATCGATTGTGCATTGTCGATTCCTCTCCGGCACGTAAACACGTAAACACGTTGTTCTATCTTCGCGCGTTGTGCCGAATCGTCGAGCATTCGTTTTGCCGTGCGCCAAGTTTCATTTCGAGCGAACTATCCCATCATTACACGTCAGCGGGTCAAAGAGCGGAGGATTTCGATCGAGGGGATGGGAGAATAGAAAAGCGCGGGGAAGGTATTGCCAAAGTTCGACGAGCTACCCCCGTCCACCCATTAGCGTGTCAGTCATTCCGGCCGTGTAATTAAATTCCGTGCGCCAATGTCGCCGCGCGCGCGGATTTCCCCGTCCTTCCCCCGCAGACAAGTCTTTTTTGAAGCTGCCGCATCCATTCCCGTCCTCTCTCGCTCTCTTTTCCTCTCCGCTTGATTCCTCGAAATCAGCTTGGCGCGTTCTGTGGACGGTATCAATATTTTCCCTGGGAAAAATGTCGGGTCAGCTCCCGGGAGACGCGGGGCGACAGGACGGGGGGGGGGGGGGGGGGGGGGGGGGAGTTGCGCGGAGGGTGATATTCTTCCGGAGGGTCTCCTTGACATCGATTCTATCCATTTTCACGTTTTCCCGCATTTCTTACTGCTCTGCAGTCTCATTTTCAATTTATCCCTGGCGCCTTTTATCGCATTTTTCGTTTCTCCCACCCCCCCACCCCCCCCCGTATCGGAGAGTCCGGCAGCGGCGAATGGACTCGCGCGAATACAACAGATAAAACGAAAGTTTATATCGCCGCGGGGCCGCTCGTTTAGGATGGCAGGCCGGGGGGGGGGGAGAGGGAGGCGACTGATTAATGGACTTCTTGCTAAAGGTGGATGTATAACCGGTGAGAAAAAAATTAGTCGGGAGGTGGCCAGTGGCACCGGAGAAAGCTGCATTGCTATGCCACGGTTGTATTGTGGTCGATTAATTGGAGTTGTTGGGTGCCGTAATTATCTAGTTGCTGTCGTTTAATTGTCCCGAGATGTCGCGCCATCATCTCTTGCATTATTAATCCGTGGGATTGACGTGATCAATATCTCCTGCATAATCATGAAATAATTGCAGATAGAGATTTTTTAAAAATGATGTTTTCCAATTCATAGAAAAAAAAAGTTTTGCCGTAACAACTAAATATTATGCTAATTTAACAAATTTATAGCCGTAAAATACGAACAATTAATTTTCTGTGTTACGCCAATTGTCAGAGCTGCATAAAATTGTTACTTCTAACTGACATAAATTAGATCTGTAGCACAGTAGATTTGTTGGTATAGCAAAGACAACTTGCTGCCAAAATTAATCTAAAGTATGATTTGAGATTTCTAACAAAACTTATTTGTTGAGGTAACATATATCTTTGCTATCGTACCAAAGAAATTTAGTATATTAACAAGTTCTATTCCATGTTCTATGAGCATACACTAATATTTAATTATTTTCAAACATAATTTGTTTGCTACACCATACTGAGAGAAAAATATAGTTACTTTTGGTACTCAAGCACAATTTTATAATATTTCTAACGATAATTATGGCTAACATAATGATGCATATAATTAAGTTAATTATATTTATTGTCTGCTTAATCGTAAATATTAAGTTTACATAGCAAGCTATAGCCTTGCTGAATCAACAAAACTATTTTTTCCGTAATTTAAATTTTTATTTACTGTTTTAAACAATAGCTGATAAACTCGTAAATATATGTAATATTAACGCTTTTATATTCTTAGATTATTTCTAATTTTTTTTCTCTCTACATTGTTACAGAGCGATATCATGGGATTTTCCAACGCACGAAGAGGGTCGCCGACGGAAAGAAATAAACTCCGAAAATTGTTTCGCGTAAGAAACACCGCGCCTGTACATCGTTCCTAATTGACAGATAGTGGAAGGAGCGCCCGGAGCGGCGGGGGATAACTAGACGCGGGAATGAGAAGAGGGTCGGGCGGAAGACACGGAGCAGCGTTCGAAATTTACGAGTGAGTCGGTTTGCTTGCACGTCGTGGGGTCCAAGATGGTGTCTAGGGGCGGTCGTGCGCCGTAACAAATGGTCCAGCCGTGAACCCGCTCGCCGTGCAACGACACCGGAAACAGGCGGCAGCTATCCGGGTGAGTGAACGGAGCACGGAGATCCGCAAGAATTCGCGAGGACACGGTGATGTGAAGCCCGGTGCTCAGTCGGCGAATTATCCATTCGGAGGACGAAGGCCGAGGTGGCGAGGTCACGCTCGTTTGCGAAACGAAATTGCCCGGAGACAGAAGACGACTCTGAAGCGTCGACGATGAAACGGCGATATCCCAATTCACGGACCCCAGGGCGGACGAGGTGTCGCGCGTCTCGACACTGAGATCTCGCTGTGATCCGCTCCAGGTCGATCCGCGACAACCTGGCCAGATGGGTTAAAGGACCCGCGACTGACGGCACGGGGAGTCTCGCGCTGCTTGCGAAATGGCGATCGTTCCGCGTTCTCGAAAGTGCAACAAGTGGCGTCCTCGATGCTGAGACGTCATCGATGTTACTCGACAGACGGATGAGGGGATTTGATCCGGGGCCGATCAGGTTCGCGACCAGTTGGGATCGAGAGTCTCGAGCGGGAGGTCTCGCCTTTGTTTCCTGGTAGAACGCATCGGCCGGCACGCCGGTGGAATTAAGCGCGTCTAATGAACTTTGAATCCGTTTCGTCCGTCTCGAGTACGACCGTCTCGAAATTTCTTCGTCAAGATTCCCTTTGCCGTAGTAGATTTTATCTCCGCCGAGAGAGTGTTCGACCAAACGCATCGAGAGGTCCCGCTGAACGCCGTGAACCTCGTCAAAGGATGCTTCACGATCGTGGGATCGAAAGGTAGACAAGCTGGGATTTTAACTTGATTCCAACCACTGGCTTCCCTCGAAGTACTTGGATCTATCGGTATCACTTTCGTTAAGAGGACACGTAGTTAAAGGATATCTTAATTTATACGACGATTCGCCCAGCGCGAGAGGAAAACCTAGTGTTAGAAATTAATATACGTATTAATGTTCGTCGAAACGATTCAATGTTGCGCGTTATTGCTCGAAGGAAGACTGCAAACGCACGTCCACGGCGACGAAGGTGCTTTATGCTGTGCAGACGAAAGAAACGCTCGCCAGGGATCAATTCTTGGAGCTGCTACCTGACCTCTCCGTCGGTAGATCCGTTGACTAACGTAACAGCACCGTTTGCTGCCCGCCGCGGGCAGACACGTCCCGCGACTCGCTCAAGGACGGCCACTGCGCGATAATCCACGTCGAGGTGTTGTCGCATCCGCAGAGACGTCGTCGTATGAGACGATGGTGATGAAGATATCCGCAAGCGAAGCTGGCGTTCCTCTATTGGGCGCCGTCAGTCCGCGCTACATCGTCAAGCAGGCGACGGTGAAGCGCTGCGTTCTGGCGCTGCTGCTCATCTCCCTCGTCAGTATATTCTACTACGCTCACTACATCATCAGCGGACAGTTTTCCAAGTAAGTCTAAACAGTGTATGAAATAATATTTTTCTGTGTGTATATTTAGAAAAAAAAAATGGAAATTAGCACTTGGATTGTATAAAGTAATTCGCAGCTTTTCGTGGCGTATAATTGATATTTTCTAAAGATACAAATTTTCTTTTAAATGGTCTGAATGTGCTGAATGGTTTGGAAATGAGCTCTTCAATGCCGAGTTTGAAAAACTACTGTCTGCTCTCGAGAACATTTACAGTATTCGCTTAAACAGAATAATGCCTAATTAGCACAAGATTTTTACGCGGCAGCATCTGCTGCAAGGAAAACTTTCGCAAACTCTTTTTTGCACAATAATCCAGCGTGTTCGTAGAAAAACACTCGTACAACTTCCTCAAATCGTTGACTCTCGTCGCCCCGGTCAAAGAACGGTCGTAAGAATGTAAAATGAAGAGCGTAAACTTTGCACACCTCTACGCGGGAATTGCGTAAACTTTACAATACACGTAGTTTCATAATAGTGCCGCGATAATAGCATGCAAATGCGGCGGAAAATGCGCCGTTAAAGACCGCGGAAGTGAGTTTACAAGGGGCGATTAGTATTGAATGGCGGGAGAGACGAGTCGTTTGACGATAGGTGAAGTAGAATGGCGACACTTTTAATTACTTTGTATGCAATCAAGCGAGGCAAAGCAGACCAATTAGAGCCGCGAGTTGACTGACCGTCGCGCCGGCCAGTTTGTAACTCTGAAATTGCCTGGTCGCGTGCACGAGGCCGCTGGTAGGGGCTCTTTTAGCCGGAATCTCGCACGTCGTAGACAATTTCCATTGACGTCTTTCTTTTTTTTCCACGCGATAACGATGCGGAAAAGTGGGATCGGTACAAACGAACGCGATTAGCAATTACCCGCGAGAAATATTTTAACGCGACACGTGATAATTGCGAAATCAATAATCTCACGGAAAAAAAAATTAAGATTGCCACAACAAAAAAATAATAATAACCAATAGTCCATTTTTTCCCAAATACAGAAAATGTTGTAACAACCGTAGCAATTTTTTCCATATTTCATTGATATCAGCAACTGAAATTCTTTATTTGAAATAATGAATTTTTACTGACCGTCTCATTAAAGAAGCGAAACAACGATCTCGTGAGATAATACCGTCGGAATAATTAAGGAAATAATAATGATATACATATACTAATGAAACTCCAATGGTCTTGTGATTTCGATAATAGCCGAGATAATTGCCGGCCGCTTTTATCGAATCCGGAATCACGAGAGGCGTCGACGTGACAGATAATAGACAGAAGAAAAGGGACGCGCGTGTAATTTTTTCGCAATTTCGCATGGAGATAATGGATGTGTAACGCCAGCAAAAATTCTCCGGAAAGCAATTTTTATTGATGTAGAAACATCGGTATCAAAGCGCATTAATCTAACTTCGCGTAACGTATTTCCATGTTTCGTAGTAATAAAATATTTTTGTCACGCAGCTGGCACACCGTCCATTATACGTAAACACACGTGCGGCCGTTATCAAGAAAATCGCGTACAGGAAAATTATTATACTAATTACTTTTGATAATCAGCGAATAGACGCATGAAATTATCATCGACTATGCAGCAGGATGTTTCGTATCTGTAATTATATGTTGCGTGCCGCATAACAGAATCTGAAATGTTGAATTAATCATTATTAACGAAAATGATATCTACCGTTTTTTTCCCCCTGTAACTGTAAAATTATTTTAGCTCTAATTTGATCGCTTTGAAGCGGCTTTAAAAATTTCGAATGCCTTTGAAATTGAAGTAAGGTACAGAGTACTCTTTGATCTCGTTCACTTGGCAAGCGAGCAGTGCGCAAACGAAGATAGTCGTGAATTTTAGCGGGCGCGGATCTCTTCTGCCGTTGTAAACTATCTGAGAATTCGTATGTAGGAAACCCGAACAAGCCGCGCTTGAAAGACGAAATAGTTTGTGGACTCAGCGAATTGGCAGGTACCTCCGGTATCTCAGAGACGATCCTATTTAAATGTACGAGCGCAAGTATATCCATGTGCACGCGAATGCGCGTATATACGAGGCTTATGTATACGTTTCCGTAATATAACTGGCCCAATTCCCAGTTTTCTTCGATATCCCGGCAGTCTTGGAATTGCCTGACTGCGATGCCCGTCAGGCAGAGAAGTAAATTCACAGTTAATTAGAGAAGAGACGAGCAACCCCTCTGGATCCAAGACGCTCGCTCCGGCTGTACGATTCCATACGGCCCGTCTCCGCAATAGCGAGACGACATGCAAGTACGGCGGTGTTTGCTGAAAAATATACGATAATAATGATCGCACACGGCGCGGCGCGCTTTCCGAAATACACGGGCGCCGGGAACGAAACGTGTCGCGTGAGCGCCGGGCGCTGATACGTATTTCCAAAGGTGCGGAAATTATATCGTGGCCGATGTTTTAGCCATTACGTACACGCCAAGTTTCGCATTTTTCTCCGCGCGGGAATCGAAGTAATTAAAGTATAATTTCCCGGCCGCTCCGCGCGACCGCGCGGTCGCTCGGTCGGTCGGTCGGTCTCTCGTCGAGCGAGAGCTTAACAAGTTTTCTTCGACACGTATACTCGGCGAAATTGTTCCTCGAAAAAGCGATCCTCTCTCCGAAATATCGCTCACGTCCATGGGGGAAAGAAGTTCGGGATGTATTTTTCATGCGGCGCGATGGCACCGCCGAGTTGTAAACTGCCTTCAAGAATGTAACGTTTACACGCGACCGCGAGAACCTCTCCCTCGGCGACGGATCATAATTTACCTCGCCGCAATACGAGAACGGACGTATCTGTTACCATAAAATATTCCTTGTAATCCCGCAGTCTGCTTCATATTGGGGAGGGGAATCGAGATATATGACTCGTTACTACGGCAGTACAGCTCGAGACCAAGAGACCTGCGCATAAATCCTCGCCCTATCTTGTTAGTTGATAATGCCGTGATCTTACGCGGATCAATCTTAATAGATGAGCCGCGACACCCCGGTGGAACTCCGGTGGTAGCCGATCGCGAGTATCCGTTCCCTATCGTCAATCATGGAGTTTAATACACCCTCGGCACGGACATTGACATGTAATATCACATCTGCGCTCTGGCACAGTCCTTTATAACCGTCTGTGTAATCCGGGTTGAGCAACAATCCGATTGGCAAACGGACGATGATATCTTGGAAACTGTATTGCGAGACATTGCAATACGGTATTTATAATTGCACTGCCAATTTAGATAAGACAAGACGGACTACGTGCGATTTATCGAAGTCCAATATGTAACTACTCGGATTGATCGTCTAATCAAGTTTGCCTGTACCTCATCCGTCCACGTTAAATCATGTAAATTAGATTGTTTAATTATGTGACATTTTCTACCATCTTTTGAACATTTCGAGTAAATTTTAGGAAAATTATAATTAGAATTTTTTCACGCCAAATGAAAATGTTTATCAAAGAGCTCGTTCAGGTATGTTTACATATCACATGAAATTATAAAAATTACACTGATGGATGAATTATAATTATATCTCCCCCATCGGTATTTTATACAAAAATGTATTGCAAGCTCTTATATAATGAATATTTTTCACGACCTTCTCTCAGTCAGCGACGCCGCTCTTACAGCAAAATGCATTATCGCGATGGCAGTAACAAATTAGCGGAATCCACGAACGCACAGCGCGGCAATTTTAGATCGCCCGTAGGATTCTGCCTCGTCGCCTCGCGATAGTGTCAGCTGTCGCGGTGTCTGCAGCTATGCATCGCCGTTTTTGTGCGCTATCGCGCGATAAATCGTTGTTTTACATTTTGGACAGTGACGCGTAAACGCTGTTTAAAGTAGGATGCCGCGACACACAAAGGTAGCGGGGCAGGAAATTTATCGTTAACGGTGTCGCTGCGCTCGTCCTCCTTTTCCCCCCCCCCCCTTTCCAGCCGTCGCCGCGCAAAGTCTTCCCCGTGAGAGAGCCACGAAATAATATCTCACTTCCGTCAGTCGCGCGCCGCCGACAAAAAGTACATTCATCTCCGTTGAATAATTCTTTCGTCATTAATCTAAGAAATCGCGATTACGCTGTCGCCGCGATGCTCTCAATGTACACGCGTCGGCGGTGAATGGAGCGAAATTGCCCGCGACGATACCGCGTCGCGAAAAAACCGCGTCTCCCCCCGGTTAAACGCGCGAGCGCGCCGCACACGTGCGCGCCGAGTTAAAGGCGGAATCGCGCTCGCGCGAGATACGAGGTGCACACAACTTTATCTTTCTTCTTCTTCATCTCTGTCTTACACGGCCTGTAAAACGAGAGGCAATCGCTTGATCTATCTCGCGGGTGCAAACGTGCGGTGCAAACGGAAGAAAGAGAGAGGCGCGTTCCCTGTCGTGGGACGTGAAATGCGACCGGATGTTTGTCGCACGCCCAATCAGCGTCAATTCAAACTTCTCCTCTCTCGACCAGCCTTACGTCGGCGCTAAGCTTCCCACACGCACGTACGTGGTTTCTTCCTATCGCCAGCCACGCGCCTTTTGCATGATGCAACTCCGGCTGCGTCCTGCTCTTGAACTCCGAGAACCGCGCCTATAAAAATTGCCGAGTGCGATAAGGCTCTCCTATCCGCACATTGCGTCTCATATAGCCATCAATTTTCTATGAAAAAATACAATATAATCTTTATTTGCATTAAATTGGAATTAAATTAAATTACGCTGAAAAAAATTCTGCTTCAGAACGGACGAATTAGAAAAGAATTGATTTAGGATTGATCCAGTATTCTGGCTATTATAAATATAACTCAATATTTTATAACATATAAAGTAGGTATTGAATTTTTGTTATATAAAAATTTATTATAAAAACCAAAATTTCTATAAGATTTTCTGATTTTCAGTGTAGTCCTTTTTAGTCTTGAAGAATGTTTTTGCAATCTGTAATTTGTTATTTATTTGTTGTGTCTCGGCTAATCAAAATTATTCAGCTATTAGCATTTATTATTTCCATTTTTATTCCATTTTTTAATAGCACAAGTCTTGTAAAATTTTACAATGTAGAAGCAAGATCGCAAAGCTTTGTTTTTTCTTCAACATTTATTAATACTTATTTCCCCCTGAATATTAAATAAATCGTTTTATTGCTGGCAAGTCTATTGATTTAT
The DNA here is from genome assembly GCA_021460005.1 of Tetramorium alpestre. NCBI lineage: Eukaryota > Metazoa > Arthropoda > Insecta > Hymenoptera > Formicidae > Tetramorium > Tetramorium alpestre. The sequence continues at coordinate 1,803,763 of JAJVSH010000025.1, forward strand.
TGACATCTGTTGATGAAAAATATTGACGTCTTTCTCTCGCAAAGTTAAAGAAGATTGCAGGTATCAGAGTTTTATCATCGCCGCGAATTCTCCGACGACATTGGCGTAAATGTTAATTTAATTTCTGAACTTACGACGCCGCAAATTACAAGTAGACTTATAGTCCGGCTTACAATCTGAAATTAACTAATTAAATTGCGAGCGCCGCGAGAGCTCTGCCGACGCGGCGACCAGTATCGCGAGTATCAGGGATAGAGTTTGTTCAACGTAGCGATGCATTATTCATCGCGTTTATTCGCCTGCGGAGTTTCGATTATTTTTAACAATTATCTTCTCGAAGTAGTAGTAATTGAATCATGAAAACTTTGGTCGCAAATTTCTCTCCGGGAGCCTCTTACGAAATTTATTCTGACATTAACTTAAACTTCAACGCTAACTTCCCGCGCTTAATTACAGATGTTCTAATAATTAATTTTTTCGCGTTTGATTATTATGTAAGAGTAGAATTTTTTTACCGTACAACAAAGAGAATTGTTTCATTTGATTTTATCTTCTTCTAATTTTATTTTCTTTTCGTTGAACATTTTAACATATTAAATTATTTCGGGAATTGAACGGTCACGTTTCACATTTTAGAAATAAATCGTCGGTACAATTAGAAATCTCTCGATATTTTTGTTGATTGAACATACGACTTGTGTGTATCGAGGGAAAACAATTTCCAATGGAAATTGCGAAATAGTGGTATCAGCAAGGATTACCGGGTAGCTGAAGGTTTAAAGAGGCAGAGACGATATACTGACCGAACAAACATAATTTTCGACGTATCCCGATTTCGATGCTTGTTCTCCCAACAGAGCAATATATCACGAAAGAAAAGTAATATATGGTACGACTTGGCCCCCGCGAAGGATAATCGCAAAGGACGACGACAACGGGCAGAGAATCTTTTGCTTTATCGACTTCCGGGGCCATCAGGGAGTGGTCGACGCAAGTCACATTCCATATTTACTCTCGCGACAATCCAGCCATTGGTAAATAATACTTACTTGCCAACTTTCTGAAAAGTGATTTTAATTTTCTATTCGTATTATTTTAATGGCACACTCTATATTATATAAATATTCGCAAGCTTATAAATTTTAGAAATTTATAAATTCCTTCAACTATTCGGTAATCACTGAAAAAAAGATTGATTACAATTGGTTATAATAATCCAGTCTTGATAAAAGTTACCGAAAACCTTGGTGAAGTAGTTTCAACTGAACATATAGGTCATTATGACAAAATAATGTTATAAAAAATGTGTTGAAGTGATCATAATTATTATCAAACGTTTTGTTATATTATATTTATATATGTTATTATTATATTTGGTAATAGTAACTAAATATTTAAAAAATTACATTATTAAATGCATCTTATAAGTTTATCTAGAATTCTTTTTAATGTTTCTTGTATACAAAATTGATAGTCACATCTCTAATTAAGTTTAATAATTATCACTCATCAAATATCCCGAAAATATGAAATGCGTTAGGTGCATTAAAGCAAAATAGACAGATTCCTGTTTCAATCTCGCGTGTCTTTTCCGTCCTGCTTCATGAGCTCTCTTGCCTAGATACTCGGGTAACAGATACTTCCTATTTCCACGCACGACTGCACCCTAACTCGTTCTCCAGGCCCTCGTACGAAATTCCGGCACCGGCGACATTTCGCAGACGGCATCGGGCGGTAATTGCCGGCGTGCCGGCAAAAAGAAAAAAAAAAGGAAGAAGAGAAGCGAAAAGAAAGAAGCGCGTGCCGCATAGAGCGTGGCGTAATTTCAGATCCTCCGCCGCGCGGCGGCGGTGCCTCTCGCTTTTTATTCCCCCGTGCACCACTACGCCAATTTACGCCCAGGTCTCGCGTGTAGGTAGAATACGTGCATCGTTCTCTCCCGGTAAAGAGGAAAAGTAGGAAAAAGTAGGGTGGCTGCGGTCTCATTAGCGACGGCAACGGCCGAGCAAAAACTCGAGGAGCACTCGACCGAGAGAGCCGCCGCCGGTCCGTCCGTTTAAAAGATGGAGAAGAGCCACACACCGTCCACCGTCGCCCCCGCTCGCTGTACGGGGATTTAATCGGCTATCGTGAATACGCGCGTGCACCCTGGACCGAGACACACAGATCGGTAAAAAGCTCCGTAATTACGACGAGTTAAATGAGAAGTCGTGAGGCGCCCGCATCGGTTCCGCTAGAGGCCCTAATCGCGATCGCAGATGAAACGCGAGTACGTTCGCATCATTATCCTTATTAAAGGCGTTCACTCGAGGGGCGAATTCTATTAAAAAAGATCCGATAGATTGCCAAGTGTGATTCGAAGCGAGTGCATTAATTATAATGCGTGCTATAATATGCGTTTATCTTTGTTCAGTTTCATCGCTTTACATTCCGATCCCTTTGGCGGGAGAGTCGCTTTGATCAGATATCGTTGTTTGAAAATGGTAAATATTCCAGCTGGACGATTGTCATGCGCAAACGTTCTCTTTTATTGAATAAAATTGCATCTTCGCGCTTGCACTTTCCAATGAATAAAATAGTGCCGTTTGATCAAAGTTACACCCGAGATCAAAGTGATCTCGATTCACAATATTTTCCAGAGCAGCGTACACTCCGCGCCGTCAAGAAAACGCGCTTGAATCTCGATTGATCTTCCTATCTGCGGCATCGATTTCCTTCGTGATAACGAGGAAGGCGATTCCCATCAAATTTTATCCAACGAAATGCATAAAAAATCCCATCGCCGCTCGTACGTAAACTTAATTAAGCTCGTCGCGACAACAAGATAGACAACGCAGATCCATTCACCGCTAAATAATACGTGTCACGTGGCTGTATCACAAATCGTCATGCATTCCGGAACCTGGCACCGTCGCCGGCACAATGTGGTATGCACATCCAGGCCATTAACATTGTCCTGTTGCTTTCGCGAGTGCGTGAGAAGCGACCCTAATTCTGTCAATCCTGAGGGCGGTCACCAGGAGGGTGGGTCGCCGTTAGTGCTTCTGGCGATGTTAACTCGTAATTCTCATCGATTCCGGTGTAAATATACCCGGGAGCATGTATGCCAGCCATGCAGGATTTCCGTTACGCGGTAGATATACCGCGGCGCGGCATGAATCGCGCGGAGAAACGGTGCAAGGGGGGGAGGGGAGGATGAAACGTGCGTACACGCGACAATCGGGACATGAAATGCAGCACGGAGGGCAAGTCGATAACCTCCTCCCGTCCCCCCTTCCTCTTTCTCACCTGCCCCCCTCGAAGAATTAATAGTCGCTGCTGCTATCAGCAACTGCCGCCGATATCGTTCGCTTCTCCGGTTCTCTGCGATCGAAAAGTATCGGACACATGGCGCGCGTTACCGTTGTTTTTTTCTTGCAGAAAAAAAGAGCGGAATTAGCGAGCAAAGCTGTGTCCTGATACCGCCGTCGCGAAAGAGAGAAACGGGTTTCCGCTTGGTTAACGCGAGCGCGATTTCCCGTGCATTTGTGGGTCCGCCCAACGTAAGGATACACTGAGAGAAAAATATAGTTACTTTTGGCCTCAACCACAATTTTATAATATTTCTAATGACAATTATGGTTAACATAACGATGCATATAGTTAAGTTAATCATATTTATTGTTAGACATATTATAAAATTATGGTTGAGGCCAAAAGTAACTACATTTCTCTCTCAGTGTATGCACTGGAAAAAAAATTGAGTATTTCCAATCAAATTGTTTAATTGAGGTGTTTTTTAACAGTAACCAAGTGTCTTGTTTAATATAATAAAATTTTTAGTTGTTTCTATTAAATGTATTTTTCTATTTTGTTTTCTAAATAAAAATGATTTAACAAAATATAAGCAAATAACATATTTTTTTACAACAAATAAATAGTTTTGTTGGCATATATGCAATAGTTTTATGGGCATATTTTAATCAAACTGTTTTGTCGTTCAACGAAATTTTGATTCATAGAACAAAACATTTTTCCCAGTGTATGCTTATCTGTTGATGCTGAAATGTAAAACTAGATTGAAAAAAAGATTGATTATAATTGGTTACAATAATCCAGTCTTGATAAAAGTTACCAAGAACCTTGATGAAATAAAGTTTCAGTGCACACTGAAAAAAAAGTTTTAGATAAACTTATAAGATGCATTTAGGAATGCAATTTTTAAAATAGTTATTATTACTAAATATAGTAATAATAACAAAACGTTTGATAATAATTATGACCGTTTCATTTTTTTTATAACATTATATCACAATGACCTATATGTTTAGTTGAAACTACTTCACCAAGGTTCTTGGTAACTTTTATCAAGACTGGATTATTATAACCAATTATAATCAATCTTTTTTTCAATGTCAGAAGAATACGGTATTGCAAGGGTGGTTCTCGTTCGGCTTTCGATGTTTATCTGCAAGTGCGTAAAACAAGATCCTATCAGCTGTACACGCAATCTCGGCGATGAACCGGCGATTGAGTTAATCTCGTCCACTCGTAACATATGATTAGACGCATCTAGCGAGCAACAATCGGTGATAGTCTGCCAAGCTCACGGCTAGTCCTTGATCCGTGATTCCTCGGCCGCATGCGTGCATATACACGCCGGAGTATACGTCCGTTATTGGTCGTGGGTGGTTTCGCTGGATTTCGATGAATTAGCTGTAGGATATGACGCAAACGCACGCGGCCATTGTACAATGTCCACTTGCGGATACCTGCGTATCGGTCGTGTGGCCGTGCAAAGCTCCATTCAAAACGTTTGCGATACCCTTGTAGCCCCGACCGATGTATGTATGTACAACCTGATACCTTGTACCTAATATCACGCACGCAGTAGGAAGCTACGTGCTCAAAGAGACTGTTTCACAGCGCACGTCAACGACGAATTAGTCATCAGCTTTAGCGCAAACGAAATCGCCTTTAAGGCTTTGGGCTAGTTAGCGAATCGAGTTGTGACATCAAGACGCGGAAAATTACAAGGAATCTCGCCTATGTGCATTTGGCCATGTGAGCTCTTTTATTATCGCATTAAAAAGTACAAAATTTCATTGCAATACGCAGTTTAATTTGAGAGAGTAGTATATAATAACGCGTAAAATGATGTACATAGAGAGAAAAATAGAGTTACTTTTGGATCCAACCACAATTATATTTGTAACGATAATTATTGTTAACATAATGATGCATATAGTTAAGTTAATCATGTTTATTGTTAGGAATATTGTATAATTATGGTTCAAAAGTGACTATATTTTTCTCTCAGTGTATAAACTTGTTCAAAGTTGCGTAACTGTTGAATGCTAAATTTGAGTTCTTGAGTCGTCACTGCTCCTACTAAACGTGTCGTTAATTTAATTAAAACAGTGGAGTTAAATAACAACATGTTAACTACATGTTTTGTGTTAAAATAATAATGTCGATACACGCGTGGTAGTAAAAGATAACAAAATATTATTTACTTTTACTTAACTCCGGGAAATGATTTAAATTTGATCCTTTAATATTTAACCGTGAAATTTCCAATAATACAACCGCGTGAAATATACAATAATACATTTAATTAAATATTAAAAGATCAAATTTAAACCAATTCCTCGAGTTGAGTAAAAGTAAATAATACTTGATTATTTTATAATAATTTCTCACAAGATTCATGCTCCCGCGAACGCGGGAGATCAGAATTGAGCGTTGCATCATAGTTTATGAACTCCCGAGACCGCGGACAGTCCGGCGCGAGAACTCTCCCCAACAGATTCGGAACGGTAGTTACCCCCAATACGCGGAGCTGGAATCTTCGCGCATCAGCGAGTCGCAGCTTGTATCCGAGCAGCAGGCGGCGGTTTCACTGAAACTTGGTGAACTCGCAAACACGTCGCGCGAAACGCGCCGCGGCGATCAATACGCGGCGAAAAACGCCAGCAGGATTCGCCAGGTCGAAGCCGAGCCGCTCGCAACTGCGCCCGCTCCCACGGGCGGCGGCGACGGCGGCGGCGGAGCCTGCACGCGGAAGAAATTCGCGCGCGGCCCGCGCGAGCAACAATTAATAAAGCGCGCGAGGTAAGAGGTAACGCGAGCCGCGCGGAGTCGGCCGCCGCGTTATCTCGTGACGTGCAATTCGTTTTGAAGGGCGTGGCTCAGGTGGATTTCCATGAATTAACCCTTGGACGCCGCACAAATCTCCTGCAGTGTCGCTGTTATTCTCCCCTATCTATATGTTCGTCGTGTCGGTGAGCCCTCTATACACCGCCGCGCGGCTTGTCGAGATGTTATACTGTGTCCCATTTAACGTACGTGGCATCTGATACTCGTTGCGGCTAACATACAGGTATACAAACACCCCTATACCTGTGCGCGCGCGTGCGGACCGCCGTGTAGCTTCAACCTACATACAGGTGTGCCTGTATGTGGAAGCGAGCTTAATATACCCGTTAAAAGACTTGTGTGTGCGGAGATACGCGGCGTGTGCTCCGTGCGCCCTGCGGTCGCGACGGCAGACGCTAATCACGTGCTTAATCATACCGCGTCTCGAAATTAACGCGAGAACGTATCGAGATACTTCCGCAAAGGGAGTTAAGTGGGTTCTGCGAACCGACGCGGCATTATGGAGCCCTTTACCGCATGGGGTTTACCCTCAGAAACTGCGGCGAGCTCGGAGAACGACTCGGGAACTCGACGTATCGAGAATGTGTACGATAGTAGGAGAGAATTGCCAAATGCGTACCATTCAAGATATTTTTGGTTACATTTTGCATTTGATACCTCTTGGAATTCAAATAAAAACGTTGGAAATTGTAATTTGATATTCGAGGAACCTATTACACTGTTTAACAAAAAAAAAACAGACGAGAATAGGTATTTCCCATAGTTTTTTAGATATTGAATATGAATCCCTTCGTCAAATTGCTCCATCACATCACAAGTTTGAGAAATTTGCAATTAAAGTTGCAAAAATGGATTATTTTTTTACGTACTTTATCATGATCCTATAACTAGAATATGTAATGCTAGAGAAGTTTTCTTGCGAGCAAAATTAAGTATGTTATTAGGACTTTTGGCTCTCAAAAAAAATTTTTAGTGTCGGTTATGATTACTAAAGTATTCATAGTTAAATATGGGCTAGTATAAAAATTATAGAAATTGCAATTGGATCTGAAAAAAATTGTAAAATACATGTATATTTCTAAATCATTTGAATGTTACATGTATAAGTAAGGAACGCTTGGTGGTTAAGTAATGCAATTTCTTTAAGTTAATTTACGCCTTATCACTAGGTGGTTGAATGATTCAATTTTTTTAAAGTTTTGACATCCGCGATATTGAACCTATTTTGAATTTGTTCATGTTGACATCCATAATCAGTAACCTAAGAAGGCTCTAAGTTTATATAAACATAGTTAAAAGCTACTTGGTAAATTGTCAATGACTTAATTCACAGCGTTTCCGCAATACACCCCATATTTAACCATGAATATTTTATTAATCGACACTAAAAATTCCTTTTGAGGATTAAAAGTCCTAACAACATACTTACCTTTAATTGCAAAGAAACTTTTCTATTACATCTCATATCGTAGTTATAACATGACAAAGTACGTAAAAATAATCCATTTTTGCAAATTTTTAATTGCAAATTTCTCAAAATTGTGACGTGATGGAGCAATTTGACGAACGGATTTGTATTCAGCGTCTAAAAAACTACGGGAATGCCTATTTTCTGTATTAAAAAAAAGTCATTTTGAGTTAAACAGCATTATTACATATTGATTAAACCTTTCACTAATAACAAATTAATGTGTTATAAGTTCTTCTGTAACATGTTACAAAAGGTACGATTTAGCAAACCAGTCGCCTAAATCAAGATATAACATGTTAATTTTTCGTCTATATTACTTATTTCTCATTTACTTCATATTTTGGTTAATAATTGTTACTTATATTAAATAAAACTATAAAATAATGAAGAGGTACGCATTTAGCAACTCTCCCCTACTTTAGAGCGCACTGTATACAGGCTCCTCATTCACGCTGCTCTTGATCTTCTTTTTTTTTTTTTATGTCAAATCGATCATGTCACTCTTGATTATTGAAACATTTAAAAGAAATCAAGAAAACCGTTTCACGCAGTGTTTAATAAAAGAGTGAATTGCTGTAATAAAAAAAACGATATCGGCACTCACGTAGCAGACAGTCAGTGAAATTTATATCGTCACGTTTCTTGTAGTTTTATATGTATAATTGAGATCAATCGCGATGTTACAATTACGACATTCCCGATAATTGAATAGTTCAACGACGATTGATAAGCGACGTCGATCGGTCCGACGGCGTTCAATAACGCGCGGCATCGACGGTGAAAGAAAGTTATCAATACTGTCGATATGCGCGGGGCAGATCCTCAGATGGCAAATTCGTTTCCAACAACAATGCGCGCGACGCGATATAAGTCATGTCGCGCATCGGGGGTGCCCGGCAAATGTATCGTATCGCCAGCGAAAACGCCGGCGCGGCACGGCGTGCCGGATTTCTCCGCTCCTGGGCTCTCTGAAAGCCGGACCCAGGTGATTTCTCGTCGACCGCGCGGATCCCTCTCCCCGCTGCCCACCCCTTCCCCCGGCGCGCCGGGCTATCGCCGGGCAAAGGGGGTTCCGAGCGATAAAAACGGGTTTTACGCGAGAAGAATCGGCGAAGACACAAAGGAGAAGACAGCGGCGATATGTTTCGAATTGTGCCGAGTTGATATACGGGCGGGAGGAGGACGCAAACTTGGGTGGAAGGAAGCGGCGGCCGGTGGACGGACGGACAGATGCCGTTGGTAACTCCGGCAGCAGAATGGGAGCCAATAATTCTTTGTGCCCAAGTGGAGCGCTTCCGTGTGGATAGAGATATATACGACACCGTATGCATCCCCCTGCGTCTGTGCGCCGCGCTTAGGTACACGCGCGTATATAAATTGCATCTCTCCCTTGAACGGTGCATCATGGTTGACTGATTGCGCTCTATTGATTAGGTTTCCAATTATTGGAGGCAGTCCTCGTTGTTTCCATTTTCTCGTGCCCCTTTTCAGACTCTCTCGCTCTCGCTCTCTCTCTTGCTCTCGTGCGACGACTGCGAAACCCTTTATTTGCCCGTACAAAAGAAAATCGACGGGGAACGGCGCGTTACCTTGTCGAACGCGGTGTGTTCCTCCTTTGATATTTCTCTCCGATTGTCCAAGCGCGCGCGAGTCTCATTATCGCGAGGAAGTCATTGAATTTACACGGTAACTTGGTGCGCGAGCGCGCGCGGACATCGTGTAAATAAACGATTCGCTTGTTAACCGAGGCGAAGTGTTTTCTCGCTTGTATTTTGCACGGTTCTGGGTGGCATCGTCGAATAAATGTCGATGAATTGGACGCGCCGCGTCGACGAAACGAAAATCGATGAAAATGATGTTGCGAGAAGCAGCCCGTGTATTTCATGTATTTCGCCGAGCATCTGCAATCTCTGAATAGCATCCCCGGCCGAGTACCATCGAGCGCCGATCGTCAAGTACTTATCGATGTAAACATGCTTGATACGGAGCCGTATCGAGGGATTTTCCACCGATAAGCCGCACTCTTTCACGTTCCTTGGCGACGACTTTGCATTATCGATGATGCGGCGGCAGATTCCTGCTTATCAAGCGACTGCTTACGCCTCATTACAATAATCTCGTTGCGCCACGTGCGTCAATGCGAGTCGAAAGAAGCGCGGAGATTGAGAGACATTTGACATTTCTACGATAGAACCGACGACGATTCTTGAATCTTAATTCCGCGAATATCTCCATTCATCGCGAGTCGTGCAGTTTTCACAGATGAAATCCAATTCTCTTTAATGAAATTAAAGTAAATTTACTTGTGGATAATTTATTTATGTATATAAATTTTTAACGAGGCTCCAGGTAATTTTGAAAAATTAAATTTTTTTCTAATAGGTTTTTTAAACTTTGTTTCAAATGGTTTTTTTTTTTTGAAATTTTATCTCTTGGATTAGCTACAAATGGATAGATTCATTTTTTAAATTATATGAAATCGTTTATCAGCCTTTTTTACTTTTATATATTTGTATCTATACATATCTATACATAGATATTTCGTATGCATTAACGGTAAAAATGAATGGTTATTGAGAGATTATTTTTCTGCCGAGCTTTTTTTGCTGTGAATACATGAAAGCGGAATAGTTTTTTTTTCGTTTGCCATTGAAAGCTTTTTTGAAAATAAAAAAATATCATCGCGCGGTCGTTCACAAAATGTTATCGCTTCGGATCAAAAAATATGACAGCTTAATCCAATCTTTTATTACTTTTATACATCTGAAGCCATTTATACGGGACATGACATTGTTATAAATAGCACCAAATTCTAGTTGTATTATTCTACCTAATAAGATATTAAAAATAGAACAGTTTCTGTAATCTTATTTGCATCTATAATTGCAGTTTTTGGTACTATTTGCAGAAGTGTTCATGTTAGACTACAATTGAAATAATAAAACCAAATATTAAATGTTATAATAAGATTCCATTTAACGAATAAATTCGATAGATTCAAACGTGTGCAAAATGTTGCAATAATCTTTTCCGCGACATTTGCAAACAGATTAGCGTCGAGTTATCCGATTGACCTCTTTGAAATCTTGCACATTAGACAGATCTTCCACCGCGGCGCGAGCTCCAGTTATAATTGAAGCTTAAATTAAGTGGATATGGACAATCTGCGAGAAAACGACCGTAAATAAGATAGATTATAACAAACTTGTTCCCACAACAACTGTGATTCATTCCATTTTCATAATTATTGTTAAATTTACATATCTCTTTTATTGCTGGTTTTATTTTATTACATCGCATTTACATTGTTTTACATAACCGCGCGACCTGTGCCGCAATTTTTGCACAATTATTCGGCGAATAATATCCATTCGGCTCGCGCATTCTCATCATGAATAATGCCGTCAAAGCAACTGTCACGTAGTTACAGAGTCATGCATTAGACGCGCGGAGATGAAGATTGAGGAGAAACGCCGTCAGGAATTTTGCCAGTCAAATTCGAGCAGCTGCCGCGCCATTAGAGGCATTTCCGCCTAATTGTTTCAACGCCCGAGCACTCGAGTGCCGGCTCACGTTTTCCACAGGCCTCAGAAATTGCGGGCGTACCAAAGTGCCGCTCCTTTGACGACATATTAATCGTCGCCTTACCCCCCTCCCTCTCACCCACCCCACCTTCTGGTCGACGGTGATACTCACCGTCGCTTATTAACGCTTCCCTCATTTGTAATCTCGATTACAGCTGCATGACGTAACAATTCGCTCCGCACGACTCGTAATTACATTATATCGTTATTTCACGTGCTTGCGGCAATTGCCGCAAAGTGATTGCGCGTAATACATTAGTAAGACTCTTACGCGCGCATTCAGACTTCACGTCCTGTGCCGTGTGGAAACTGTGATTCTAATTACTACCCCGCGGATCCGCAATAATTTTCGTTGTCCTGATAATTGTGCCATTCGCCGGGTGTGTGCTGGTGGGGACATCCCAAGTGGAAATTTATCTGGGCAGTCCATATTTAATACTGACCCCATATAGGCATTACTAAGGCCTCCAAAATAGGGCCAGTATTAAATATGGTCCGGATAAATTTCCACATGGGGTGCCCCCATCGGCACGCCACACACCCGGCGAATGGCACAATTATCGGGATGATGAAAATTATTGCGGATCCGCGGAGTAGTAAGTAATTAGAATCGCAGTTTCTTTCCAGGAAGCGGTGCATTGTCCGAGCGGCGCGCGCGGCCGATCGACCGCGCTCGTGCATGTAATGCGGCGCGTTTACACGTTCTCGCTGTAAACGGGTAGAAAAACCTTTGCGAGAGCTCGTGTTCGGCTCCTCTTTCGCGCGGGGAGGAACCGGGGGGAGGAAAGCCCCTTTCGCGCGGAGCTCGCGCACTCCCCCTTTCCCCTCAATTTATCGTCCGTACGCTGGGGTTGTGAGTATATTTCACGGATCGATTGGTCGATACCGGGCCTCTAATTAGTGCGGTACGAATTAAAAACTTCCGCACGGCTGAATGTAAAACGTCGCATACGCACGGAAACGGGAGACGTAGATGAATTGATCTGTGAAACGCACGATTATATCTACATGAAGTATTCAGGCTTTCTGCATTGTATAAAAACTAGTCGCAAAAACGTCTTTGTCACGTGAGCGTTTTTTTCTTTCTCCTTTTTTCCCCATTCTGCTTCAAGCAGATGGATCAGGTAGATTTCTAATTAAATTAAAGATTGTGCCACTGGGAATAGCTGGCGATGCCGAGATGCAAATTGTCACGCGAGTCACGAATTCTTTTTGCAAATATTATTATTTATTTAACACAGACTACGTAAAATGCGGAGTTTGTATTGTTTGCGCTCGGGATATATATTTGACATCTTGCTAGTCTACGATAAAAGCCGCAGGAACGAACGATTTTAAACCGCCAATTCAGATAATCGCTTAATGGTGGACCACGGTAAAAAGATTGCGAATGAAATCCCGCCGGTCTCGGTGTATTGGAGATGTAACGAAGTGAAAGCATTTTGCTGCAACGTTTATTTCGTTCAATTACATTTGGCAGCCATAGTGAAACTACACTACGGGCTAGAAAGTAGATTCCCCGAGCTTGTTTATGGTCTCCCATATATCAGCCTTACGAGCAGTTAACAGAAAGAAATGGCTTCAATCCTTTGTCTCTAATTCAGTCACTTAACTGTTAGCTTTGATGGCAATCAATTCCACTAATCAGTGTTATTACTTATAATCTGATAATTATTTACACATTTAATCAGATCTCAGAAAATGTACTATTAATATATCGCTTTGATGTAATGACTCATGTGATGATGTCTTAAAGTTTGAAAAATTTATTTTAGAAGAATCATTTTAAGAAAATTATAGAGCCTTCTTCAAAGAAATATTTTGTTTTTGGAGATCTCTGCATCGTTCGTACATTTGTATTGTGTAAATTGCATCGGGAAATTTAATTAAGAGTCAACGAGAGAAACGGCGCGAGTCAAATATCGGTCCACTATCCTCGAGAAGTGTATTACGAAATTTACCACGGCTACCGCCGGTCTCAAATCGATGCGGCCACAATCCCGATGTTCTGCCCGCAGAAAACCAATACGAAGAAACCGCGCGCTCGCTGTAGGCGAATTCAATTGGAGATTACAGGGCCGAAAGATTCACATTCCTCCCATTTTCTCATATTTGTCATAAAGTTGAAAAGCTTTCACGTAATACTAATTTCGAAAAATTATTAAAATGTCTCTCATCTTATTCGTCGAATTAAATTTGCTGTATACACGCAAAAATTAGTAATATTAGCTAAATGTCATTAACTAGTTCAGAGTTTGCTGTCATTGTTAAAAATTAGCTGTTAAAAATAAAATACATTGCTATGAAATGCAATTTTATTAGCTGAAATTAAAAATGTTCTTCAATATGAATAGCTAAGAAAGTAGCAACTATTCTTCATTATCTTACGTGAAATTGAACATTCAATTCGATTTACAGCTAAAAAAATTAAGTTTTGGTAGTGATATTAGCTGTTTCTATTTTAATGAAACATCTCAACTGCCACAGCTATATTTTAGCTTTCTCGGTTAATCATTTTTGTGCGTGTTGGCACAAGTATTTTCAGTGACAGCTTTGAGATGCGATTATATACAGAAGAAAATTGTGTCTCTCACTCAATATATAATACGGAAAAATTGGAGAATGTGACTTCTGTTTCTGCGCAATCCACAATTCCCAATGCTGCGCCACGGCCAAACGAGAGATTCGCCGTAACGTTGCAAGCCGGTGGAATACGGTACCCCAGAGGCGAGTCACATCGCGACGAGAAGAACCAAAAAACCTCCGGTATGAGAACGAATAGGATGAGAGAGAGAGCTAGAAAGGTGAAAGAGAGGGAGAGGGCAGAGGATAAAAAGAAAGAAGGAGAAAAAACCGCGACTTCCTGAAGAAGTAATTTCTGTCGCCTCGAAATCAGTTTCGCCGGACGTCCGTAAATTGCCGGATGCCCTCCTCGCGCCCTTCCGAACCGATCGGAATTCTACCTTCTGGTCACCCTCGCTACTCAATCAGAGGGTAGAAGTTCTCCGCGCGGGCTACCTCGCAAAAGAGGGGATCTCTTCTCCGATCTCTTTCCTTTTTTTTTTCCTCTTTTCCCCATTTCGCTAGCAAAGGAACATCCCCCGACGATTCCACTCTCCTCTCTCGATTTTCACCCCGTCTTCTGATTGACGGAGCAGTTTCAGCTCCCCTCCCTTCCTCTCTCTCTCTCCCGCGACCTCCTTCGCGCCACCGCGAAGAGTAAAACCGCAGAAGCAATTTACTATCGTGTGCCTTCGGTCACGTAGCCGGTGGAGAGACGCGTGTAGTCGCGCGCGAAATGTGAGTGCCGCAGGAAGGCCGTAGCGATCGAATGGCCGGACACGAAGGTTTGTACCGATTCTGAGAGCTATATATGAGAGAGAGAGAGAGAGAGAGAGAGAGAGAGAGAGAGAGAGAGAGAGAGAGCTGCGGCGCACGATAACAGATGTGCATCGTGACGCGTACTTCTGAGGCTGGTAAAATCAATGTGCCGATAAAATGCATTACTTATACTGCGCCGTGTATCAATACGTGACAAGATGACAAATGCGACGGTGCTAAATTCCGTCCGAACCTATTATTTAATTTTGTAGAACAAAATTTGTAACGTCAATTAGTGACGAGCACTGTTGGATGTTTAGAAATTAATTTCTTTATTCCATTGTTTCTAAACGTCTAACAGTACTCGTCACTGATTGACCTTACATATTTTGTTCTATTATTTAGAAAAAAACGAGCGAATTATATTTTTCTATTACTTTATCACAAGTTTGCGCGATAATGTTTATAGAAATATTGTAATTTATAAATCCATTATTGAAAATAATATGAAGTCATTCGGAAATTATTACACATTTACTAAGTTATTTATTAATATAATACTTTAGAGATATTTTAACGCACAAATATCCTCTTAGTCGTTTAATGCCTAAAAAGCATTTTAATTTATTTATTTCTAAGTGATTTAGCAAATAATTTAAAATCTAATTAACAATATTATTTTGATTTACCCGAAATATTTAACATTTAATTTATTTCATCTTACGCAGAGAGAATTAATGCAGCCGTTGCATCGATGTTGCCTCTGCAAATAGCTCGCTATTCCATTAAGCAACTGCGGCCATTGCAGTGTAATATCGTAACCGAAATGTCTCAAATATGGATCATGGTTATTGAATTACATTTTGCGCAAAGTAATTGGACGCGTGATTGAATTTTGCGAGAGATCAAATTATTATAGATTACCGCATAAAATGATTTATTTCCAAATTTATAATATCATCGGTAATACATCAATTATCCCGTAAAAGTTATATTTTCTTTCTCCTGCAACTTTTCTACTTCACGAGCAAGTGCAAGTATATTTTGCGCTCCGTCATAATTCTTTTGCATACAAAGTAACGAAGCTAAAAAAGTAAAATGCAAGTAGTAATATGTAGATAGATATAAAAACTTATTAGCAAATTTAAGTGAGGAAGAAGAAAGGTATATAGATGGTATAACCTTGAGATCATAATTCTGCTTCACTTACCTCGAGCACGATACAACTTTATTACGCAAAATGAGGAATACCTAGAAGCTGCTCTCGTTTTAGATACACGTTACTTGGCACTTTGTTTATGTTTCTATTGGCGCTTTATATTTTACGAAGAAAATTTTAAACTTTTGAATTTAGTAATATTAGACACACGTGCGCGTATATATGTGTTAAATTATAAAAGAAATTGCAACAATACACTGAAAAAAAATCTGGTTAAAAACGGACGAATCAGAAAATCTTGTAGGATTGATCAAATATTCTGGTTATTAATATTATTATAATAAAAATTCTGGTTATTATAAATAGAACTCAGTACTTTATAAGTTATAATGTTACAAGATTTTCTGATTCATCCGTTTTTAATCAGAATTTTTTTTCAGTTTATATTGGATGAATTTTATGTTGGAAAACATTCAAAAGAAAATTTGAAGAAAATATGAGCAATATCAAATACTTGACAATTTAGTTGATTACAGCATTATTTTTGGCTTGAGAGATAACTCTTACACGAAGCGGCTAAAATACATTTAGCACCCCGGACAACTCTATCTTTCTCGTGTCGGCGATTTCGTGTCCGCGCTCACACTTGCGCACCTGCGCTCGTAAGATAGATTCCCGGTAACTTGAACAACCGCGTGCGCGCAAGAGTTAAAGTCGTGCAGACTGCCACCCCGCGCGATAAAGAAAAAGGAAACCCCCGGGACCTTTCATCACCACCAACGCTAAATTCGCGTGCCACGGACACATTTTCTGCACTCGATTCTGCCTGCAAAGCGCCATTGCTCTAGAGGTTGAACGAGCAAGGTGCAGAGATCGACGGCAGCTGATGCATTGTTTCTTGAAAAAGTCATTTTTACATTTTATTCTAATATTCTTTTTGTGTCTTTTGACTTAAAGACAATATTAAAACTTTAAATTTCGCATGTAAAATAAAAGTATATAAAACATCGCATTTGATTTATGTAATTTAGCAGATTTTTTTAGTAAACGAGTATCTTTTTTGTTAATGAAAAATTTAACATTACTGAGTACATTCGAAAAACCGATCGTTTATTTTCACAGATGCATTGCGATGATTGTAGGATTTCACGAAATAATAAAGAACTCTGCAGAACAAACTAACAGTCTGCATTCGAGGGATTATTGTGAGAACTTAATTTGCAATTTAATCTTTTATTGGTGTATCTTTTTACACCAATCTTTCCTAGGAAAATATTTATCTTTATTAAGTATCTTCTCTTTTCCTCTTTTTATTTTATATCTATTTATCCATAGCTATCTATACTTATCCCTAACTTGATAATTCATTTAAAAATCTATGAGTCAATTTCGCATTACAATTTTTATGGCATTTCGTGACATAGCAAGCAAAATAATATCGTTTGTTGTAATAATCTACAATGAAAGAAATGACGCACACAACGAGAAATTATTTTTATTATCTCAACATTAAATATAGTTGCTGTATTAATTGATAACAGATAAAGAAAAGATGTAATTTTTATTTATATGACAAGTTTTATTTTTATGAAACATTTAATAGTTACGGCATTCTCGTGTTAATGTAATGTAAAAATGTCTTAAGAAAAGGCACGACTCCATCATCTCTCCGTATTCGAAACACATCAAATCTGATCGCGGCACGCACAGAAATATGATTCTGAAACGTCACGTTGCGATTGCCCCGCGGTGTTCCGCGCAGTTCGAAACGCAATCGTTGCACAAACATCTATACAAATACAATCCGCAGGCAATGGACTTTTGTTCTAAACGAGATGCTCCATCATGCAGAAACAAGAAAGCCCTCACGATTTTATTCGATATTGAAAATCGTTTAAGGATCATCGAAACATTTTGAAATTATAATGTGTTATTGCAATTGCGTGTTATTGCAATTCTAATTAACTCCGGAAATTTGATTTTAACACGATTATAACAATAGTTATAACATTTTACGTAATAACACGAAATTCTGCTTATTGTGAAAATTTCATTAGCTAATCCAGATATTAACATATATATGTTCTTGTTTTCACTGATATGATTAAAACGTTATTTGCAAATATTTCCCTATAATATCCATATTTATCTCACACCCCGCGAGCGAATAGAAAATACCAATCTACATTAATAAACAAAATATTGCGAATGAGTTAAAGAGAGAGCGGGGAATTTGATTCGACGAACATATTAAATAAGTATCAAAAAGGCCAGAGAGATCCGTGTGCGTGCCATTAATCGACGTATTGTCTGCCGCGGCCAACGTTTATGCTAAACGAATCGTGTAACGTTGATCCCTATTATTCTTTCACAAAGGCGGCTGCGGACACTTGCTGCTAATTAACATGAGAAAGAGGATCACGAGATTCTGCCAGTGGTAATTCCAATGACGGAGCCAAAGAATGAAGCCAAAGGGAGAGAGAGAGAGAGAGAGAGAGAGAGAGAGAGAGAGAGAGAGAGAGAGAGAGCGAGCGAGAGCCAGATATAAATACAAAGACAGAGAGAAAGGAAGGCCCATCAAGGTTAACGAACGGGAAGATGATTTCGTTTGTCATTTAACCAATTGACGCTGGCGAGCGAGCATTCGCGGGGCACCGTTGCAGTTGTGTGCTGCAGCTGCAGCAGCCGTCCGGCGCGTCTACTCAGGTTAACCCGGCTAAAACGTTCCGCGCGGAAAATACCGATTATGATTCATTAGCGTCGCCATTCTCGTGCCGGGAGATTCTCTCGGCCGCTCTCTCTAACGAGAAAGTATGCGCTACGCTAACGGCTTTGCCGGCCGCGCATTTCAACGTTAAGGCTACGCGCGCAGCCAGCCACATTGTATGTACCTTCCACTCGGTGGAGAAAAGCGCGCACGGGCACAATAGCCCTTTCCGACGTCGTATATTTGATGAATCTAATAGCGCATTGTGTTACTCGAGCAGTTGCGTTAACTCGGCTCGCATGGAGTGCGTTAAACACGAAGATGAGGATGCGCCATTGACGGCTGCAGCCGTCCGTAAATACGGTAGCGAAGCGTTGCGTAATGCATGGGAGAGCACTTTGAATAAACCTTGAGGCGAGGGAGAAACGCTAGGAAAGAATACGGTTCTGCCGCGCGGGGATAAAGGGGGATGAAACGCTGTGTAATTTTCTTTGATATTCTTAATTCCCATTTACTGAACTACGCTGATTATTCCTCCTCGCTTCGCGAATATATTTAACGTAGCGCGCGAATGAATTTCTACTCTTTGATGGCTTTCGTAGATGTAACTTGGACCGCGACTTAAGACGCTCGTCGTCCCACGCGATTCTTGCCGAGTTGGCAAAGGCGCGCGCCTCGTAAGAGGGCCGTATAAAGGGCCAGAAGGTGGCGCGGTAAGACGCGAAAAGTGCTGGTGACTCCTGTCGTGGCCAGGCAATAAGGCGAAACGAAAAGTGAAGGAGGATCATAAAGCATCGGATGTAACTCGATTATCCGCGCGAAAAGTACGAGATGACGAGCCGTTATACGACATAGTAATTCGAGAGCGCCTCCGTCCTCCAGGCTGCCGTTCTCTTATGTCAAGAGCGATTCTCCACTGTAATTTAATCGGCTGTCGATAGACGACAATGGCGGCCGTAATCTAAAATTACTTTTTAAGAAGGCTACGTCTTTTCCTCTCTCGCTTTCTCTTAATGGCGTTTATTACAGCCAGACGGTGTCGAAACTGCCGTTATGAGCTCCCCTCCCCCTCCTTTTTTTTTCGTTGCACACAAAAGTCCCGCGAAAGAGGCGGAGAGAAGCTGGCGCGGCTTGATTTGTGAAAAGCAATTCTCGCGTGATGGCCCCTCCTTGACGGCTCGTAATGTTACACTTAGCACGACGGAGGGTTGATGGTAGATAAAAAAGTTGGACCTAAGAGTAGACGGCGTCGTGAGCGCCGACGACTCGCATTCGACAGAGATCTAAACTCGTCCAACGACGCCTTTACGTAATTATAGCTTTATTGTTCCTGGTCGCTTCCTAGTTACACGAAAATTCCTCGCGTCCGTACTTAAATTACGCCACGTCGATCTCGACTATCTGTGTGGAAATTTATCCGGACAACCCATATTTAATATAGGCATTTACTAAGACATCCAAAATAAAAACTCATCAAATTTAAGCCTATTTAGGACCTAGTTAGGACAGTTTAACTTTGATTTGCCTAGTTATACCCCGTAAAGAATCCAGTTTGGATTTGACTTTCCCCAAGACAGTTATACTTAAGTTTGCCCAGTTACAGCCGTATATAATATATCGATCATATACATATACACAGGACGACGAAACTAAAATTTTTATATTGACCCAAGTTTGGAAAACAATATGGGTCCTACATAAAAAAGTGTGACAATTCCAACGTAGCCCTCAAATAGGAAAGTTAACTTGGTCCCAATTACAGCCTAGGAAAAATGTCCACACGGGATATAGTTTCGGCGGACTGTAGATCAGAAAAATAGTGAGTACGATCGCGCGATATCGGCAATCTCGCTGTAACGCGGGACAAATGAATGTACAGTATCTTTTTGCGATCGTCGACCCGGCCGGATATCCACAGTCGCGCAGTTTCCGTCCCGTGGTTAATATCGATGCATCTGCATAGGTCTCGTTGGACACGTGGGACTTATCGAGAAACTGCAATATTGCGATTTTGACAGAAGTTTCCGATTGCAGTAGCAATATTGTATATATTTTTGCGCTGTCGCGGATCTCTTTCGGGGATTGACGACCTAACGTCGCTGCGAGAACGGACGCCACGCTAATCTTTTCCACCTCTTAATCCACGAGGCCCGGCTCCGATCGAAATTGATTTTCCGTTCGCCCGCGACGTGCCTAGAAACTGGTTCATCGTTCTCAGGTCAATTATATCCGCGATAATGGCTGCGCAACGGGAGCGTTTCGATTTACACTCCGTGCGATTGTACGAGCGTACTCCCGCTCAGAAGTTGAGATATAGTTTAGCAGCGCGCGTGTACCTGAGCCTACGGCCTTATCGTAAATTCGTGTTAAGGATGCCTACGCACGTCGGTACGCCTGTAGCCGATAGGTACTCGGAATTTAGGTCAGATAGTATCCTCTAATAACGCCGCGCAGTAATAGGCTTACTTGCGGCCACGGCTGATGCGCGATAGGATGATGCATCGTATCTCTCCCGTCCCAGATTACCAATGTACTTGAAAGCCTCCGCGCGGACACGCACGTGCATCAGATTTTACGTCTCTGTGCACGACGTCGCTGTTGAATCATTTACGCGTGTGACATTTAAAGAGAGACTACATCAACTGTCGCGACGTAAGAGGAAGATTCTTGAAATATTTGAAAGTGAGATATCAGTAAAAAGGAAAGAAAAAAAGGAAATTTAAAGCAAAGAGAATTAGATAAGATAAATAGAAGATTGAGAGAAAAATATAGTTATTTTTGGCCTCAACCACAATTTTATAATATTTCTAACAATAAATATGATTAACTTAACTATATGCATCATTATGTTAACTATAATCGCTAGAAATATTATAAAATTGTGGTTGAGGCCAAAAGTAATTATATTTTTCTCTCATTGTCAGTGCGGGTGAATGATTAAGATATTATTGTAAATCAAGCCCCACTTCTAAAGTTGAAGGGAATAAACTTACTCATTCAAAATTTTTTAAAATACCTTTAAAAATACCTTTAGAAACTAGAAAACTCTTGTTTTTATTATTCAGAGACTTCGTCGCATTTTTGATTTTATCATAATTATATAAATATATTTATTTCAGAAAATATGCTTTTAATTTAGTTTAGTTTTGGCGTTTTACTTTAATTTTGACATTTTTATTTAAAAATAATGTGAAATTTTTTTTAGCAAAGTAAACGCAATTTATTTTATTGCGTCTGTAACATACAAACACATCAAGCTAAATCAAATCAAACACGTTAGAAGCTGTAGAAGA
This sequence comes from Tetramorium alpestre, assembly GCA_021460005.1. Classification (NCBI taxonomy): domain Eukaryota; kingdom Metazoa; phylum Arthropoda; class Insecta; order Hymenoptera; family Formicidae; genus Tetramorium; species Tetramorium alpestre. The sequence continues at coordinate 1,825,436 of JAJVSH010000025.1, forward strand.
TGTAAATGTAAATGTACTAGTTTGGCAGGTAGGCAAAGAGCATATGAAATCGCATCTAAATGTCACATCTAATGGAATAGAAATGAAGCTGGTTTCGACCTTTTACCAAGCGCAGAGGGAGCAAGAGAGAGACAATACAGACGCCAGTAGTGTTCACGTTCTCAACCGTGGGTGGGATTGCAGATCCTCAATATTTACGAATGATCCCGTGTGCACGGATAAACGATTTCGATGCACGCGAATGTCAAGAATATTGCATCGATAACCCGCGCATGAAATGCAGAGGAGCCATTCGATGGCACCGCCGGCTATGCATACGCGTATGGGGCACACATACGCGATCGATACCTCTGTTTCCTCCTACGCGCATTTCCATATCTTCATGAAAGCCAAACGCAAAACGCGCGCGCGCGCCGAAGACGAATCGCGAAACTTTGATAAGCGGAAATCGATCGTTGACGAGCTTTTGGCAAATTATCTCGAGCGCAAGCAGATAACGTTACTCCAGACGTAATGTTTTTACGTCTTGATAAATTGCCTCTCGCACGTGGTATGGATTATCGTCGTGCGCGTCAAAGATCTTTGAACTGCAATACACTCGTGTGTCTGCGATTGCGTTACGCGGAAAATATTTGCTCGCGAAATTCAGTTGCGTCAAATACTCCGTAACAACGACCGAAGCAGCACTATGGGGGGTAAATGTTAGTTCGACCGGGGCTCCGCTTCGTGTATGCGTCTACTGACGCGACGCCTAATGTGCATAAATTGTAAACCGGAGAGGATAAGAGCCGCGCGAGAGGCGCAAGTGCATCATCGATAATCTGTTTCGCTCGCATCTAAGCCGGAGAGGAGGGGAGGGAGTTCGACCCTTTCAATCTCACTCATCGCTTTATCCGTCGGTTTAGAAATTTTACACGTGCATTTGCTTTTCAAGAAAAAAATTTCAATCGCAATATGATGCAAAAAATTTCTTTTTTTTTTTTAATGTGTGTACGAGTATCCTTTATTTGTTGTCATTTAATTGGCTTTGCGGCCCGTCCAATTTCTTCGCATGTGGGAATTAATGATCTGTTTGATACACAATGCCGTTAATTAATATACACTCGTAATATCCACATTCATATTTCGATATAATTCGGCACGCTGCACGATAAACGTTTTTACGCATGAATGAGTGTTACGGCATATAGGAATTATGAGAACGATTGATCGTGTTGGCATCCCAATTAATAATTCGACGAATTCGTATATCATAATAGTTATTGCTGTTCCATTATGAAAATGCCTTCCCCCGCGTGTGTTTGTATGTCGACCGGGCTCCCGGCTTATCCTGCTTCAGTACAAAGGTTCGATTTTCGGTTTATGGCGGGAAGCCCGATTGCTGGATGCATACTAATTTGATGCATGCGCCGATAATATACTGCTGGATCTGCTCGTGACAAATATCAACATAAAGGAGCTCAACTGCGAGGAATGTAATTGCTACTCCTGAAGAGAGCATGTCTAGTCTGAATCTATACATAAAACATAAAAATCATATTTTGTTGCATTTAAATAAATAATTAACTAAAGACTCTCGATATTAATATTTAACAAAGTAACAATAAAATTGGCTGTTGAATTTTAATCGTCAGAATTTAGAGAAAAACACTCCAAGTAAAAAACATAGATGTAAATAAAAAGAGTACACTGAAAAAAATCTGGTTGAAAAAAGACGAATTAGAAGTATCTTGTAGGATTAATCAAATATTCTGATTATTACAAGTTATAAACACTGAAAAAAAAGATTGATAATATAAATTAATTATATAATAATCCAGTCTTGATAAAAGTTTTATCAAGAATTTTGGTAAAATAGTTTCAATTAAACATATAAGTCATTATGACAAAATGACTTATATATAAAAAATAAAGTGATCGTAATTATTATCAAACGTTTTATTATTATTATTATATTTAGTAATAACTAAATATTTAAAAAATTGCATTACTAAATACATCTTGTAAGTTTATTTAGAATTTTTTTTCAGTGAAGTATTGAATTCTATTATAATAACCAGAATATTTGATCAATTCTACAAGATTTTTTTATTCATCTGTTTTTAATAGCTGTTTAGAATGTTTTTTCAATGAAGGGTAATACAAATCTGAAGAGAATTTTTTTCTCTTAAGACGTCCTCTCGAAAATTCTAATCTGTAAAAGTATCGAATATCAAGGCTTTCAAGCGATTCGAAACGCGACGCCCGGCAACGTGAAGATGTAAAAAGAAAAAGAATTACTTTTACATTCATCGCGGGATAGCTTACCCGCGGTAAATACCGGGAGACTCGCAGAATACTCGATGTTAATAGCTGTCCGGAAAGACTCGTTGCAGCAGCGCTAAAGGGTCCTTTGTGGAGCTGTACGCATACGTTCCGAAATTCCTGCGACGCTGCTACATCCGCGTTCTCACGGATATACCGGGGGCGCCTTGTATCCATCTGCTGTAAGCGGAACTTTGAGGACAGGTTGAAAGAGCTGCCGTGCATTCTTCGAGGGCCGCTCGTTACAGAGGTTTCGTTACGAAGAATTTGACGGAAGAATTTTCGCCTGTCTGAGGCTAATCGAAATGTTTCTTTTGTTCTTTGAGAGAACATTTGGTATTATTATCATGAAAACTGTAACGTGGCGAGTAATGCGAGTACTCGCTCTGTGTAACAAGAAAATACCTCGTAAATATGTAAAACTTCCGAGATAAGAGATGGTTCGAGATGGTGCGTTGTACGTACGATCAATATCACGGAAATTCTTCAGACTTTTAAAGTGTATATGTACAACATCAATAGCTTAGGATCTTGGATATTGAAATATTATTGGCAACTTTATTTTTAACTAATAAATTGAAGATAATTAAAAAAATCGCCATGCATTGAAAAAAAAGATTGATTGTAATGTAATCCAATCTTGGTAAAAGTTACCAACACTTTGGTGAAATAGTTTTAACTAAACATATAGGTCATTATGACAAAATATAGTGTTATAAAAATCAAATGTTCATAATTGTTATCAAATGTTTTATTATTATTATATTTAGTAATACTAACTAAATATTTTAAAAATTGGATTACTAAATATCTTATAAGTTTACCTAGAATTTTTTTTCAGTGTGTAAGGAATAAGCATTAGACGATACATATTTTCTATATTAAAAATTATATAATTAATGTTCTCTTTTTTAAATATACTAACTTAAATATACTAATAATAAAATATTAAATGATTTCTATTATTGCAGTTTAATGCATCGGGATACAAGGCCGGAGCCGGCGATACGATGTTCGACTTTGAGAGGAGCGACCAGACTACCGTCAGCCCCAGACCATCGCAGTGAAGCTCGATTAAGGATAGACCCGAAGGTGTTGGTCTTCGTAGAAACTCTGTACTCGAGGCTAGGCCGAGAGATAGCTGAGCTGCTAGTTTATAATCGAATAAAGTGAGTATGGACTATTTTTCTTTCTTATATCGGCCAGCACGAAGGATTATATAAACGGCGCGCTTCTTATTTATTAACCAAACAATTACGAATCCACACGATTCGCTGCAAATTATTTTTATTACGATTGATGAAATTGTAAAAATAAATTGTAAAAGATAATTGATTTAAAAACATGTAGATACCTGACCTATTCGCACTGCATTTCGCAGCACGTCTTTTGTGCGCGCGCCGACCTGATTCCGAAAAAAAAGATTTCACTCTAGCGCGATCTGAAAGTAGGTCGCCAACGTAAGCTTTCTTCGGAGTTCGCGGCCGCAATAGTTCATACTATTAGGCAAAAAGTATATGGCTAATGGCAGCCGGTTGCTGAAGTCGATCGATATCGTGACACATACTCGTGAACGTGCCGCAAGCTCGCTAGTTCGCGATTATATTTTTATTCGTGAAACGCTTTTTACTTCTCTCTTTCGTGAGAAAGAAATGGCAAATGACATTGGTATTCCGCGAATTGGAAGCAAATACTTTATTCTCGTATTTTTAAATCGACAGACCGACAGTAAATTCGCATGTTTACTTTAATTTTCGTAAAATCGTCCGTCGTCGCGGGTTTCTATGTACATCGAGTTCTATGTACATTTTAGAAGGAATTTGTAAATTATTTTATTTCGAAAGCTCCTCTTTTTTTTATTTCCACAACAGAGCTCTCGCTGGTGTCGCGGACGTTTATCGAGAGAAAATATTTCGACATTTTTCTCCGGAAATAACTATATCTAGATCTTATTGTAATTCTCCCGTGCCGCCGATTCGAATTTTTCAAAAAATTCTCAGCGTTTATAATTCTGCAACGGAGATTCCGCAAATCCCCGGTTTTACTACATCGTCAGCGATGTTATTTCGTGCACGTCGGTATAAAAATTAGAAATGCAGATTTCTCGACCATCGTAAAGTCCAGGCAGTTTTTACGCTATTATACGGGTTCCGCGAATATTTTAAAACCATTTTTCTCCTCATAGAGAGTTAGAAAATTGGCACAATGTTGATGCGGATATCGTGAAGCGAGTTACTTCGGCTCTCATCGCCTTATTAGCTTCCGGTACTCAGTTCCGAGTCTTTATATTTCGAAAAATTAAAAAATTCTAAAGTACCTTTTTTTCAACCAAAATCGTCTGCAGTTTTGTGTGCATCGAGAATTTAGAAAGAATTTGTAAATTATATTTTATTTGTAAAGCTCTCCCTTTTCATTTTTGCAACAAAGTTTCCGTAGTATCGCGAGTGTTTATCGAGAGAGAATATTTCGACATTTTTTTTTGGAAAAAAAAATTACATCTAGATTGCGAGAATGTTGATTTGGAATAACACACTAATAATAGATGAAGTTAAAGCGCGGTGGAAAATAATCCTTGTTTAGAACTAGAATATCCCATATTTCAGTGTGCAATTTCACGTGGTTACGAGAATATTGTTAATATATGACAATATGAATTGTTAATAGGCAAACGTATAGCGCTCCGATATTCGGATGACTTGTTAAATAAATATGTCCGTAGTTTACGGTAAACAGGAAACACATACATAACGTGATACGACTACATAACGAAGCTTCCCGGACGATAAAATTCCGTGTCTATCTGCAGCTGCGCGCAAGAAGATTTCGCGTTTTCATTCCGCGGAAGTTGCATGACGCGCGATCGTGCCTGAAAAGTTGGACAAATCCGCTATCGCTATCGCGGGGAGACACGGTGTATCGCGAAATCTACCCTGTTCATGATATGCGTATTCCTCGAACGGTAATCGCTGGGCCAAAGGCCTGTTTATAGGATAGTTTCGAGCGACCTGTAGGATCGCTCGAAACTTTGACGTTCGGCGAGGGAAAGGGATGTGAACCAGACAAAACATAATATCTGTTAAAATACTCTATATTCTGTTAAAATAGATATCATAATTTAAAAAATTGAACTAAAATGTTTTTTTATGAACAAAACGTTCTCAAATTTTAACAAACATCTTTCTTACTTAATTCTTTGTCATAGAAATGTCAAACGTCAAATGATAAATTTTAAATGACAAGTAATGAAAAGCCGGATGTGTCCTCGGATTTCGAAACGGGATAAGAACGGATAAGATCCCGGGAGAAAGAGAGGAGAGATCGGAATGGGTGAGAAAGAGAGAGCAGCGGAAGTCGTCCAAGTACTCTCTCGATTATCTCCCGATTCTTCCGCAGTTAATCAAATAATAATGACGGGTTAATGCGATCCGTAGCCTGCTTCCGCAGAGTCCTACGGCGCCTATCCACCGGGAATTATAATGACGCAGCCGCGTGACACGATGCACACGAGAGAGCATATTGTAGTTTAGAGCGCAACACGAGATAGAGACGAATAGCGATTAGGGAGAGGGTTTCGCACCGTGCTTCGTCGACGTACAACACGAACACGAAGGGTGAGGTGCGTGCAACCCCCGTGAACCGATGAACGGGGTAGCGCCGTTCTCACCTGCGTGCTGGAAGAACAGAGCCCATATCGGTATGCCGATACGATCGAAAAGGTAACCAATGGAGGCCCGGGCCATCAGCGATACGTCCGCGCGCTCACGAGAGAGCACGAAGAGAGACCGCCGAGCGAGCTCGTCGCGGTGGTATCTCGTTTGCTTTATCCAGCGCAATTTCATAATCGATACCGGCGCCTGAGGGTAGGGGCGACGGGGACGAAGGAGGAGGGACGGAGGGTCGTCCACGCTGGCCGCACCAGCGTCCACCTGTGCGCGCGGCGTCAGGCAAATTTTGTTGTCGGAGATTGCGAGGCGCAGATATGGAAAGCGTCGCGCTCCGGATTGCGCTCCGCCGCGAGCATGCACGTACCTACGCACCACCGCGGCATGGTGTGCATAATGAAATATTTATTGATACACGCGGGGGGCCCTTTTGCTTCGCGCGCGGAACGGAGCGTCGCTATGTGCCCGCCTTACGTCGTGTATATACATGCGCGTAATGCGATATGGAAAAGTTTTGAATCTGGGATCCAGCTGCGCTGGATAAAATGTGATATTTTGCCCCGGGATAGTCTCTTTCTCTCTCTCTCTCTCTTTCTCTCTCTCTCCCCTCGTGGTCCCCGGGATGTAAGAAAAATAGGGGGCGGGGGAAGAAGTTTCTATAAGCGAGTTGAATTTTCAACCCATTTTACTTTACGTACGAGCGGCGTCTGTTTTATCTTGCCCTGCAGCTTTTATTGCTTATTAACTGCTTTTATGTGCACTCGTATCGCTTTATCGATTATGCCCGTATCGCGGGACGATGAATAATGCAGATATAAAACACACAGGATGTTTCAAATTACTGAAAGTCCTCTCTCTCGGAAACTTTTACATGGATAAGAATTTTATAAGATACAAAATGGATGGCGAACGTATACAAAGAACTGCTTGAAAATCCATCTCTTTATCGAGGTGGATTTCCGCGAAAGAGAGAAAGAGAGAGATAGAGAGAGAGAGACGCGCGCTGCGAGCGAAAAACTCTCATAAAGCGAGTACAGAAATTTCGGATTAGCGCGAATCTCTGGTGCACGGTGAAAAACCGATCAAACAATCAAATGTCAATTGTGTTTATCGCTGATATTCTATTCGACACATGACAATCAAAATGAATACCCTCCCATACCCACCCCCCCAGGCGATATTTTTAGTTCATTTTCCATCGATGGGATTTCTCTCGAATCGCGTATTCGTCTGTCGAGAAACCTTCAATAAACGTTCGCGTTATCAGCGCGACGGAAGGAGTCTTCTATTTCTCAATCGAGAGAATAGCGATATCGATCACCCTATTCCAACACGCCGGAGCAACGCTCCATCCTCCCTCACTCCCTCTCGCCTTCCCTCTCGGTGGATTATATCCCAATACCAACGTAGACGCGCGACATGGTCTTCGTTACTCGCGGCGCAGCATCGATAAGAGAAGCGGATGGGCGGGTAACCCCGTGCAAAGGGTAAACGTTCCACGTCACGTGGCAAACACGCCGATCAGCCCCGGCGACGCGTATTCTTTCATCGCACGCGCCGCCGACTCTCATCACGAATCCGTCTTTTCATTTCGCGACTCATCTCCCCTTTGTGCCTCCCCGTCGCCCTTCCGGGCGCATCCTTCCGCCGTTGTTGTCTCGTAGTTTTTCTTGATCTCTCGCCCGCACCCTGTGAGATACTCTCGCGTGCGTCCACGGGCTTGTAGGAAAAATAGATGAATAGTGTCATCGCGCGGAGGGTGTCTCGTCGGGGACGAATATCTTACCTTGTCGCGCGCGAATTACGGCGCATTTTTAGCTCCTCCATTATTTATAGGGGAAGGGAAACCCCCTGGTGTTATGTACACGTGCTCGCTGCGTATACACGCACACGGCTGAATTTTTAATAGGCGGCTGCCGCCGTCTCCGTGATTTCCGGCGCGCACGTTGTTGTAATACGCGCGATACGGTCGTTCGCGCGGAAGTAACATCTCGGGCGCGCGGAGGTATTTCGAAATTACGGGGAAAAATATGCGGCGTTTATTTCCAGCAAAGGGGAGAGAGAGAGAGAGAGAGAGCCGCCACCCCCGAGCGAGAAATCCTGTGGCTTCGGCTGAGATCCCGCGCTGCCATTTATTTTCAGGCCGTAAGAAAATCAACGTCTGTCACGTAAACCTCCGCCGCTATTTATATCAAGTCAAGTTGCGTACAACGTGTACCAGAGTGTCGCGTAATTACTTGAAATATTGCCATCTTGAATAAGATAAAGGGATATTGTATGTTCTCGAAACAGGTACAACGCCGCTCGCGCGCCGGGGTTTGATTCTGTTCCTTACACCGCCGCGAACGCAGCAGCTTGCGTCCGATACGAACGTTGTTATAGCCGGAGAGTCTTGATATATTGCCGGCAGTGCGAGTGTAAATCCTTGTACTTTGGAAAAATACGTGAAAGATTATGATACAATAGTTTGCTACTAATTAAAGAATCGTAGTGTTATTTTATTCATGTACAGAGTTTATGATACCGTGACCAATTTTCTTCTTACGCGGTTTCTTCCAAATAACGCGATTTTTTTCATGAGAGAGTATTTTTAATGGGATTAAATTCCTATCGATTGAACGCAATGAATGCGTGTACTATTATTACGATGAGCACACTTCTCTCTCTTTGAGAAAAATAAAGGATACCGCCACCTACTCTTCTTCCACAAATAAGTGTAATGTAAATTTATTATCATTGATATTTTTCTCTGAATATATATTTATATGAAAAAGAGTATAACTTTGAAAACTAAAACAATTATATATAAAAAAAAACATCTTTATTTAAACATTACACCAAATATACAAAGGTGATAAAGATTGAAATAGGGACATTTTATACGTTTTTTGAGAAATAAAGGACAAAAATGAATTTTCAAGAAAAAAATTAATCTAAAGGACACAGATCTAAAATAAAGGATTTTCTTCTGTAATATAAGACGGTTGGCCACCGTAACTATCATACGACAGCGAATAAATTACAATACAATAATAAATTAAATATACGTATATATATATATATAATGCGTATTAAATAAATGCATATATTTTTTTTATTTAAAGTTTCTATATGTTGTCAGCAGACTCTGAAAAAATAAGACATAATTCGTTTTTTAAAACATATAAGATATTTTTATTACATAATTGGGTTAAATACGAGCACTTTCTACACGGCAGATGCGTATGAAAATCTGTATAAAAAGAAAACTTTTCTAAACAGCACTTTTTTACGTGTTTCTTAAATAGGGCAATTTTTTACACGGTTTTTTCCAAATAACGCGATTTCTTTCTAACGCGCAACATAAGACCGCGTAAAAAAAGATAATTGGATATACATCATATCTTTCCTATCCGCTTTCCAAGCGTTACAGTTCGCAAATACACCTGCAGCGTAAAAATAACGTAGCTACAGTCTGCTGTATCTCTATAATTAAATGGGCGATATAGCTAATAATACAACCAGGAACAGTTATCGTGAAGTAATACAAACTCGACGGCGTAGAGAACTTCTCGTATGAGAAGGACAGAGTGATATTGATTCATAGCTATGATGTAGAATATTTTAAAACATCGCACACAATACTGTACAACTGTCTACTTTTACTATTCCGTACATAATGCATACGTATTTGCGCAATCAAAAAGGAATGGGTTTTTTAGTATATCTCCAAGTATATCTCAACAAAACCTAAAATTACGGATTCATAGAGAGAATAAGCAATGGGCAGCAAGCCCTCACAATAGTCAAAAAAATATGTACTGTTTTCTTATCATTGGAAAATAAATTATTTGTTTTTTCTTATAACAGTCTCTAAATGCTTGTATCGTTAATCAATTAATCTTTCTAATTTACTTTAGCAGACAATGAACTTTTCTTATTTCTTAATCAAATATAATTATTTCAATTAATATATAAAGAATTTTAATTTATGAATATTTATGAGAATATGATGGTGTGATGATTGAGATAAAAAAACGAACAGAAGATACTGATCATACTTACAAGGTTTCTCTAATTTCATGCCAATTTCTTTCCAAATTTGTTTTTTCTTGTCATTATTACAGTACTCCTTGTGTGACGGATTGTATAATATTGGATGTAGTTTAACTAATCAACTTTTCATCCATATCCACAGTCCAATCACTCATCACGTTCTAACACGAAATGACAATTAATGATCCTAAAAAATAAATGCGGTTTATATGGTGCTCCGAGTGCCTCCTTTTTGCGTGTGTATCCCTATCACCTGATTTTCGAGTCATGTCCTTTCTGGCATGCCATGACCACGATAGAACAATGGCACGATATATCGTCGCCTAACTGACGCCCGGCCCTGTCGTTTCCACACAACCTACTGTGTCCTAATCACCGATCATGAATCCTTCTCTCGACCAAACGTAGACAACAGGTAGGCACATGGTCGGAACACGGTAGGTCAAGTGGAAATCAACAATCCGCTTCCTCACTGAAGTAAATAGAACACATTACGTTGCGATTCCGTATCAGACGACACGATAGAAACACAGTGCCTTATTGTGGAAGCTGGCCTTTAAGTTTAGGTACTAAGAGCCTAAACAAAATGGCTGATTTATCATTTCAAAATATGCGGTTTAAGTCTTTGTGGTTTAAGTCTTTGTCTTAAAGTAACGGACAATACTGTCTTATGTTTAAAGTCTTGTGAATACAGATAGCGCAACGCTAAGACTTTAGACATAAGACAATATTGTGCGTTACTTTAAAACGAAGTTATAAAAATTATAAAAATTATAAAAATTATAAAACATGTCTTGAAATGATAAATCAGCTATTCTGCTTAGGCCCTAAGGGTCGAAAAAGCGTGATTGACGATCCGATGGAGTGCAGATAGAGTCAAGGTTTCGAAAACAATGGAAAAGTATCATACTGTTTACATGATATATTTGTTTCTTCTTGTGGATTGTGTGTTGTTTCTTACATGTGGATTTGTTCGCGTTTACGCGAACGTGACAGTCTCTCCGTTCGTTTGCATTCGGCCACTATTAGAGATCTCTGCCTGTCGCCTCACTAGCCTGCCCTCTCCTTCAAAGGATTACACGTCGTTGAACGCGTATTGGGATATTACGGCGTCGTATACACATGCACGTGCCCGCGCGCATCGCGACATGACGTACGACCGACAACGGCCGGACTTCGCGGATTTCCGTTCGAAATAAATATGTATCTGTCCGACGCATCGTAATATACGACATGACGAAGGTCTTGCGCGGGAAATATATTTTTCTCCGCCCGACACCCGCACACGGGAGGAACAAGCAAGCTAAAAAAATACCGAGGCAGCCTTGCGTTGACTTATCACAGATTACCGCACAGATTATCGCAAATTACATTAATAACTTTCTGATATGTCATAATATTTAGTTTACGAAATTATGTTTTCACGCTCTTCATGAAACCGAATAAAAAAAAAGGTTGTTAAAAAAAAGGTTTTAAAATTAATTTTGGTAATGTGCGTTGAAAAAATTCTTGGTAAACTTATAAGATGCATTTAGTAATGCAATTTTTGAAATATTTAGTTAGTGTTACTATAAATGTAATAATAATAATGAAACGTTTAATAACAATTATGAACATTTCATTTTTATAATATTATTTTGTCATAATGTTTGCCTGTTTAGTGGAAACTATTTCAAGATTGTTGGTAACTTTTATCAAGACTGGATTATTATAACCAATTTTTTTTCAGTGTGTTCCAAAAGAGAAAAAAAATGTTTAAAAATTTTTTTTAAATATAAATTTAGATTTTTTTTTACGAAAAATTATACACTAATTAGACTATATGTATCTACGTTTTGGTTTATGTATCTACCAAATCCCGAAAGTGTGCCGAGGATGTATAAACCAGATAGTTAAATAATTCACGTTAAAGTATCGAACGATATTTTCTCGTCGATTTATAACCGTGAAGATGTATTTTTTTCTGAATATAGTATCTTGCGTTGAATAATTTTTATCCTGAATAACTGAAGTGACGAGCAGGTAGAACTGTTGTCTATGAAGTAACTTGATTTTTACATTGGATTCGCGCCAATAAGCGAAATGATTTATTTATTCCTCATGCCGGTAGCATTAGTCAGAAATCGTTGAACAGAATTCGTAATCCTTGTCGAGATAACATATTATACACACGGCGAGATGATTCAGTTCCCGTCAGCTTGGCACTATTTCCACTTATTAGAATCATTACACAGAGACTTGGTAATCTTTCTCGCGATAGCAAACGTATGAATAAGTACGGATATGAATAAGTACTTTACGTACACAAATGCTAATACGTGTATGCAGAATATATTAATTGCGATTAATTTTATTACGGAAAATATATATATTATAAATATACACAAAATAATGCATACTCGATTTAAATGATGCGGACCGTCGGATATTTGTAAATCAGTCACCGTGTACATTAATGTGTTCTTTAATTATGTAATGAGCGCTCGAACGATCAATCACAAATATCCATTATAGAAAGAGGAAAAAGATTAAATCGCGTTTGTTGTTTTTCCCCATTTTGAATAGCCACGATGAAACTTTCGCCAAGCGTACGTACGAGCAGGATGAAAATTTTCATTGGAATATTAGATTGGTTGGCAAACGAAACGCGGGCATTAAAGAGTAGCGGACGTAAAACAAGCTACCTGAGCACTCGAATGAGAAGAGTAGGAACGCGCGCGCGCGCGAGGGTCGCTAAATTAAAACCCTCATCAAGGATTCAAACAAATTCCGACGCTATGTCGAACAGATTAGGGCCTCGGGCCGTATCAATTCGGTACTGCTGGCTTTTAAGCCGGCGGAAATCAAGTGGGTGAATTACCGGCTTGATTAATACTTTCGGCGGTTTTCGCCTAATTATCCTAGGGAGCCTCCTGTAATTAATAGCAGTCGAGGGGAAGCGCTAGCCGAGCTAATCGTATTTTTTTTATTCCCGCACATACGGAAATGCCGGCGGTCTTCGGGACTGATAAATTCCCGTGGGACACCGCCGGTGGGAATAAGACAAGCAATTAATACGGACCGAGAAAGCAATGAAAGGCGAATGCCGGCTGATTGGAAAACAATTATGGCGGTGATCGATACAAAAGTGTCGCGGGGGGAAAAAAAAGCGGGAAATTCATCTCCCCTCAGAAGGAAATTGATTGTAGACCGTTTGCCCGGGCCCGGAGAACGGTAATAATTATCGCCATGCTCAATTACGTCGTTGCGTACCTGTCCGATCGTAAAATCCTTCATTTGTTTTGGCCTCGCAATCAGTGTTGCTGCCGCTCGTTTCTCGTGCCTGCCCGTATCATTGCGCCAATAATTTTTCTTTCTTTGACCTACGTATCGCGTCGATCAAGAGAAAAGGTCCGCTTTTTCCCGTGCTGAATTTTCCACCGAAATTTAATCAACGTAGAAATACAGAAAAATTAGAGAGGAAAATATATTTAAGATATACTATTGATTAACGTACAGAGAAGTATACATATCTTTGAAAAAGTTATTGTTAGATAGGTTTTAAGAGTGCCAGTATTCTGTTTTATTTATTATCGCTAATATTATAAATTTGAGAGAGATATGAGGCTATTTTTAAACGTGATAAAACAAAAGATATACTGTTATAATTATAATTCGCAGCAATAAATTCACAGAATATGAAAATTGAAAATTGAATATCTTTGAAAAAATTATTTTTAGATAAATTTGAAGAGTGCCAATTCTACTTTATTTATTGTCATTAACATTATTAATTTGAAGACTTTATATTAAAAGACACAAAAAGATGTATTGTTATACGTTAATATATTAAAACATTTTTTAATTTAACAATGAATTCGCAGAATATGAAAAATACTTGAACGAAGAACGTGATATCATGCACGGGAAACAAAACAAAAAATTTCCGATGCAATGCCTCGGCAAAAGTCTCTTAACGAATAATTTAAAAATTCATTAAAACGCCGCAATCATTATCGCAAAGGGTCAATTACATTCCCCCGCGCACTATTTCTGCCGCGAACACCCGAGAAAATTCCTACGTTCTCCACGATATTGGCTCCATTGTTGGATCATGTGCTCAACGATCTGTACTTTTTCTCACTCACTGCCGTGAACCGTATAGCGTGATTACAGTGGCGCTTCCATATGCGTAGAATTTCACATTTCCGTACCGCCTCGTTACAGCGAAGACGCGCTCTTCGCGGCTGACCCGCTTAATTGTCTCGACAGGTTTCGCCGAATTTCCTCGCGGCTACATGTTTCTCTCGCCCCTGCCAGCTTCTCGCAATCTCCAGCGACGCGGCGTATAGAGTGTCGGCGTAATAAATACGTCTCTGAAACTGCCACACTGTCTTCGGGTGTCACTTCCGCCTGGGAGAGCGCGGAAATTCAACGAGCGAGCGAGCGCGAGACGGTGGCAGACGGCGTAAATTCCGCAGCGCGTCCACATGCCGCGTTTCTCGATCGGATCGCTTTATGCATTTACCCCTTTCGCACGACAGCCGTGCGGATAACTTTCCGTGCGAATAATTTTCGACGGATTTATTAATTACGCGCGTTTCAATCATTTTGTATGTTTTCCGCGCGTTTTCGTGGTTCAACGGGCAGCTGGCATTGCAAATTTATTACTTTCATGCGGCGGCGGGAAGGGGGCCGTGCAAGAGGAGAATGATTTATTTGGCGAATTAATGAAAAGGCAACAAACGCGCGCTCTTGCGAGGATACACAATTTCAATATCGTACACCGCGTTAAACGTATAACGAAGTATTTATCGAACTTGTAGTAATAATCACCGTCACGAAAAATAACTTTCAGTCATGAAGGGACGGCGAGGAGATCTATCCATTATTACTACACTGAAAAAAATTCTGGCTAAAAACGAACGAATCAGAAAAATTTTGTAGACCTGATCAAATATTTTGGTTATTATAATATAGAAATTCTGGTTATTATAAGTTTTTTCACTAATGCATATTTTTGCA
Source organism: Tetramorium alpestre (assembly GCA_021460005.1). Taxonomy (NCBI): domain Eukaryota; kingdom Metazoa; phylum Arthropoda; class Insecta; order Hymenoptera; family Formicidae; genus Tetramorium; species Tetramorium alpestre. Next base: position 1,840,441 of record JAJVSH010000025.1, read on the forward strand.
TTATTTCCTGTATTAAAATGCCGACGATTTATTCGATTATTAATCATAATATTCGATTTATTAATTATATCGGAATCTGTACATAAACATCATGATTTATGTAGCTGTATAAATTTATAAACGATATACATTGCAATGAAAGATTAAGAATTTTAAAACAAAATGTTTCATGGAAAATTTAAAAAGACAAAAAAAATAAACATTTATTTTTAAAGACGTTATAGATATCATAAATTTAACAAAATTTGCATAATAATAATAGCAATACTATTATGTAATATATACCATTGTAGGATTCGAATTATTTACCAGAAAATTTCGTGAAACTTACTCTCTTTCACGCGCAGTATAACGCACCGTTTAACCACATTTTTCAGCTTCTCAGATTTCTATCGGCTTCGATCGTGGTTACGGACAAGTCGTATTATCTCAATCCCTTCTAGTCTTTAGTCGAAGACAAAGAGCGAGAACGAGGGGGAGGGGGAGGATTCGCGAGAAGGAAGGCAGGGGGATGAGGTTCATCCGCCGATTGAATGGAGGTCGATAAGAGGGATACTCGGAAACGGCGGGCTTGAAAGTTCCGAGGGATATCTCCGCAAAAAGGGGGAGAGAGGGTGATATCCGTCGGCGTTCCAAGGGAGCTTTGAACTCCCCGGCATACGGTGCCATCGACTGCCATTCGACCAAACGAACTCCGCGGCGAATCCTCTTGAGGGCAAGTCGGATCGTTCGCCAGAAGGCGCAAGAAGGTCACTGACTGATGTTCTTCTATGCCAGCTTAAGAAGCGCTTTATGAATTTCTCCGGACTTCCCTTGCGCCTTTGATCCCCTTTACACGTTCGTCTTCCCTCGCGCGAGGAGGATCCTCTCTCCCTCTCCTCCCGATCCTTCGGCGCCGCTGCAAACGTGTTTTGAGACCCGATCGAAAGATCGCGGAACGGAGATCACAAAGAAACGCGACTTTTTGCTATTTATGCATTTTACCCGTGGAACTCCATTTTCTGGAGAAGCGCGGATCAAAGAGTAATAACGCTAGTCTACGTGCTGTCCTATTCGCCTGGTTCCATTTATTTCTTCTCTTTTTTTCTCGGTCACCGCGTTTCATCGTTATCGTGTATTTTAACGAGAGAGATCCGTAATAATTATGGTGACCATATTTCTTTGAGAAAAATTAAGGACCCTTTCTTCCACAAACAAGTGTAATGTAAATTTATTATCATTAATATTTTCCCCTGAATATATGTTTATATGAAAAAAGTAAAATTTTGTGAATTAATACGATTATATACATATAAAAAAAACACATCTCTATTTAAAAATTACACAAAATATACAAAGATAATAAAGACTGAAATATGGGACATTTTATAGGACTTTTCAGAAATAAAGGACGAAAGTGAGTTTTCAAGAAAAAATAAATCTAAAGGACACAGATCTAAAATTAAAGACTGTCCTCCGTAATGTAGGACGGATGATCACCGTGCACTGAAAAAAAATTCTGGTTAAAAATGAATCAGAAAATCTTGTAGATCTGATCAAATATTCTGTTTATTATAATAGAACTTAATACCTTATAATTATTGGATATTGTTGACTTCCCTGTTCCTAGTTTACATGATATTTAGCCAGTTGAACTTTATTAATCTTTTACAAAGCGAATTTAATACTATAATTTATTAATAACACGCGCCCTTTCAGCAGATTGCTACATGAAAAGTAAATGCGGCTACCACCATTGATTTCCATATTTATATCTTTTTTGATGTAATAATATTCTACTATTTCCATTTACATACATTTAACCTTTTTAACGGAATTACCGAGCGATAATGTTTACTCGCAAAGGTGTGAGTCGCTAATTGTGTTATTCTGCACATACAAAATATAACATACAATACGCCCAAATACGCTGGATCTCATTTCTTCTCGTCAATTTTTCTCGCTGATTCACGAATATACCATTCTTTTTTTAGCAACAAAAAGTCTGATAGAGCTTTTGAATTATATAAGCACATCTACAACGCAAGAATTTTTCGCTAATTAAATTTTCTAAAACTTCTTTTTATCGACAGATTTTCTCCTGCTTTAACTCGGATGAGAATCTTTCTTTTAACAAAAATATATCAAAAGTTTGATGTTGAGTTATAAGCGATTTACAGCGAAAAATTTCCCTTTAATTAAATTTTCTCCAAGACTTTCCAGTTTATTTTGTCAACAGAAATTTGAACGCATGGCTGAATATTAAAAAGTTTGCGGCGATTAATTACGAAATGCTATACACTTAAAGATTCAATTGAAAACAAGCCCAAATCTCGAGGCAAATCAGGAAACGCCATTAAAGAGATCTAATTCTTCACCGAAAGAAAGAAAAAATCGCGAGTCAAGCAAGTGCTAGGCCGCAGTAGCGAAAGAATCGACGTTGCGCGAGCTAGAGAGGTTTACGACTGTCCATCAAGATTTCAAATTGCTTGCAGGGCGCGCGAATGCTCCGCCAACTTTCCGCGAAAACTCAACTTTTGTAGGAATACGTAATTTCGCCCTCCGGCAACGCGCAGAAACGGTTGTTGATGAGCGACGTCGCGGCGCAGCCTGTCGGTTACTCCTGACTCTTCCATCGTACATCGTGCTGTACATCGCGCTCCGATGAAACGGGTCGCGCCAAGTTGCCGGGAAACATCCGCGAGGATCCCGCACCTGCAATATCGCCGTTTTCTCGGACTGCGCGCTTCACGAGGGGAGGGGAAAGGATGTACATCACGAGAGTCGGCTATGAAATTAACTTCTGCCACTCGTCCATGCCTCGCAGATAAATCGGGCATCGCGCGGTGCAGTCGCGGAAATCGCTGATTCACTCGGCGATCTATTCTCTTCGCTTCTCTCTCTCTCTCTCTCTCTCTCTCTCTCTCTCTCTCTCTCTTTCTCTTTGACGGAGTCGCATTAAGCTCGAGATCGAATTTCAACTACGTACGAGAAGAAATCAAATATCGTTTGCCGGTATATAAATGTTTCTAGAACGGATTTGAATTATACATGTGAGAGAGAAGATGAAATATTCGGTTACTTACCTCCCATGTAATATCTAAAATGTATTATTTTTACCTTCTATAAATCGTTTCCGTTTTTTCATCGTTAATGATTGCGAGAAGATCCGTGGAAATTTGTCTTATTTGAAATTATCGAATCTGCAAGAGTTAGAGCCGTCTAAACGCGTGATTCGATATCATATATCGATATTCGCTTTAGCTTCGGCGTTTCCTTTCTCTCGGATGCAATCAACGAAAGTTGGAAATAGCTACAAGCTGTTTTCTTTGCTTGCAACTGTTTCGAAAATCTCATAAAGCATGACCGAGTTAAGGAATTAAATTGCGCAACTGGCGAAAAGTGGCGAATTGTCGAAAGAACTTCTCAAAATCCAATAAGTGCAGTGCGGAGAGAAGGTTGAAACATTGTGAGGGAAAACGAGCAATCACGATGTTACTGTTATCTAAATTTACGAGCAATTTGATGATTACAGTTACAATTGTGATTATAGTCGCGATTGTTTTGTTTTTTCTCATTTATTATAAATTAATAATACAGCGATACCCATTTGTGTTTATTTAAAGAGAAAGGAGAAAATACATTTTAAAAGAGAGCAATTTTTTTTTTAAATTACTTTCTCGCGAAACCGACTATTTACCGTTCCTAGTTTCATCTATTATTTAGAGAAGTTCGCATCCAACGTTGAATCAAGAAAGATCTTTCCCCCGGCTAAGCTGGAGATCTCTCTTGAACCTCCGAGCACCCTTCTTTCTACCGTAAGACTTCTATTCAATGAAATCAAATTCAATGAATGAATTCGGCTCTCTCTCTTTCACATGCTTTCTATTTAGCGCTCCACCTCTCCCCACGCGGAAAGGGTCGAACGCAGACAAAACGGCATAATAAAGTCTACGTACGATCGCATTCCACGAAGGGAATAGCCTTCACTCTACCCTCCTCTCGACACAAAGCTACGCGCGGACGTAATTATCCGTCAGACATGTATTACGGCTATTCACGTATGTATTTTCTTCCTCTGGGCATAAGCCCAGATTAAAGCACAATGAAAAAAGTACGCGAAATGTTTTAAAAAAATTGCTTAGTCAGTAGGCTGGAAAACTTTCTAATGAAAACGTGTGATTTAAATTTTTCTCACGCCACCAGATTTAACAAAATGAATTGTCATAAAATCGAGTTCCTGAAAGAATCAAAGGTAGCGTTACTACACTGAAAAAAAATGCTGGTTAAAAACGAACGAATTAGAAAATCTTGTAGGATTAGTGAAACATTCTGGTTATTATAATAGAAATTCTAGTTATCATAATAAAACTCAATACTTTACTTTATAATTTATAATTCTTAACCAGAATTCCTATTATAATAATAAGAATATTTCATCAAGCCTACAAGATTTTTCTGATTCGTCCATTTTTAACCAGAATTTTTTTCAGTGTAACGTTACTAAAACTGAAATATTAAAACCTCTCGATAATCCCTTCATCTATAATTATTGGAGCAATAAAATATTTGAGGATAAAAAGTACTTTTACAATAACTTATATATATAAAATATTAAATTTCATAATAAAAAAAATTGGAAAGTATTATAAATATGATATTTGAAGTGTTAAAAATACAATGGACTAAATACACAATACGAATTTTGAAGAGAATAAAATAAAAATTGCTGGCATATCCATATTTACTTGGGTAAAAACATTTTTGTGCCGTAAAAAAAGAATAGATACATATGGTGATAAAACAAACTGTGTTTAATCGTTCCCATTAGTATCCCAACTGTTTACAAAAGAAGGAAGGGTAGCCTTCAACTTTGCGTTCAGAAAGAAATAAATCTTTAGTAATACACGTAGCGGGAATGCGCAACCTTCTTTGGACCCCTCGATAAATCATCTCGTGATGAGGAGTCATCACGGCTTTGATATCCTCTGGAATATTCCTCTGAGAACGCTCCCCCTGCGCTGATCCGAATATCCGTTACATCCCCAGCTCCGTGTGGTTTTCTGCCACGATTGGCACTCTTGCACGTAACTTTGTTTCCCAATTTCTGTTGCCGCCGTCGCCTACCAACTACGTGTACGAACTTACCGGACCGTGCATGAAATTTCACGAAACTTGTCCCGACAAACGGGGGTTCCCGGGCAACGAGGGAAGAAGCGCGCACACCCCGATGCGACCCCCGACGTGCGCCGGCGGGGTTGTCGCTTTTCTCCCGCAGCGATATGATTTATTCAGAAGGTGGGAGACGTACACTTGGTAGCTCTCAAAGCGCGACCTGCGACCAAGTAAATGGTCTCGAATCGCCGGCCTTTGCCTACCGTCGTCGACGTATTCTAATCAAAGACGTATTCTGGCATGCTTTAATCTAATCTAATCTCGACCCGAGCACGGAACGAGAAGGAGAACGATAGACCTTTCGTTGGGACTTGGTGGCGCGATTCATGAATTAATGAGTAGGCGATGTCTCGGATTAAGTGGCGATTCGTTACGGCATAATTGATCAAGGTATTATTCTGTGGGTATCCTAAAGTTTAAAATTAGCTGAAATACAATGCAAACTACCAAATCAATTAATATTTAAAAAAACAACTATGACAGTTAATTCACGTAAAAGAATAACTTATTGTTAGCAATATTGGCTAAATGTCATTAACTAATTTAGAATTTGCTGTTATAATGCTAAAAATTAGCTGTTAAAAATAAAATACATTTTTTGCTATTGATAGTGCTATGAAATACAATTTTATTAGCTGAAATTAAAAATGTTCTTTAATACGAATAGCTAAGAAAATAACAGCTATTCCTTATCTTACGTGAAGCTGAACATTCAATTCGATTTAGTTATTATTGTGAAGAGAAATTTGCTTCTAGCAACGAATATTTTTTACTATAGCACCAAGATTTTAACAGCTAACAAAATTGAGCTTTGTGAGCTTTCATTAAAATAGTGACAACATTAACTGTCCCTATTTTAATGAAACATCTCAACTGTTACAGCTATATTTTAGCTTCCCTGCTAAATGTTTAATCTTCGGTGCGTTATTCGCTCGAATGAATGCGAAGAGCTGTGCGATGCATGAGTCATTTCTAAATTATTTGAAATATTTTTAAGATAAGGACAGTCTTGGTCCGTACGGTGAATACCTATGCAACTGACGGGAATACGGTTAAGACATCGCATACGAAATAACGGTGACAAACGAGGCAAGCGTCTCGCAGGATCCAAATTTTTCGTTCATGAATAATTCTCAACGTTCCCCCAACGTGCATTCGTTTTCTCGAATGGGCTGAATGCGTTTCAGAAATCTAGAAGCGCTGGTCAAACCATGATCCATGACGGTCGCCAGAGACATGGACAGTCGAGTCGCGTCGATCATTCGTTTCGATCTCCCTATTTCTCTCTCCCTGGTTTGTCTCCCTTTCATCGAAATTCGTTGTACGTATACGTTATTACATACGTTGTACGTATGTAATTGTATTTTAATATACAATTATTTTTTATTATTTGACATAAGTATTATGTAGATAATTTTTAATTTTTAATAAATCAAGATTATCTTTCTCTGTTGTATCTTTTTGAAACATAAAGGATTATTTATTAAAAATGAGTACCATACACATTTCCACAGTGGAAATAACTTTAGTTGTGTCGAGAAACTCTTTACATGACTTTATTGTATGAAATATATGTCTCTCCATGTAATTCTTAGTGGATCGAATATAAGATAGAAATATAAGAGATGTAGTCTACATAGTAGGCAAGTAGGAAATAGTAATCTCCCCATTACAACGTCTTTTCCATTCGCATTCCCGTAGTTCGCGAAACGAAGTGCTCTGCGATCGATACTTTCCTAATGGCACTTACACAATCATCGAATCTTGGAGGAACGAGTAACTACTTCGTCATTAATTTCAAGAGTATTCTCGATCGATATCGGTGTCCCGCGCCTCCCGATATCTATCTCGGAAAGTTTTCAAAACCCTCTCTCGAGCTCCGCGATCTATTTTACAATCGTGGGAATAAAATCGTGAGAGGGATATCGCATCGAGATGCTCATCCGCGATCGTCTCGTCGGTCGAACGAGCATAACCCTTTTACGGAAGGGGCTTTTAAAATCTCGTACTCGCGGCAGAGAAACGAAAATTAAATATCCGCTAAAAAGCGGACGGGATTTCACAGGAGTGCGGTAGCGATCAGTTTGTCAGGAGGAAACGCGAGGGCAGGGAAAAAGGAGACGGGAGAAAAGGGCGAAAGAGAGGACGACTGTCACACAGGGACAGCACTCGTATTCAGCCGTTCGCCCGAGTCTACTTTTTTTCCACGCGCTCTCGCAACAGAATGCAAATCGAATAGGAGAGGGAATTTAAAGTCCGCACGGTCCTGTTGACGAACCTGCAAATTAGTGCGCGAGCGTCGCCGACATCGACGCCGGCGTCAGCGCCCGCGCGGCGTTAATGAGATTCCACGTAGATGAAAGGGCCGCGGACGAACGTGGAATTAATGGAATTGTCGAGTCTACAGTACGAGGCTTCATCGATCCCTTTCCCGCGACGCCGGAAACGACTGGCCGACCGATGTTCGTATCGAGAACGTATCGGCAGACAAGTGTAACGTCGGCCGGGGGCTTTCCTTCATTATATTCCGCCGGACAATCCCATCGATTAATGACTATCGCTCGTAGCGCGCGCGCCGACCGTTTCCCCGAAACGATCGCTCGCCAAACGTGATTTGCATAGTCGCCGATAAGAGGAACCGATATCGACGCGCCGCCGCGATAATGCGGCTCAGGTCAGCAAGTTCAAGGACCTTGGCCGCGATCAATTAATTGATCGATTAATAGCATTCCGATGGCAAATAGAAATTGAACAATTCTTTCATCTATAAGTTCAACATGCCTCTTTTAAGTCATTGATAAATGCCATTTTTCATGAATATTTTATGGTCTTCTTGAAGATATTTGCCAATCTAGAAAAATCTACAATCCAGATTGCTATCTAAATTTATATTAAAATTGCATCTAAAAATTTGTTGCATTTAAAAAATGTTTTCTTGTGTCATTTGAGTCGAAAAGTTTCATTATAACACGATTGTTTTTAATAATTTTAAATATTACGGATGTTGCTTAATTTAATTAAAAATATTACCAAGTATATTACCATAAATGTTTTAAGCAAAATTTAATTAATAAAGCAATTGAATTAGGATTTGTAAAATCAACACGTGTCTTTTAAATTACTGATAAATGCCATTTTATGTTCCTTTTGAAGATCTTTGTCAATCTAAAAAAATCTACAATCCAGATAATTATTATCTAAATTTATATTAAAATTACATCTAAAAAAATCTTTCTTGTGTCATTTGAGTCGAATAGATTCAATTATAACACGATTATTTTTAATAATTTTAATAATTTTGAATATTATGGATGTTACTCAGTTTAATTAAAAATAAGTATCACCATAAGTGAATAGCAAAAATTAACTAATGCAATTGAATCAGGACGGACCTGTAAATTCAACATGTGTCTTTTAAATCACTGATGAATGTCATTTTTCACGAATACTTTGTATTCATTTTCAAGATTTTTGCCAGCCTAGGAAAATCGACAACCAAAATTATTGTTAAATATAACAGTAATAAGTATTAAAATTATATCGTAGAAAAAAATCTTTCTTGTGTCACTTATATTTGAATTTAAGAAATTCTGCAATTATAATACGATTGGTCTTAATAATTTTTAATTTAACGGATATTACTTATTTTAATAAAAAATAAGTATCTCCGTAAATGTGCTCGCATTCAGCAGAAAGTTAATGCAGAAGATTAGTTTTGCCTTCGCGGACTTTAAGAATTGACTTTACGTCTTCCTGCAAACTGCATTACGAGGAGTGCAACGTCTCTTAGCATCTGTATTTATGTACTATCTCTCAGATAGTGTAGTGAGAGGCTTCTGCGGAGCAGCTGCGTCATTTGCATTGCTGTTAAATGTATGTCGTTGACGGAGCCGTACCAGCGATAACGCCACGCCATTCCGTTTCTCAAATTCTCAAGGACCTTGGCCGATTTAATGGATTCGATGAAGCCCCTTAATGATCGTAAACAGTGAACTCCGTTTTGTCGTTGGCAGCCACTCGCCGGAGCGAATAATTCAACCGTTAGAGACGCGCAGGCGTGATAATCACCGGCGAAAATATTTGCACTGTATTATGCGGCCCGTATGTCCTCCCCCCCCCCCCTCCGCCGATAGAACCGACAATCAGTACACCGGCGATGTCACATCGTCGTAATTAGGCAAATAAAGCGGCCGCGAAGTAGATCCGGCGCGGGCTTGTTTTTGCGCGCTCGAGTGCGTCGGCTCGATAGATTATTCATTCGCGATTATCGTCGTTTTGCCGCACGAATAATCGATTTTACGTAGCGTAGGCCGGATGATATCTTTAACCCTCGATCGCGATCGATTCGTATGGTTACAATTACTCGCGGGGATCATTATAACTTCATTATGCTGTTACTATAATCTACTTTGCTAAATCCAAGGTTTGAATAAATTAATAATCTTTCACAGAGGCTTGGGCTAATTCGAATCGATTCGAGTAGATAATTTCGTGTAGGTTACTTTACAAGTAACTTGAATTGAGAATTAAAATTCATTTTCAGTAAATGTGTTTTAAAGTTATTGGAACATTTACCAAGTGGAAAGCCATAATGTAGCCAGATTTTTTAAATAAATATAATGTATGAAACGTAAGCGTATAAATTCATATAGCACAATTAGATTAAGTATCATTATAACTTTATTATGCTATAATTTACTTTGTTAATCTACTCTGAAGTTTAAATATATTAATAATCTTTCACAGACTTTGAAAGCTAATTCGATCTAGATAAACAATTTTGTAGATAAGCTTGCTTACTTCATAAATAACTGTGATTAGTTGGATTGAACATTAAAATCCATTTTTAGTGTATTTCAAAAATTGTGTTTTAAAGTTATCGAAACATTTATCAAGTCCTAATATAGCCAGCCTTCTAAAATAAAGATGATACGTGAAACATGAACATATAAAGTGTTAATGAACTTTTGTCTCTAGAACTCTCTTTGATTTGTATAAACTTAAAATATCTCAAATTTAATATCAAATAGAAAATCGTAATATAGCTAAACTTCCAAAATAAGAATGTTATATGTAAAACGTCAGCATATAAAGTGTTAATATATGAACATATTGTGTTTTTTATTTGTATAAACTAAAATCTGAAATTTAATATTAAATAGAAAATTTTAATATAGCTAATCTTTCAAAATACAAATATTATATATAAAACGTTAACCTATAAAGTGTTAATATATGCATGTATTGTGTTTTTTTAGTTATATAAATTAAAGTCTGAAATTTAATATTAAATAGAAAATCTTAATATAGCTAAATTTTCAAAATAAGAATGTTATATATAAAACGTGAGCATACAAAATGTTAATGTATGAATGCATTGTTTTTTGATTTGTTTAAATTAAAATCTGAGATTTAATATACATACATTTTCATCACGTTTTAATCACAGAGCACCAGTCTCCTTTGAAATTTCCGTCCTAGACTAACGATTTTATCTCTGTATGTGCCGCGGCGAAACGTTCCGTTAGCACTGAAACGACGTGATTTGCATCGCACCCGATAAACGCGCGTGCCGATAGCACCGTACATTGCCGATAGCGTTGATCGGCGGGGAACTTCGAGGACGCGAACCGCGTAATCGAATCGACAAATTCAAATGAGCGACTTGGCTGATCTGCCAACTCCTCGATGCGAATGTTGAATCGTTGCCCGAATCCTTGCCAGTTGGGAAACTCGTTACCTATTTAGCGAGACAAAGGAATGATGTGTAACTGACTTTGCAACGGAAATGTTCAATCCATTTGGCTTTTGCTTCAATCTCGCTGAATTTTGATTTTCTCGTAGAGTATAGAGAAAATTTACATTTCTTTATTTTTTGCTTTATTTATTTTTCTTTATTTACTAATTTTATATCTGTCTGTGATAAGAAATTGATATTTTTAAAAAATAAGAGTTATTAATAGAAATATAATTATTATATAAAATATATATTATATAATAATTTGAAATTGTCCACTTACATTATTTAAATGTACTGGATTCTAAATTAATGGCACAAGAAAGATCCTTTTAAAAATCTTTTATATTGTTATCTGTTAATTTGATGATATTTAGATAATAGTTAAATAGTAGATTTCTTAGCACAAGATTTTGAAATAATCATACAAAATATTCATGGAAAATAAATACATTTTTTGTAAAAAATATATCAAATTTACAATCTATTTTAAAAAGAGAGATCATATTTTATATTGACATAAAGACTTTTACATAAATCGATATCTCATTAACATACATATAGCATTTATTAAAAATTATAAATATAAAAATTAATTATTATACATACATATATTAATAAACTTGTATATTTATAATTTTTCTCGGAAACGATTATTGTTATATTCTTGCTATTGTTAAAAAGTATTGTATGAAAACTTATGTATATTATAATTGTTGTATGTAGTCACAAAATAACCACGTCTTTTACGTCTCAGAGGACGGATTACAAGTTTCTTTGATCTGAACGCACAGATTAATAAGCTTTACAATTACGGTCCCAATGTAATGAGTGAAAGCAGAGGAAATGCAATTATGCATTTAACGTTTGTTACTTTGTAAATCGGATGGTCATTTTGCGTGGTAACTATCTAATTTCGCTGGGTGTCTTGGGAATCTCGAGGCTGAACGCGACTGGTTTAATGTCGAATCGTAGGAAGAACAATATGCCGTCGCGGCTACCTAAATATTCTGTAGATCAAGGATAACAGCACGTGTAATGGAGCGCGGAGATTTGTTGCGATTCTAAGCCGATTATTGGATTCAACGAACTCGATAGAATTGTATGAAGCCGATTAATGGTATTGGAAAACACGACTCTCCGCCGCCCAACTTCGATGCACGTTTGCAACCGCGAAAAGGTGGGACGTATTATCCGTACGACTGAACTTGATTCCTCACGGAGAATTCCTCGCGGATCGTTATTTATTAATTCAAGCTTTTCTTTCGGTACGTCTTATTTGACAGGATCTTTGACAAGTTCAACTACTTGTTTACCTTTACGGACAAATCGATCTGTCACGAAAGCTGATCAACCTTATTTTCTCTTCCGACAAAAGACAATCTTACGAAACATGACGCGGCATTTTACATCTCGTTGAAGGAAATTGTTACATAATACATTGCTTTACAATACTTCATCTGATAAATGCAATTGTGATGCGTACAATTCTCTCAATATTTTATTGATATTCAATATTTTATAATTGAAATTAAACTATTAATTATTTAAAACTATTAAAAACTAAATTAATTATTTTAAAAACTATTAAAAACTAAATTTAAAAAACATAAAACTAAATTATTTTAAAAACTAAAAACTAAAAACTAAATTATTTTAAACTTAGCTATTTTATTTAATTAGAATAACGCTATATATTTTATTATTAAACATTTAATTGGTCTCGTCATTTTGTTATACACACGGAAGAGAAACAACAGACAAGACCAACTGGTAATATTGATCGCAACATCACCAGACGCCATTTTCCTTACATAAATAAGAGAGTCCGTCTGATCCGTGCGAGATGCGCCTCCTTACTTGAATCAATTGCAATCAGGATACCAGAACACGAGCCTTACATACATTTCCGACAAGTCGGTCAGTTCTTCATTACTTATCTTTCACCGCAACACGCCGAACAGGTGTACAATTAGCAGCTTAGCCCTTCCTCGTCGATGTCACGTCCTACAATAGGATATTGTAGTTAAACCGGAAGATGGTTATCGCGCTCACGGATAGAGCGAATGAATTCACGGCAACGTTTTCCACATTGAAACAAGGTGATCGATCGATCGAGGCAATTCGGTCATCGCTCGCGCGGCATATGCCGCGATGAACCCCTGTCGCCGCCATCTAAACACGAAGATCGCGCCCGATAATCCGTCTTATGACTATGCAGATTTGTCGCAGATCCGCTTTTGGGCACGGCTCAGCGACCGATCGATTAGCCGCCAGTGGACATCGCTCGTTGTCGAGCCGCGCCAGTATTGCGTGATTTGCATTGCCCGTCGGTAGTTCAAGTTGATAGCTTCCTGCGCGATCGCTCTTCCAAGGCAACCGAGGCAATTGGCACGGCACAGCGCGAACGGTAGCTTTCGCGGCTGCATCATTTATGAATCTTCGCTCCCTCGAATTATACATGACTCTTGAGAACTCCACGCAGGTGTACACGTGTATGGAATTTTTAAAATTTCCTATACAAGCTTTGAGAGAGAGAGAGAGAGAGAGGGGCCTGGATGACACCGAAACTTAACTAGTTAAGCAAACTTTAGATGAAACGACATTAAATTCATATACCGACTTAAATAGAATCTGCAGATTTAGACTGGCAAAAAGCGTCTTTGCGAATTTTGTTGGGAGGTGCACGAAGAGAAATTTTTATACATATAATATTATATATTATTTTTTTATCTTCACGAAAATAAGCAATTAATATAAATTTATATTTTATCATATTAGCTATTATTTATTGTTATTTCTATTAATTATTATATATTATTTCACATTACGTTAATGTACGGACATTAAGTTTCTGCACCGAGAGAAAAATATGGTTAACTTTGGCCTCAACCATAATTTTATAATTCTAATAATAAATATGATTAACTTAACTATAAGCTATATGACTATGTTAACTATAATTATCGTTATAAATATTATAAAATTTTGGTTGAAGCCAAAAGTAATTATATTTTTCTCTCAGTGTGATAAAAACAATATATAATATTATATAATAAAGTAATTTTTATTTATAAATAGTGTATTAATGCAAAACTTCACAAAATAGATGTATCAAACGTATATAATAAATATTAAATGTAAAAGTTAAACCCAAAGAAGAATCATCGTGCATAATAACATTCCAAAACAAGCAAAAGAAAATTATGCTAATGCTTCTACAAAAAACCATATCGACACGAATAATGGACTCTTATCGTCCGTTAATGCACAGCTCTCTCAGCCTTTCTTACGGCGCGCGTCGACGATAACGTAAGCCGAAAACATGGTGGACCTTGGCCGATTAATGGTAGGACTAACTCCGACGGAATTAGCAAACTTGGAAGTCAATTTGAATCGCCCACGAAGACCACAAAGTCCATGATCGAAGCGGCTAAACTTGGGAACTTGCGGCGGTAAGTTATTGTTGGCGATTAAGCTAAAGCATGCCGCATTGATGCTCGCGCGAGATGTTGTTCCAAAGCACGAAGAAAAATACAACCCGGGAGGAGGCACGGGGCGGCCGTGGGACAACGAAGACGGATTACCGTGAGTGTTGCGATAAGTGAAGCGAGGGACAATACTGTCGATGTAGGTGCCTGGGTAAATGTGTTGGAGCGAGTCTCGATACGACGGACTGGGATGTAATAATATGTATATTGATTCAAGGGATCTTCATGAAAATAAGCAATGTAAATTAACGTTATATAATATTATATTATATAACAATTATAAATAAAGAATACTGGAGCTTTTTTCCGTAATGATACAACAGAAATGTTACCGTAAAAATTACTGTTGCCTTTCGCAATTTTTACATTCGCCTGGAATTTTTCTAAGCTTGTTCAGAACAAGTGCCCGAATATTAGCGTAATGTGAAATAATAATTAGTAGAAGTAATAAAAAATAAATATACAACAAACAATATAGTTTAATATTAATTCACGTTGCCTATTTTCGCAGAGGTTCTCTATAAAAGTTCTTGATAAAAACAATTTTTTTTAATTTGATTGTTGTATATTTTCATTTTTCATTATTTCTACTAATTATTATAAATTATTCCGTGTCGCGCTGATATTCACTCGTTCCGGGCGAGCTTAGAAAAATTCCAAATGTAAAAATTGCCAAAGGCGAGAGTAATTTTTACGGTAACGTTTCCATCATGCAAAAACGCCCCGGTGTTCTTTACAATCATCGACGCGGACAAATTTGGTGCTGCAAAATTCACGAGACACAAGGGCGACTTCAAACTGAAAAATAACGTGCATAGGACAGACCCCGGCGGGTGATTTTATTTGTGATTCGTTCGCGATTCAATCTGACATCGTACAAAAGAATAAATGCATGCCTCGCCTCTGGAAAAACCGTCGACTATCTCAGCGCGCTGTAAATGCGAATGAAAATTTTTTTCTCGCTGTAATCTCTCCGTGTCCGACTGTGTTTTGTCACAAATATGCGCTCCGCTAATTAAAGATTATTATCAAGCAAGTCACTTGCTTTTTCAGCTTTTTTGAAAGGCAAAAGCTACGCCGCTATACGCGCACGTTCTACATAAATACGCGTGGCCTCTTTTCCCCCGCTAATTACCGCAATAAATTAGATCCATAATGCAAAAGCCGAAAAGTATTACCGGCTAAAAGTCATGAATGACATTAATCCTTGCGATATATATCTATATGGCGTTACCTATCCTCTCTGTACACGCGAATATTATATTATCGCGAAATTACAAACATTCCGCTGTTCGCGGAAGAAAAGGGAAATTTATTCCAAATGAAAATAGCAGATTGACACTGGGAAATAAATTCCCCCAATATATTTTCGACGGCGTCCAAGCGAATCGATGGAAAGAGAGAAGCGTTCGACTCCGAATTTGAGAAAAAGTGATGGCTCCAGCCGATAGATCGGCCGAAGAGTTAATCCCGCCATAATGGCCGCGTTAATTCCGCTCGCATCGGCGCGAGTTACGCGTCCATTATACAGGATAATTGGATTTTTATCTAGATACAGATCATCAACGTGCGACCGTCTGAATCATGATGGAAAGATTCGTCGGGAAATGGTCCGCCGGTTTTATTCGCCGCGGCCCACCTTTTTTACATTTCTGCGGCACAAAAGAATAAATATATGTATATACACTCCCGGCTGTTGCGGCATTCGCGGAGATCTCGACAATACGCGAATGCGGATTCCGCCGCCGCCTTCCGTCCTGGACGAGGCACAATGGGCCAGCTGCGGTGGATCCTCTCGAATTAAATATCATCCTAATAAAGCGTCTTTGTATGCGTGCGTAATCTCCCCTGCAACGAAAGACGAGAGGCGTTTGGGTAGATTAAACGTTATACAAGTACGCCTCGGCAACCCGACAAAGAAATTCCGATCATGACGCACACCTGCGACTCTCAAATTGAGTCGAAAAATATATTCCGGATGTTGCTCTTAATCCCCCTCAAATTTTCCCTCGACTTTTATCGCGGTGCTAATTGTAGATCCTAAACACTGATGGAAACTTATATTTTTATATTGTTCATTTTTTCTCTAATATAACTATGGTGACCATTCGTCCTATATTAAAAGGACAGTCCTTTATTTTAGGTCTGTGTCTTTTAGATTTATTTTTTTCTTGAAAACTCACTTTTGTCTTTTATTTCTGAAAAGTCCTATAAAATATCCTATATTTTAGCCCCTTTAACCCCTTTGTATATTTTGTGTATTATTTAAGTAAAGATGTGTTTCTTTTTTTTATATATAATTGTTTTAGTTAACAAAATTTTACTTTTTTTCATATAAATGTATATTCAGGGAAAAAATATTAATGATAATAATAAATTTACACTGCACTTGTTTGTGGAAGAAGGGTGGGTGGCGGTTGTCTTTATTTTTCTCAAAGATAGTCACTGTAGATATAACTCAAAAATCATTGTTTTTGAATTGCTAAAGAATGATGAGAATTCGATACATTGAATGAAGAACTAGAGATACTTATATTCTTCTACAATCAGTTATTGATATCAAAATAGTAATTAAAAATAATATTACAAAATTTTAATGCTTGAAGACATTCAATTCATTTTCTGGAAAACTTTGCCTTTTTCAATTATGTCATTGCTTGCGGCAAATGAACAATATTACATCACGGGGATTAAACTACGTCTAGATTCAAAAATATAGATACACTGATGGATGAATCTAAAATTTCCTTCTCTGAAAAATAACATGTAATGCCGCTGGAAAGAAAAGCACAGTCTGCACAATGCGGCGCGTACTGGGTATTCTATTTATATTCTTGCATAGAATTCTCCCGGTATTCATTTCTCGCTTGAAAATGTATTTTCGCCTTATTACTGTCTGCCGAGGAGTTTGTTAAAGCACGCTCGCGAGTGAGGAAATTTAATCGACGAAAAATTCCTCCGAGATAGCGGTAGTAGTTATTTTAACAATGATAATGCGGACGTTCTCCAAAACAGTTTCTGAAAAATTCCTTTGTTCCCGACCGTGCTTGCGCAAAAAATCATTAACATCTCCCTCAACATTTTCGAAAAAACGGCTCCGAAATCGACCGAAGAAAAAAATCCAATCCGTCGAGTAGATCCAGGACCGTCTGCTTGCCCGCGAAAACATCCTTCTGCATTTCTTCGGAGGTGACGGCGGTCGCTTCCGCTTTGCCAGCTCGACAAGCACCTTATTTTCTTATACTCGCTCCGCGTCGCCGTTCCTCTTCATTCCGCGGAATGCACTTTCGGCAAATCCGCCTGGGCGACGCGACTTTTCTCGTTTGCGCTCGTTCCCGTTGTCGCGGCACCGGATGCGACCGCCGCCGCCAGCCGGGAAGATAAGTCCTCGCCGGGAGTAAATCGTGTTTGCCCACCTCGTCTACGACGACGCTCCGCGCGCCGAAGAGTAGCCGGGTTTTCTTCCTCGTTCGAGCTTCTTCCCGATCCTCGTTGCGCCGCGCCGCTTTTTGCCACCAGTCCTCTCTCTCAAATGCAACGAGAAATGACAATGGCTGCGAGATATCGTAGCAGCGAAGTAGCGGGCGTTTATCTTCTATCATTTAACGTTGCTGCCGTCGCACTGTTCGTAAATACCATTAAGAAAACGAGTATACGGGCCATCAAACGTTTCTCGCGATATCGATATGCTCGAAATATATACGTGTACCTTCGATACATTTGGGAAAGATATTAGACAATCGTTCGCTTTATGGTGAATAGCCGTGCCGGTTTTCCGCCCGAGTATCGATACTATAAAAGATAATACACTGATAGTGCCGGCACAAGGCTGACTAAAAGCATCCATAGCCGATACTTTTGAAGATCCCTATCTGGGCCACGAGTATCGGATATCCTTACCAAGAAGAGGGCCTCATGATGAGATGGGGTTACCGCGATCGTCTTTCATCATTTTATTTTATCTGCGCGGGATGCGCGGTGTACGGTGTACGTGTAGTTTCTTTATGTTACATCGGCTGTTACGTCTGGCAGCGTTTTAAGCGTATCCAAAGCGGGGAGGAGGGGGCTCATTTTAGCAAACAGCAATTTATAGTGCGTAACGAATGGCGCGATAATCCGCCTCCCCCTTTTTACGTCTTCCTTCATCTTTCCGTTTACTTAATAGCTTACACCCGTTTCTTGTACCCTCCTCGTGCGATTTCTTTTACCCTCCTCGCACGAACGTCGGATGACGTGGACGACGTGGAGGAGTATAAGCCATCCTTCGTTTTAAATCCGGAGGTGCGAAAACACCGGTAGCGAGGAATGAAAGATTCAGGAAGTCCGCTAGCACCGGATTAATTCAATATTTTGCAATGCTAACGTGTCGCCGGCCTTGTAAATCTTCAACGAAAACTACGACGGAGGAACTTCGGACATTTATTTTTGAGAGAAACATCCTGCGCACCACTCGGGAGGGAAAACATCGGGCAACGTCGCCGTAACATCCGGCGGCGAGCACATGTGCAAAACTAGATTCTCGCCCGGCGCTGTCGCAGATCTATTTGCCGGGGCTTGCGGCGGTGCTCTTAAGATTAAGAAAGTTGAGGGCATTAAGAAACAGTTTCATCTGCATGCATCACGATTCTGCACTCGACACTTGCCGGTTAATTCTTCCACAAAGAGATGCGATATTAATATTGTGTGTGCCTGTACTGTTGAATGTTAAAGGATCAAGTTTAAAGTTTTTGCAATTAAAAGCAAATAATGAAAACGTGATTATTTTTAACTTTATCACATGTGCAGAAATTATTATTTTAATAAAAAATGTAATTAACATTATTTAACTTTATTATTTTAGTTAAATTAACGACTTAAGTTGGAACAATTAACAATGGAACAATGGCGGGAGGGAGAAGTATGTATCAATAATTAAACTAGTTCAATATATACATGAGGAAAAGAAAATAAAAGATATTGCGAACGAAAGTTTATATTTGAGAAAACAGATATTCAAATATCTTAATTATTAAAATAATTAAGATATGCTTGAGAGTAAATGTAATAATAACATACTAAATAATCAATTATTTATATTATTATATTTATTTAA
>JAJVSH010000025.1:1864156-1888773 GCA_021460005.1 Tetramorium alpestre
ATATATATATATGTATACACATATATATGCGATTAGAATCGGTCCTGAATGTTAAACACAAATAGGAGATACCCAAACTATCGTTGATATTGATCCGCATGAACCTCCAGCGGACTTTTCCAGTTATGTCTACGCTTGCATGCGCGGTCTAAAATTGTTTACTATACTCTGAATATCGTCTGCCATTTTTTAACAGCAATATTACATACAGCGGTCGCATACACGGTATCGTATCGCTTGCTTTCTTTCCGTGCTTTTTCCTTTCACTCAACGAGGCTTCATATAATTCACATATATTGTTGAAAGTCGGCGGCTTGGGCTATTCAGCAAATATTCGTGCAACGGGGTAGTTTTAGCCCCGGTCGAAGTTTCTAATATTTATTGTTAATACTAATGCCTTGAATATTTATCATTTGTCACAGAACTTTATTTTAGACATTGAGAGAAAAGTATGTGGTATTTGCGACTATAATTACATAGTAAAATAATATAGTCAAGAATATCATTTTTATAATAGTTATAACTATAATATTAGTAATAATAATCATATGCTCCTAGTGATGCCACTTGTGGTTACTATTACGTTATTTTATAGTACAACTTACTAAATGAAAATCTCGTTTTGGTTAATAACAACTATATTACAAGTTGCATAAACCAAATTATGATTATGAGAACTTTAACAAAATGTTAAATCAATCATAATTTATATTTTTTGAATAATAATAATTTAATAATAATTAAATAATAATAATTTTGAATAACTACAAAAATGTGGTTGGGTATCCAAAAATAACTATAAATTATAGTGATATTATAGTTACTGCAACTAGTTTTTTCTCAGTGGATGATTTGACATAATTATCCCAGGTCATTTGACTATTAACAGTTGAAAGAAACGAGCGACGGGATTCATCTTCAGGAATAATAAATTTTAGCGTTAGTTGCGATATATTACAAATAACTGACAGCGAAACTTCACGTACGGCCATTGAATATTTATTTCATCGTGACTTTACGAGCGATATATACCTTCCATTCCCCGAAAAATCTGCTAAAAAATTCACCATCAACTTCGCCATTGAACAGTACATTTCTCTTGCTCTCTCTTTTTTTTTTTTTGTTATTTTTTTATCGGAACGCATCTCCAATAAATCTGATATTTGCGCCACCTCTTTACGACGCGCGACAGGATATGAGAGAGATCCATCGGCACGGTCGACGAGAGGGGCCCGCCAGTTTATTTCCGCAATAAAATCATTTTATCGCGCGCAGGACAGAAGTACAGTCTGTCGATTTTTTTTCGCGATTGGGAGGATACGCTGGAAATAAAAATTCAGATAAGGCCGAAACGCGACGGAAGACAGTTTCAGCGGCGTCGGGATGTAATTTTGCAAAAAGAAAAAAACGTGCGATAAATCTCCGGAATGTTTCGAGTGTGTATCATACGTGTAATTGCTTTATTATTCGCGGAGCATTGTTGTTGTTTTTTTTTTTCGACTGCATAAATGGAATTTCGATATAAAGTGTCTCAGTTTTATCGTTTAACAATACCGGCGCGGCCTTCTCCTCCGGGCTACTTCTTTTATCGATATTCCATTTTACTTCTATTTACTACGGCTCGCACTTTAAACATCCGATATGCCATCGGATTGAAATTGTCAAAACACACGTTGACGGCTGTATCTTACACGAGTGGCGTTCACGTCTAAATATTTGCAGTGAAATATTTGCGCTGGCAGGAAAAGAGAGAGGACGATTCCGTAAAGTATCAGGCTACGAAGTGGAAGAAAGACGAAGAGCGGGAGAATTTATTCCATTTTAAAGAACACGTTAACAAAACTTTCTCCCCCCCCCCCCCCGCTTGACTTATATATAAACCCCGTAAGAATAATGCGCACCTAAGCGGAGTTCGCGAAAGTCCACATTCCTCTATGTTCAATTCTTAAGCACAGAGACCCCGAAGACGATTAGCAGGATATATTGCTGCAGTTTTAATGGCATCCTGAAACAGTAGATGTATCCGTAAATGTAGAGCATACGATATATCCATAAAAATTATAGCACTTTTGAGAAAATATTTACTGCATCAAAAAACTATTATATTTATAGTACCTACACTGATTGTGAGAGAAAAGTAGGTGGTATTTGCGACTATAATTGCGTAAAATAATTATAGTCAAGAATATCATTTTTAGTAGTTATGACTATAATATCGGTAATAATAATCATATGCTCATAGTGACGCCAATTGTGGTTACTATAACGTTATTTTATAGTACAACTTACTAAATTAAAATTTTGTTTTGATTAATAACAACCAACTTATAAGTTGCATGGATCAAATTATGATTATGAAGACTTTAATAAAATATTGAACCAATCATAATTTACATTATTTGAATAACTGTAAACATGTAGCTTGGTCCAAAAATAACTATAAATTATAATGATATTATAGTTACCGAACTATTTTTTTTCTCTCAGTATCTTATTGCAATCGTTTTATGTTAAAAAGATGATTGTAGAAATTTGTGACCTTCCCATTTCATTGAAAATTCATTTAATATAATGAAAAATTTTCAATATATCCTCGATATATGCGACGAATTGATGTGTAATTGAAAATGGTTCAATGAACTCGTTCATTGTTCACTTTTTAATAATACAATTTTTCTCTTAATTTTAAAAAGTGTCGAATTTTACAGACTATTAAATACGAAAAATTATCGGTGTGCTTTCAGGTACAAAGTGGAGGTGGCCGGTAAGTCTTTACCGGTGCTGACGAATCTCGATAAAGGTCGGTATGGGGTGCTGATCTTCGAGAATCTAAATAAGTACCTGCAGATGGACAAATGGAATCGCGAGCTACTCGACAAGTATTGCAGGGAATATTCAGTTGGCATCGTCGGTTTTGCCCCTCCAGGAGAAGAGAGTCTCGTCGGTGCTCAGCTTAAGGGCTTTCCACTTTTTATACATACTAATCTTAGATTGAAGGTCAGTCTCCAACATTAGATATTCAAACTCTAGATATTATTAGATACTCAAACTTCTTTCTCAGATGTACGTCTCAAACTTCTTTCTCAGAAGATGTATGTCTCAAAATCTTTTTTACAAACATTTATTATTAAATTTTATTAAGTTTTTTTTATTCTTATTCATATCTTTTAAAAATGTATTTTTTCATAATTTTATGTTATTTATTTAATTTTGACTAAATTGTTTCAATTTTATCTCTTAATTGAATCATTAAGAATAAAATGTAAAGGTTGAGACATAAAAATATCATCAATATATTTTTATACATATTTTATTGCCTTTCACAAAAAATGTCTTTCGCAATCACTATTAGAGATTATCTAAGAAAGCCATGATAGAAAATCTATTTGATAATCTTCATGGCTACAATCAAACTTGATATCGAAACGAGGAAAAAACTCTCGTAAAAGAAAGCAATAAAAAGAGTGATCCTTATAACATTAAGACTGATTGTAGTAATAAAATGATCGATATTACATGTTTCACTTGCAAAACCTTATTGTGCATTTGTGTTAATTTATATTGTTACATGTATCTTGAATTATTTTAATGATTAATTATTGGATACTTAATTCGATGATATCAATCATCCGCAGCTTCTTATTACCGCAATACTCGTAATGAGAAATAAGTTACAATCTTCTTAAAAGTTTGGAGCATCGATCGCGCTTCGGACGCGTCTCGTGAGCAACGATCGCGTCGCTCAGAAAAAGGGCCGACAAAACTGGCACTGTTCATGCCCATCGAGCACGAAATATGTCATTTCTCTTTAAACAACCGCAGAGCGATTTTATCAATTTTCGCGGCGTATTTAAATGAGCGTCTCGACTAATTTTATTTCTCGCATAAATTATATAAAATCGGAATTATTCCAAGTGTGCACGCGGAAATAAATGCAACCTGGAATGTTGAAAATAATTTTCAAATTTTGCGATTTATCTTCCTTTTATTGTTTATTAATATATCCTATGAATTTTTAAATAATTTCTCACGTAGTCGTTATCACATTTCATAGCCTCGCGTATTTTATAGGAGATACCGGCGGCGCCGGTTCGAACAATCTCCTTTTAACAAAACTCTAAAGCGCGCGTGATGCCCCCGAAAATTTGATTTCCCGAAAAGCGAGGGAAAATCTGGAACGATCTTTTGTGATGCCGCATGGAATCAGGTCGCTCTTTCTTCCCCGGCAGGATGCTCAGCTGAATGCGGCGTCTCCCATTCTCCGATTAACCAGATCGGGGGAAACGGCCTGGGGACCACTTCCTGGCGGCGACTGGACTATTTTTCAGGCCAATCACAGCACCTACGAGCCGCTCGCCTGGGCGTACCGGGACAGCCTCGACTATCCGGCCAACAAGAGTCCCCTGGCTACCGTCATCCAGGTGAGCCCGTGCACTTTATTTGCGCTGGACATTCCGGTCACGTATCTCTTCCCCGCGCGCAGCCCGGACGACTGCGGAATTAATGCACCGACGCACTCTCGCGCGCCCGGGCCTATTACCGTTCGGTCGACGGGGAACGTTTAAATCATTTTCTCTTTCTCCCGTGTGGAAATTTATCCGAGTCCATATTTAATTGTGGCCCTACTAGGCATTATTAAGGCATCCAAAATAAATTTATCAAATTTAATTTAAACTTGTCAAATTTAACTTGTTAAGCCTATTTAGGACCTAGTTAGGACAGTTTAACTTACATTTGCCTAGTTTTATCCTGTACAGAGCCCAGTTTGGAAAGCAATAGATCCTAGATAGAAAAGTGTGACAATCCTAACTTGGGCCTGAACTAGAGTAAGAAAAGTTAACTAGGCTCCAATTACAGCCTAGGAAAAATTTTTATACGGGTTTCCGCTTATTGCACCAGACGCGTCGCGTCGCTGCGTCGGAAACCCCAGTTTGGGTTTAGGGTAATAGGTGCACTCTGGTGTACCAGATGTAAGAACGAAGAGAGCTCTCGCGCGATGGAATACGGTGGCGGAATCGTGGCGAATTCGCGACGCATCGGGCCGAAAGTTATATTATCTTTGAACCTCCGGTCCCCATTATACTTACACAAAAGCCTGGAAGCGTGCCCTTCGGGGAATCCCCTTATTAACTCACGCAGCTCTGTGCGCGCTCGGCTCTTATCTTCCCGGCTACAAAGATAATCTCGAAAAACGAAAACACACACGGTATTTCCGCGGAGCGATCTTTGTTCTGAAAGGCCGCACGAAACCAGAACCCCGTGGAGATGGCGGGGATAGGGTATGACGTGGCAGGAAGGAAAGGTACACGAGCAATCCGCGGAGTAGTACCACTCGACAGTTATACTCGCGTGGGCACGTTTGGGAAAACAAAATCCCCTCTTGTTCACGAGAAATCCGCCGGTCTCACGGGAGCTCGTTTTATTACCGCGTGTGTATCGCCGTGCCGATTTTAGTGTTCTTGATCCTCGTCGTAGAACGAGGTACAAGAAGCGCGATAATTTTTAATCCTGTGAACCTGGCTCGCCATTATGTTGATAACAAACTCGGAGTAAGGCGTACGATATATGGAGAAAATATAATTGGGAATAGGAATAAGTTTTTCTTCGTTGATACACACAGAATATTCTATGGGAAATTTAATTCTCTTAAGATCGCTTATGTTCGTTGGCTAATAATTTTTCAATGCATATTGATTATTTTTACACGAATCCTGATATGATAAAAAAAAGAGTGAATCAGATGCGCACAGTGTAAAATGGACACTACCAAACAAATTATATGAATTTAACCTAATCCTACCTAATTCTAAGGAATCTGATTGGTGGTGTCCGTTTTATACTGGGCGCATCTAGGACGGTCCCTAATAAAAAAATGATTTCCTTGTTGGATTTAAATCGTTTCATTCTAACTCAGCTGTTCTATACTGTATTATATATTCAAGACTGATTTGTTAATTATTCTGTTGTACTTGCTAGCTTTGTACCAGAGGGATCTTTTGTACCGTTTAATTGGTGTAAATAAATAAATAAGTATTAAATGCAAAGTCTCGTGTATATGATGCTAAAATTTGAAATTTCAGATTAATTGTAAAAAGTTTTATTATTAATATTGTGCGCAAGACTTATTCGCAAATTTCAATTCTAAGACGCCGTCATTCGTGCACTTATCTTTTTTTTTTACGCGAGACAAAAGAACTCTCGGACATTTTCAAATGGGGGGCTTTCGTGCCCCTGTGTCTAAATCTCGAAAAAAACTGGGGAAAAAAGAGTCGGTTGGAAACGCGGAATTTCCCCGATGCGGCACTTCGCTTTGCGGTTGCGTGTAATGAAGGGAAGAAAAGAGGAAAGGTGGCCGGGCAGGAAACAAGAAGCTGAGTGGCTGTGTAAGATCTCCCCCGTTCTGCGATGGACAGAACAAAAGGAAGGGCTTGGAACAATACGCACAGAGTGTGATTTCATCCCGCGCTTGTGCCGGCGTGAGTATTCCTACCGGAGAGAAGAGTCTTCCCACTCTCTCTCGAACGTCGCACGATAAGAGCGAACTCGCCTTCCTCTCGTGTTAACCCTCAGTCGATGTGATAAGGACTTGTGTGTTTCCAGCAGAGAATAATTGCCAAATACTATGTCCAACCAACGCCAAAATTAACTTCGTCTTGCATTGTTCTTAGTTTTCTTTTAGAAGATCCAGATTTTTAAATATGATTTTTTTAGGTAGAAGAAGAGATATTTAAGAAAAAATGGAAAAAACTTTATTTCTTCCATTATTGTAATTTTTTTTACAAAGAGATATTTGAGGAATTAAAAATATTGAAAAATCTTATTTTTTTATTTCTTTTCGAACTGTAATATTATTCCATCCAAAATGTTTCTTTTTCATCTATTTTTTTTTCTTTTCCGTTACATATAGGAATTTATATGTGACTTTGTCAGAAACACGTGACTTTTTTTGCTGTATCTCGGTGATAATTGATTAATCTTGCATTAATAGAAACCGCGAATATATACGTAACTTTCTCATTCACCTTCCGACATTTTTCCTTTCCGCCGTTTCTCTCGTCCTGGCGATTCTTCCTGCACTGCCAGCGACGGCGCCGGAAAACGAAAACAAATGTGGAATTTCCGCGATACGGCTCGTGGCCACGTATACGGAGACGAGAGGAATGGAAAGAGGGAACGGAGGCACGAAAAAGAGAAAGAGGGAGAGAGAAAGAGAGAGAGAGAGAAAAAAAAGAGGAAACATAGAAAGGATCTGCAGTTGGTGGAGGTAAACTGAAACAATTCGTAAAGCCGTCCCGGGCAGCGTTTACATTCGTGCAGGAATTCGCAACTGCAAGATTCCGGACGTAACGGACGTGGGGTAAGAGAGACGGTGAGAGAGGGAGAGAAAGTGAGAGAGAGAAGTGCAGACGACGATGATGGTGGTGCGCGAAAAACGCGAGGACACCCGAAGGAGTCGCCGAATTGCAGATGATATAAAGGAAACGACATTCAGCGGACAGGGACACGCGAGATATCGTCTGATGTAACGAAGAGTACTGCGGCGAACACGCGCATGTAGTATCGTCGATGTTTTGCGCGTCCCGCACCGGCGCCCGACGTTTTTCCATCCGCCCGGAATGCATATCTCACACTCGGCCGTTTTATCTTGTATACCAGCGAGAGACAGGATCTTACAAGATATGCGAGGAACCTTTTGTTAATTTTTCTCGTTCCTGTAATACAAATTGACGGTGCATCTAGTTTATTTTCGCGACTGATTTTTAAAAATAAATAAAACATTTCTAACTCTTTTTTTTATATTTAGATATTCAGAAGAACTCAAATCCAATTTATTAAATTTAAATTCAATTTATAGCTCGGAAGCTGTCGATTCTTCCATCTTTCTTGTTGAACAGAGGGACTGATTTCTTAGGTGAGAGATATGAATTTTGAATTGTCTTGCGTCGAGCAGTTAAGTTTCATAATTGAAATGCGAAATTGAGTTTTTGCGTCATATGGTCAGATTAATCGATGTACCCTCCGATCCAAGCAAACATATAAGAGCGATCTGTAAAATTGTTCTGTGTCATAATATCGGGCATTTCTTTATCAAAGCGATTTTTTTATCTATTTCAATATTTGTGTCAATATCAATATTAGTTGTACTAATAAAAGGCCACGTGCGTCAAATTATTAAATGCACATAATTTACAATAATTTTCAAGAAGAAAGTTTAATTTTTTATTTCAGGGAGTGAAAGAGAGTGAAATTTTTAATCAAAAATTTCTATTCCCCATGGGGCTCTTGCTCTTAACGTACATTCCTTCAGTTGAAATTCTATTTTAATTTTTCATATTAATAAATAAATCAATAAATCAATAAAAAAATAAATAAAAATAAATGTAAGTATTATCGGGGTGAGGACCATAATTTGTATGGGCGGCCCTGCAGTGAGTGGTAAAACGAAATTTGGACGCTCTAGCCGTCTCTCAGATTATCGAGAATATTACAACGAGAGGAAGGACGAAAGATCATACAGGTCTTTCCTCCTTGTTTTCTCGTAAACAATCGAGGCAGTGAACTTATACGGACATGGCTCCTCTTTAGCGTGAGTTTCACATATACGTTTTCGCATTGTGCATTCTCTTAAGGGGACGCTGAATACCAATGTTACAGTTCATTTTGTTTGACAAGAAAAATCATCGATTTTATATTCTGTAAAGCCAATTTGATAAAAATGAATCGAAAATTAAAAATGCTTGATCGGTAACTATGTCACTCCAGCATCCCCTTAATGACATAGAAAAATTAATTCATTGTTCTAAAAAATGAAATAAGGGTAATTATATTGAAAAGTAAAAATGGTTATTTCAGTTTTTTTCTTGAGCTAAAAACTTTTAGAACTTATACACAAGTTGAGACAAATTTCTGTAAATATTTTATAACTATTGTAGAACAAGTTCTAAATAAAAAAAAATTTTGGATCCTCGCAGTAAATCCCATGACTCATTATATTCGGGATACGTCATATTCGTGATTCAGTTGAAAAGTATCTCGAGTGCCTGTAACTCAACTCTGTCACGTCGTTGGCGTTTGATCTATTCGACGGTAGGATAGGAGCAGCCCCCGAAACGAAATAAATTGGTGGTTCCAATAGTAGCAAATGAAGCGCGTCGCGCAGTCGCTCATTAATCGGATGAGCCCACGGCTGATTGGCTCCTGATTTAATCACCTGGCTACCTGCGCGATCCGCGTATCTATCTCGACGCCCACCTCTCGCACAGACGGGATTATCAGTGAGATTATTATTGTTGTTTACTGCTAACAAGCCCGGTTCATGACCAAAGCTGCGGAGTTAGCGGGGAGTTTCCGTCGAACAATGCAATTAACACGTCGGGACGTGGCCGATTACCCGCCGTACTCCATCGTGCTCTCCATTGAAGAGAAAAATAACGATACTCGTTAACGCACGATGATTAGGCCTTAGTGTGTGTGCGTTCGGGGCATGTTCGTGAAACTAAAACGCCAACTAAATTCAACGATTTCGAACGGGAAAATGAAATGAAAGAAATCGGAGCGAATAGAGCCGCTGCGATGTCGGGCACTCATTCCCATTTATAAACGCATGATCAGGATAATTATATATTTACAATACAGCACGGAGCACATTTCTGAATCAAATTGCATTGTATCATCCGGAAAAATCCAATTGTTAATAAATTCATTTATATACCGTTAACAATTGGATTTTTTAAATCTAAAAAAGAAGTTTTGATTTATAAAAATATATTATTATATATTAAAAATATATTATTATTGTAATGTATTTATTAAAATGAAAACAATTCTAGCTCTTGCTCTAAAAAGCGTCGTTGAATTTATTGCATGTTTATTTACTAAATAAAAAAGAGTCCGTTCATTTTGAATTTATTGTTATATTTATTGTATGTTATTATTTTTACTTATTATAAAATATATTTATTTTGCAGGATCACGGCAGGTATGACGGAATTCAAAGAGTTCTTTTTGGCGGCGGCCTACGGTTTTGGCTGCATAAATTGCTGCTGCTGGACTCGTTATCCTACTTGTCGCACGGGCAATTGAGTCTCAGCTTAAATCGTATGATCCTGGTGGACGTCGACGATATATTCGTCGGCGAGAAAGGNACCAGACTGAGAAAGGATGATGTAATGGCCCTGCTAGCCACTCAGCAAAGAATTCAAGCTCTGGTGCCGGGGTTCAAATTTAATTTGGGGTTTTCCGGGAAATATTTTCATCATGGGACAGCGGAGGAGAATTTGGGGGACGACATGCTTCTGGAGAACGTAGACAGGTAAATATGGAAAATTAATCGCGTAAAAGCGATAAATTCGGCGAATATTACATTACGCTAATTGTATCTAAAATAAATAAATATATATATATATATATATATATGTATTAATAGGTATATATTAATCAACAGAATATTGTGTACAGTATATCGTGAATCGAAATATTTGTGTAGCTTTAAAGGCAATTTAATTAATTAGAACTATAGCGGTGACTGCTACAATTATGTAATTTATTACCCTATGAAGAACATATATAGAATGCATAATATAAACTAAATTTACGGTCACGTCGCAGTAGCTTTTATCGTATAATGTCACGCAACAGTTTGTTATAATGCTGCCATAATCACCGGCGACAAAACGTTACAATGCTTCATTTGCTACGATCGCAGTTAATTGTGGCTGTCGACGTCGAGCTACAAAAATACAAAGAATAGGCTTTCACGCGCTTTGAAAAGCCGTTTCCTTATGCGACTTTCGATAAAAATCACAATCTCATAAAGTTTACGGTCTTTTTTTAGATTTACGTGGTTTTCCCACATGTGGAATCACCAACAACCGCACCTTTACGAGAATGTAACTCATCTACAATTGGACATGGCGCTGAACAAACAGTTCGCAAAGGACCACGGAATACCGACCGGAAGCGGGTACAGCGTAAGTCCGCATCACTCCGGCGTTTACCCGGTCCACGAAGGCCTCTACGAGGCATGGAAGCGGATATGGAACATCAAAGTCACGAGCACCGAAGAATATCCGCACCTGAGGCCGGCTCGTTTGAGGCGAGGCTTTATCCACCGTAACATTATGGTACGAAGTCACACAATTCATTGTCAGTCAAAATCATTTTTAAGAAAGCAAATATCACTGAGAGATGTGAAGTACGAGTTATACGTGTAAACATTTATTATTGAAAATAATATATCCACTGTATATTTGAATATTAGCTTAAATTGTAATTTTCGAAATACGAAAATCTCGATTTTATTGCAAGCTAATTTACATGAATATTAAACACGTAATCGGTCGTAAAATTCCGTCAATAACTAATTTGGTATTTGTTTACCAATGAAATGAGTTATACGCGCGTATAACTCAGTTGTATTATTTTATCTGATATACAGTATGTAATTTGAGTCGAGACTGTTACGAAAAATCAAGTTTTTATGCCAAAATAAATTTTGTTTTATAGATATTTATATTTTTTATTTTTTATTACATATATAGACTTTTATTTTGTTAAATTTTCTAACATGAAAATTATAAATGGAATATAAAAATGTTCCTTCTATGCACTTCAAGGTCCTACCAAGGCAAACATGTGGCCTTTTTACTCACACGATTTTTATCGAGAGGTATCCAGGCGGAAGGGAAAAGCTGGACGAGTCGATACAGGGTGGAGAACTTTTCCAAACGATCGTATATAATCCGGTGAGTAAATCAGCCGTTACCAAATCAATCTTTGCGGAGCTCGTTTGATCTTTCGTATTATAGGCATTCATCTTTAACGACTATTTATCTAATAAATTTTCATCATTAATCATTTCTGGCTTGATGTATTGAACTTTATATACATTTTACATGTATCTTTAATATAATATATTTATATATTGATTATATATATATATATATTTATAATATACGCAAACAGTTAAATAATGTTAATCATATATTGTTTTTCTAGATAAATATTTTTATGACGCATATGTCGAATTATGGAAACGATCGACTGGCGTTATACACATTCGAGTCAGTTATAAAGTTTATTCAGTGTTGGACGAATTTGAGGCTATCTAGTGCACCGCCGCTTCAGCTTGGAGAACGTTATTTTCAGTTATATCCCGAGGAGGCCGATCCAGTATGGGGAGTGAGTAGATTGGATATTTGATAACTTTGATTCTAATGTTTTTTATAATACTATTAAACTTTCAATATCTTTTTTTTTTTAGAATCCATGCGATGATCAGAGACATCAAAAGATTTGGTCCCGTAACAAAACTTGCGATCAATTACCGCGATTTCTGGTAATCGGACCTCAAAAAACCGGCACCACGGCGCTGTACACATTCCTGTCCATTCATCCAGCAATAAGCAGCAATTTACCAAGTCCCGATACCTTTGAGGAGATACAGTTTTTCAACGGAAAGAATTATTACAAGGGTCTTGATTGGTAAGTAATTAAATAGCTGGGAACGTTAATTCTCCCTTTATTGCTGCATATTAAATATATGGTTTCTATTACTTTTTCAGGTATATGAGCTTCTTTCCAGCATCAAAAAATGAGAGTTCTCGATATCTCTTTGAAAAATCCGCCACTTATTTCGATGGAGAATTAGTGCCGCGAAGGGCCCATGCACTTCTGCCGAGAGCTAAGCTAATCACCATATTGCTTTCTCCAGCCAGACGTGCTTATTCATGGTACCAACATACCAGAGTACATGGAGATCCGGTAGCGAACAATTACTCCTTCCATGCGGTCATCACAGCGAGTGATTCTGCACCGAAACCCCTACGGGACCTTAGAAATAGGTTTGTAACTGAATTGGAACGATTACATATGATGAATTCGCCTAAAATAGAAACTATTCATAACAGCAATTAAATATTAATGAATAAATATTAAAATTATGTAACTATCTTGTTATTACAATTAACATAACATGCAAGATATAATTGACACAAGTTTTAACATGATATTCGATTGCAGGTGTCTAAATCCTGGAAAGTATGCCCAACATTTAGAGAGATGGTTATCGTTTTACTTACCTCAACAATTGCACATCATTGATGGCGAGCAACTACGACAAAACCCCGTGGAAACGCTGCACGAACTGCAGCGATTTCTAAAAATTACGCCCGCCTTTAATTACTCTTCGCACTTGAGGTACGATCCGAAGAAGGGTTTCTTCTGTCAAGTAACAAACGAAGATCGCACTAAATGTCTCGGCAAAAGTAAAGGTCGCCAGTACCCGCCGATGGAAGATAGATCGTACAAATTATTACAGGTAAAGACCTTGTGATAAATCTTTCTTTTTTGGTTAGACAAGACAATCGTATCTGTTTGCAAATGCTATGTTTTTTTGCAGAGGTATTATTTGTCCCACAATACGGCTCTAGTGAAATTACTAAAGCGGCTTGGGTCTAGAACGATCCCGCAATGGCTGAAGGAAGACCTCACCGATACTGTGATGACCTAGCAAACGCCAATTACATGAAACTTTAATGTTTCCCGGCTGCTCGCTTCCGCTGTCAGCGAAATACATCGCTTGTTAATGGAAGACTTGTAAAGTAATTGTATATTCAAAACTCCACTGGATTTCACGTCGTCAGAGGAAGGACCATGCTGGCCTACGTCAGTGAACTGGCCTAATGTAATTGGAGACCCAGCAAAAGCTAGTCATATAAGCGGCTTTACGAAGTCCGAGTTGTAATTGTCGATTATTGCTAAGTAAATAACTCTAGTTTTATATTATTACGCCTTTATTTTCTTATTATTAATTGCTACCATATTATTATTATTATATCATTGTCATCGTTACCGCGTCGAGATCAGGAATATTACTCGCTCACTAGTGCCATTGTCCAACAATCGTAATAAGGCATCTTTCTATTACTCATTTACTCATAAGTTGGGCAAAATAAAAGCCGATCAATACATATGAATTGAAATTTCTGCCAAAAAAATATATCTTTACAAAAATGATAACGGACCTGTTTTTATAAATTTTATGACGTTAGAACAGATTTCGTATATCAAGAAAGATGTCCATGATAGTAGAAATTTATAAAATAATATCTAATTTTGAACATAAATGAATTTTTGCTGTCAACGCGATACACGTGTTGTAACGAATGATATTGAAGAGTACTCTTTTCGACAAAATGCAATATTTTGAAAAGTTAAAATTCAATTTTCTTGATACCAGACTGTCCAAAGGATTGTTTTGAGAAATAATGTATATTCTTCATGTGTAAGAATAAAATCGATGAATTGTACTGCCAGATTTTTTTTTAATCAGACAGTTTATCGATCGTTCTTCTTGCACTAATCATCGGATCGTCCATGCGAGCGTGAGATTTTGGGATTTTGAGAGCTTTTTCTCTTGAGCCCACCACTTTCGGAGATACAGTGTATATTAATTCTCGTTACATATTTAAGGTCGATGATGCTGACAAGAAATCTATGTATATTTTGACAATACTATTCTTGGTATCCGCGGTGGAAAAGCCAACAAAAGATGTATGATCGCGTCCGTTTGTACATTGATGTAACACATTATTTTGATGTTAATATAGATGTACCATACAAGATAAAAATAGAATGAAAATTTGAAACGGACTGTTCATGTGCATCCGAGAATCTGAAATGAATCTAAAAGTTCTCACTAATCTCGGATGCTTTGACGAGCATGCGCCCATTTGCAATAATCAACATTATCAGAGTTGAAACTCGTTAGATTGATAATACGATTATTTGATATGCTGTGCAAATTACCCGCTGTTGTACGAAATTATTCATATGTGAAAATATTTAAGATTCGTCACGATTGTCGTGTATTGCGTACATTGATACATCGTTTGATAAATGTTGTAAAGAATAGGACTAGGAATTTTCTATTTTTCAGCGGGTAAGTCCAAATAATTATACAGTGATTTTTCGAGATTATTTTCCGGCATTTTTTTTTATTTTTCGATATGTACAGAATCTACATTCTTGAACTGCTTGTTTTGAAATAATGTACGTGCAGTAGTCTATTTTACTGCACTTTAAAAAAATACATATTAGATCCACCCAAGGAGATTTTGTTAGTAAAAAAGGATAGAATCTGATTATTGTATATTGCATATTTTTTATATTTATTTGTCATTTATACGATATATATAAAAAAAATATCATTTCCAATAATGTGAACTATATGTACAAATATTTTTAATAATACTGATTGTATCTGTGACCATATCTAATTGTACATTGTAACAAATTCATGGGATTTTAAAATTCCCATTATATTATGTGCAGATATCTGCATATAATATCTGCTTGCCGCACTTTCTAGAAAAGTGTACTAATATCGTGTGTATGACCCGTTAGGAAAGAGTCCAAAAGCAATGTAAGATCAGAGCAGATTTTTTTACTTCATCATTATATTAGTTATTCCATATTACGAATGTTTCTGAAGATGCCATTACATTGGACATTGCATATGAATCATTTTATATTTAGACAGAACCTTTTGTTATGTTTGTACGACTTGTTTTCATTTTTATACTGCCGTTAAAACTATGCCATTGTAACGTTTAACAAATCATGTACAAAGTTTATTGTTAGTATTATAATGGTAGTTGCTAATGATAATGATAATATCAACTGATTGATCTGTTTCGTCAAATTGTGCCATTTTATCAATGTTGTATATATGATTACGATTATAATGTACCAATTGCGACACTGGATTTTTAGAGTCAATATCATTTCATTCAGTATGGCGGTAGCAACAAATGTCCGGATTGCTACTACCTGACAATAACCTGACGGCAGACAGAGGTGAGTAATAAACCCCGCGAAATTTTTCAGATTCGCGTGTAATCAGAATTAGCATTATCTCATCAATGATTCTCAATATATTTTTTCTTTCTTTTTCACATTTTTCTGGCATTACATCTTTTTCGCATAAATGATTAAAAATTATGAAATATTAATTATATTGATAATAAAAGAAAAAGTATTTATTCAAGCACAGTTATGTGTGTCTGAGTACTTATTATCGAGAGTTTTATATCTGAATTAAATTTTCACCAATCAATGATGTCAATAATCACTGTACTGCTAATTGCTGCAAAATTTCGCGGGTACATTTGTTTGCGAATAAACGCACAGAAATGGCGAGCATTCTGTAAATATTATGTTCCAATATAGACTGCCCGAGAGAAACAAAATGCCATCGTTGTGCGAATAAACGAAACGCGCGTAGGATGTGTGTACGACACTTCAATTATTTAACTTATGACTATTCTAATGTAAAATACTGTAATAATTGTACGAATAGTCTGTAAGTTCTAATAAAAGAAGCACCAAAAATCCTACACTTTTGATCGTTTTGTAATGACATAAGTTGAAGTGACATGACTATGCAATATATAATACATTTTTTCTAGTACACATATTTTGAATTATCTTTCTTAATCTTAATTTTACCAGGTTTATTTACAATTCTTTTGTACGGCACACATACAATTATCTTTGTTCTTTTTAGGTACATTTGTTACGCCTTGCTATTTTATGTGCTCATCTTGGAACGAAAATAACTTTAAAGATAACATCGAAATAATTTAGAATGATACGATGGAGCAATAGTCTCAAGTCTCAACTTTTTCCCTTTTAAAGTTGCATAGTATTCTTAACTGTTCCAAGAAATTGATATAATTTCTGTGATATTATATTTTGCCGTTTCGTTATTCCATGTCTTCTACGCACTTGAATCAAATCTCTCGTCACAGCAATAATAGACACTTATCACATATTTATGGTATAAATCAACGAGTCGCCGATTGTTGCAATATCTCTTGTGGAATCCTCCAAGTCCGGCGTCTTTGCAAAGACAGTGTCATCGTCGCACGAATCGCTGGATGATGAATCCAGGCGTTTCGGTCCCAGCACAACTTTCAGATCTTCCTTGACGAACTCATGATGTAAATTCATCAATTTTGCGGTCCTTCGAAGCTGATAATTCGATTCGTTCAAATTCCTTCCATCTCCGGACACATTAAAATTTTCCGTCGAGATTGGATTTTTGTCCCCAGCGTTACAACCTTCGATATTAGGTTGAGTATTTTCTTTGACTTCAAACTCCTTCGAATTCTCCTCGTCTATTTCTTCGATAGGATCTAAAGCATATTTTATTTCCATTCCGAGAAATCTTTTCCTTCCAATTTCCATGAGATCCTTGTCAATTGATTCACCAATACCACCTGGATCTTCTATGAGTATCGGAGGACTTCCAGATAAAGTATGCACTTGTCTCACTCTTTTTACCCTTGCTCCTATAAATACATTATTTTCATTACCAAAGTGATTGCAAACTCTTTATTTATTCCTTACATATTTCAACAAAGCTGGCAATGCTCAGATAATCTATTTTTTAATTATATTATTTACTCACCAATTATTAAAAAAATAATAAAAAAAATATTAAGAAACAATCGAGATAAAATGCAAAAATATTTTTGAGTAATAAAGTGCGATTGCAAAATTGATGTCGAGTAAAAATAATGAAGAAAAAGAATATTTTGCATTTTATATATTTTACCGACCCGGCATTTGAATTTTCATGACATTATCTCCAGTTTCGACATTTGTATCCGGTTTATTCGTAAGTCTCCCTTCTTCAAATTTGTCTACTTCCTCTTGGTACTTCCAAAATCTGGAACTGACCCTTGGAGAGTCAGAGGTCGGTTGCAGGTAAAGGCAACCACTGTCAGGTGAGAAGAGTCTTTGCAGAAACGACCTCGACGGGCCTCTGTCGACGGCAGCGTTGGCTCGTGCGTGATTCAGGCATTCCGACCTATTACGGAGCACACCGCAGCACTCGAGCATACCGAGGAGCAACAGCATTGCTACGCCAACTAGGGTCAGTAATGCAGCCAGGCAGATCAATTGCCAGGCGAAACTCAGCAATATCGTCAGAGTGTCCTCGTCGATGCGAGCGGAGCAGAAGGGGGCTAAGACACTCCCGAGGATCGCGCAAACGACGTGCACCCCCACGACATTGCAGTAGTCCTCCAGGGCGCTGCGAAAGATCCACGTGGCGACGAAGTAGAACACGATGCCTCCGAGGCAGCCCAATGCGACGGCTATTTGCGGCGAGTAATCGCCCGCTGCGGCCGACACCGTTACCACGCCGGCGATCGTCCCCTGAGTGCACCTCATTAACGTCCAATGATTGAAGGCCTCACGGCCGAGGATGTAGTGCAGAGTCACGGTTATCAATGTGCACGAGGACGCGGCCAGTAAATTGTTGATAAACGCGTGCGACGGATCCCGTGCGAACGTACGGTATTTATCGTGCTCGTACATACTCGTGCATAAATTCTGCAAATGTATGTCAACATCATAGCCGATTAGTATTTTTTGAAGAACTCTGATATCTAAAAAATTGTCACAAAGTGACAACGTTAAGTTTATCGCGAAAATGCCTCAAAGGTCGCCACCTCCCCAGTCAACACAGAATATTCTAATAATATCGCAGCGATATTGTAACATTCCAGTTACAGTGCAATAATCTTGCTGGAATGTTCTGAATTGACTGGGTCTTTTCAAGCTTCGTATAGTATTCATGTCAATCGACTTTCAGCAACATACCAGAGAATGTTCCAGATGATCCAGAGAATCCAAAAAGAATTCTAATTCTAAACCTTTTTAGGAGACAAAAGGAATTCTTTTTATAATCTTCTATGGAATCCTTTTTTGAAAAATTTCTTTTAAATTCATTTAGAACAGATTACGTTAATTTATAAAGAATTTTTAAAAATGAATCCTTTTCGAGTTTTTATAACGATCAGTGTTGTGACCCGGATATTCAGGAATAGGTAATTATTAAGTCTGCTATTTGAGATTCCTTATTCTATTAATTCTGGATAGTTCTAAAGTTGCATTGAGCCAAAAGATATTTACTTGAAGCCCGGTGAAGATCAATAGTAGACCCCCGAAGACAGACCCAGCGGAGCCGGGGGTGATACTCGCATCATCCAGCTCTCTCAATCTGAACATTCTTCTACCGAGGATGAGGCATCCGATCAGGCCGGAGAGTCCTCCGACGACGTGAATTACCCCCGCACCAGCCTGATCCTTGAAAGCCACCGTTCTTCCACCTAGTTCGTTCTTCGCCATCCATCCCATCCACGCCCAGTGGATGAGTAGCGGTTGGATCAGACTTGATAAGAGGACACCCACCAGCAGATACCCCACCGGATGCATTCTTCCCGCGACGGCAGTGGTGCAAATCGCCGACGCGATCACCACCGCCTGCCACCCCACAATCGCCTCGTTCCTATCGATCGCTGGATCACCGATCCAATGGCCCACGCCGATCAGGCTGGTGCCGTCGCCGTTGTAGGCGACTAGGAAGCCTATTAGGAAGTACATGACGGTGACGCAGCAGAGATCAACCGTATTTTGTAGGAGTATCAGATTAACATTGTTGACCGGCACACTGCCGATCTGAAGGAGAACGAAGCCGATGCGCAGCAGGATTGTCAGAACGACACGAGTCAGCGAGTTCCAGTGGAGGTGCGCGGTGGAGGTAGCGGTGTAGTTGCCGAAAGCGCGAGGCTGAACGGCGTAATCATAATAGTTCTCGTAAAAGTAATCTGTAGTAACGGACGACATTCTATTTCCTCTTGGAATTGGATATCTCTTCTCTGCGTCGTCACGTTACCATGTCGTCGTTCGCCATGGTCGAAATGCGCTTCAAGATTCGATACATTTTGAGGGCTTGACGTTTCTACTGGGGTTGGGACGAGAAATTGAGTGAAAATACGCAATTTGATTGTCTATTGTTTTATCGAGTCGATTCGGCTCACGTAATTCGATTAGTTCGTAATTCGTTATTCGATTTCATTAACTCGAAAATCATTAAAGTAACATCCCATAAATACATACAACTTAAATATTATAGTAATGTTGCAACAAGATTGCAATCTTACAGCAATATTGCTACAGTGTAACTGCAAATTTTGTGTTATATGGGACCTAATTTTATTTAAAAAATTACTAAAATTATTTAATTGCATTTTTTATGATGCACTTTTTTATTTCGGATAAAGTTCAGTAAAAGTGTTACCTCCGATTTTTTAAAAGTGTGTATATTTACGTATTGTGACGGGTTGATTACGAAAATAATATTGAAAGTTGGCGCAAATTCGATTCTCATGGTAAAAACCGTGAAAAACCCATAAAAATTATGATTTTTAATATTTATCTCAACAAATATTAAAAATTTAAAAAAAATCGGAGGTAACACCTTTCCGGAACTTCACCCGAAAAATTTTTTTGTCTTTTGATAAAATCCCAAAAAGGACGAAAAGGGTAAAGAATTATAGTGACATAAAAGCAAATTCTTAAAAATGTTTTTAGGAATGGAATGGAAAAAGAATTTATTTCATAATTCGCAAAATTCAAAAAGAAGTCTTTTTGAATTCTGTGTGTTATCTGGGAAGGCTGCTCCGAAACGTTCGGAGCCGAATGATGGTTCCAAACGTGCCGCGAACGACGGTGCCGACCAATGCGCGTCGAGCGCGGCACAGCGCGCATGGCATGTCGCCGGCTACTGCAAGGTCGTGGTCTTGGGTCCGCGCGCGGTGCGGGGCGACGCGCGCGATGCCGCCCGTGCGCGAACGACACGGTAGTCGGTGGCATCGCTCGCAACCGGTTGTCGGTCCGCGGGCGAGAGTGTTCGGTCGGCTCGCGTGTGAGGAAGAAGTCGAGTGAGGCGGCGGGTTAAAATCTTCGCGGCCGGTGCTTCAACGGCGGCGACGAAATGGCAACGGTATCGTCGTGCCGGGCGATATTCGTCGTGAGGTGGTGCGAGATGAGTCGCGTGCTGACTGCCACGACGAAGAAGTACCGAAAGGTAAGAGAGAGGTGTACCGCACGTTGAGCGTAAACTCGTAGGGCACATACGGCGAACCACACCTGCGTCGGCCCTTCGGCGATTTTGCTCGGTTTCTCCCTTCCCTCCCCTTCCCCCCCTCTAGTTTGGAACACGTCGCACTGGGGCCCGTGAGCAATAGAAATTGGTAGGCAACTAACTGACCCAGTCAACACAAACTATTGTAGTAATATTGCAGTAATATTGTAACATTAATGCAATATAATAACGTTTTTGAAGACACTTCCACGTCAAAATGATGACAAATCACGATAGCTCACTACCTGGGTCGGCTTGCAAAGTCGGCTTGCGTCGGTTTACTTTGAATCCATACATGGTACACGCGTGCGGAGCGGATTGATATTGGCCGGGACTCTTGGGTGTCCACCCCCCGTCCTACTCGCAATTCGCGATAGCTGCGATAATGTGTTACGAGATCCTGCTTCTCCCACTCTTGAAGCGTGTACGTACGTACGCTAGGCTTCAACACGAGGCCCCCTCCAGCCGCTCGCGTGTGTTTTTGTCGCACGCGCGCTTGCCGAAGGCACGCGATGCCTTTGGCGGTTCCGTCGCGATGCGTGTAGTTGCAGGAAAGTCCTATGAATCTTAATGAAACCGGTATTTTTGTTAAGAGATACAAAGTCCTACGACTTGAACGGAGCAAAGTGTTTCTAATGTCCATAATACAGTCACCGCATCGTAAAAATGATCCGAATCTTACAAAAATAACCTGATCTATTTTGTTTTTTGATAATTTAATTGAAGGTCGGCTACTAAGTGTAAATTTCGGTTTGACCTTCAATTGAATTATTAAAAAAAAATAGACCAGGTAACTTTTTGTAAGATCTATATACGTAACCACTGTATTACCCTTTTTATGATTATAAAAATAGAAACTTCACTTAATTTCAATTAATTTCAATTTAATTCAATTTACTTTTTATTTTTCTTCACACGGTAAACATTAAAAAATCAATTTAACTTTGAGTTAAATAAAAATAAATAGTACTTTGTTATTTTTAACTACCACTGTGTGTCGAAATTATTTTAATACGAAACATGTAATTATTCATTATTTTAATACAAAACATGTAATTATTCATCGTTATTTAACTCTATTGTTTTAGTTAAATTAACAACGTAGGAACAGAGTGGCGATCTAAGGACTCAAATTGAATATAATTTAACATTACAAATTTAATAGTGTAATTTTAAGAAAAAGATTTAAAAAATAAGAATTTAAAAAATCTACTTTAAGAGAAATGGACATGAGTGTTTCGAAAAAGTCTCATTTTCTTCCGCATTGCATCTCTCTATCTTTCGAAAATTATTTGCTATTCTAATCAGGATTGGATGAATATGTATTACAGATTATGTATTAGATTGAATTTGAACAGTTTAAATTATAATTATAATTAAATTGGACGATAGCGGACATACGCGCGCGTCACTCAGGTTCCGCTAATTGCTAATAACATTATTAAATATTAATTACTAATTGTAGCAAAAACGAATTTCAAGAGTAATATTTGTATTTTTGAGTGAGATAGACTCACTTTTGAGTGAGATATGCGTTTGTTATTTAATTACTCGCTGTTATCGTGGATACGCACGTGATCGCTTCGAATAATTTGATCATTACAAAGCGATAACGTGAGTAATGCCTCTTTCCTGTAGAATTAATGCGATACATGTTCGTGATATATGTAATCCCAGGTAAATTAGCATCTATTTTTAATCTTGACTCTTCTATGCTTGTAGCTAAAAAATTTATTATCTAAATATGTATCTTTTTTCAAAACTATTTGATTTCTAATTTAACCAATCGCAGTAATTCCATTGTAAATAATAATTTATTTTCTATTTCTTCTTCCGGAAAAATTAGAGTAGACTAAGAGTCATTTCTAGATATGTACATGAATAATATCCCGATTATAAATATTAAACAATTAAATCATTTTTTTTGCATTTGCCACACACAAGTTGGCCAGTATATCCCTAAATCCTGTGAGAAATGTACAAATAACATATGCAAAATCCCATGCTGATAAAATATTACCGTTTTACTGATTAAATCTGCTTATCATTCTTTCATTGCCACGCGATGTGCGGTTTTAAGATAAAAAGCAAGCCACGCATCTCAATGCGTATGCGTCCACGCGCGCCTTTCTTGCGCAGATCGCATCTGCAGTATGGCATATTATTTAACATTATAGACGTGGAATAGAACAAGATATCTCTGCAGCTTCCACTTCTCATTATTCTAGTTTAAATCTATAAATATATTTTAATTATTTTAACTGATTCGATCTTAATATAACATTTATTTATATTGTTCATATTTCATTTTATTTATAATTAATAAATGATATCAAATATGCGTTATAGAATGCATTTACAAAATTAAATATTGAATGTCATTAATATATTTATAATTATAATGTAATTTCTAACGGATTCGCATAGATTGTTAAATTTGTGTTGATAGAAAATGCAAATATGCTTATTATTTTGGAAACTGGAAAAAAATCGGAATGAAGATAATGAGAAAAATATAAATTAATAATAAGAAGAGTTTATTATAAATTTCATCAATTTTTTTATATTAAAATTTAATGGATGTCAACTTTATGTTGACGTACAATTCCATCTATTGAATCAACATGTATAGTTATATTTAGCATGCTGTCAATCGATTTTTAACATTCTTTCGAGCTTAAAATAGACCGCCTTCGCATCGAGCAAAATGCAAAAAATACGATGTTTTAAGTAAATAAACGGCCGTGGTAAAATGGAAGATTAATTATGAGAGACGAAAGTTCAAGTTTGACCGACGAATTATCAAGTAAAGTTAATGGGTTAATATATTATTAGACATAGCAGAATTTCGACGTGTTTGCTTTCCTGCAGAATTATGTGAACCAACGACTTTTTTCGGCATTCCGGTCCTTTCTGGATCTGATATATAACGGAAATTCAATTTCTCCTCGTCCTCTGTACTTTGATGCAGAAGCAGTCAATTAATAGAAT
Source organism: Tetramorium alpestre (assembly GCA_021460005.1). NCBI lineage: Eukaryota > Metazoa > Arthropoda > Insecta > Hymenoptera > Formicidae > Tetramorium > Tetramorium alpestre. The sequence continues at coordinate 1,888,146 of JAJVSH010000025.1, forward strand.
GCTCGCGGTGAACAGTGTCCCTCCCCCCACCTGTTCTCGATTTAGATATCGTCATTTCCATAACCGAGTCGGTTTTCGATGAATTTCCCGGGTTCACGCTATATCGCGTATCTTTGACACAAAAGCGGACTACACGTGTCCGCGCTAAACGATCCCGAGTTCATCGTCGCCGCGGGAACGGAAACGTTCGCCGCGCGAAAAATACGGCTACCACGGATGTGCTCGTAAATCAAACAGTGTCGCGCTTTAGCGCCGAGCGTCGCGCTAATATTTCATCCGCTAATAGTAATACTCCGCTGTTCGGCTGTCCCCCTACGTACGCGCAGATTAAAGTGCACAGGGAGAAACTTGCCGTACCGTCGGTTGAAACAGACGAGGAAACGAGATGAAAAAAAATATAGGTCAAACATATTGTGCTTCTCTCAACTAAGCACTTCGTGGGCGTGACGTGGCTTTGGTTTAAGAGTAATAATTTGATTCCATTTTATCGCTTAGAAATAGTGAATATAATTAGGGTATTATTACTATTGCGAGCGACAGTCTTTTTTATTTATTTTAGGACAATAAAAATAGTCAGAATAAAAAAGGACAATAGTATATTCTGAAATATAATATTATCTTATATAAT
>JAJVSH010000025.1:1889800-1933850 GCA_021460005.1 Tetramorium alpestre
ATATGATTATAATATATAATAATAATGATAATATGTTATAATATTATAATAATCCAGTCTTGATAAAAGTTATCAAGAACCTTGGTGAAATAGTTTCAACTAAACGTGGGTCGTCATGACAAAATAATATTATAAAAAATGAAGTAATCATAATTATTATTAAATGTTTTGTTATTATTATATTTAATAATAATAACTATTTCAAAAATTGCATTACTAAATACATTTTATAAGTTTACCTACATTGAAAAAAAATTCTGATTAAAAACGGACGAAAAATTTTGTAGGATTGATTAAATATTCTGTTATTATAAGTTATAAACATTCGTTTTTAACCAGAATTTTTTTCAGTGTGTCATAATTCGATAGCTGTATAAGCTATAAAGCTCTGATCTTTAAATATAATTTTTTTCCTTTTTCAATTTTTGTCGAGAGGACAATTTATATAACTCATAATACAACAGGGGATAGTAAAAAGTTTCGTATGACTTTTCTTATGTTTGCTCCTCTATATTCTTTATGTTGTTCTTTCCTGGCAGTGTTAAAGCGTCGTAAATTCATATCAAGTTTTGAAGAAAGCCGCTCAGTATCGCGCACAAACTCTGCGTAAGTACGTCAACTTTCTTTGCCGTTAAACGACGACGTATACCGATATGCAATGACGTGTAAAACGCAAGTCTGCATAAAATGAGCACGAGATGATGCATCGTTTCAATGACTCAACCGTCGCGATACGTGCGTGATTACGTCAGGACGCGAGTGCGTTTTTTTTTTCAAAGAGCTGATCTCGTCGGTATTCCATTGAGCCATCGCGGATTCTCGTTAACCTCCTTACACGTCGCCTGACATGACGATCACGTATAACTGCTGCTTTTCTGAAGAAATACGCGAATTCCATTCTCTTCCCGTTCGCTTCGCGCGGAGCGAAATACACGAGACGTATAATACAATAAACGAGAACCCATTAATTGGCAGACCCACTGGAAAAGTGTTCGACCTGATTACTTCGAAGCCGGGTCAATCTACTCTCCAATTTGTGGAAAAAAAAATTTTTATTCATTTTGCCTTGGATTGCGCTTCGATGAAATTGTCGTCGGGTCAATCGGTGGTATTTTGCAGACAATGCCGTGCAGTGACAATCGTAGCACAAGGCAACTTCGGTCAATCGATCGTCCACCTATTCTCGTCGATGCTGATGCACGCGCTCCGACACGACGGATGATCCGCATAAATTTGTTGACTCACCTTGGGTGACAGACCTCCTCGAAGGCGTGACGAAGCATGATACTCGATGTCGTTGACGTTGCGTCGACGTCCATCTACGTAACACTTACACATAGAACAATGTATACTATTTACAAGTAAATATACTTCATTTGCACAAATATATATTTCACTTAAAAAAAAAATAATTTTGATATACGTGAAATCCTCTCTAAATCTTAGAGGATTTTACTTTATAGCCTCAAAAGGATTCCTCTGAAATTAAGAGAAAAATAGTAAAAAAATGATATTTTTCACTTTATTGAAAGAGAAATATGTTTGCTGTAGAATGAGGTTATGAGAAAAATCATTTTAAATGTAAAATACTTTTTTTGGGTGTTGGTAAGTTTATATATCTTCAAATCTATTATAAAATCATCATAAGCATCACATTTACTTAAAACGTATTCTGGACTTTTGACGAGTATATTATATCTTAAACTATTATTAAGAAAATATTCTTTACCAAAGACAATTATTACTTAAACAAAACAAAATAAATAATTACTTTTCTCGTCTGTAGAATGATATTTTTCTGTGTCTTTTGTTCCATTTATCGACATGCTTTGATTTACCACGAATCGCTACTCGCGTTTGAAGTGTAGAATTTTTTAGAGCATATGTACGACATGCGAGCTACATAAATTCTGTAAACTCGCGTGACAATTATCGTTCGTGTCCTATTTCACTCTATTTAGTCTTAAATGGTCTTTATATAGTATATGTATTTCGTTTGATCATTTTCCGGAAGAAGTGTGATGAACAATTGCGCAAGGTTGTTTGCAATACACGAAATTGCTTCGTTAGGTTAATGAGGTAATTAGCCGAATTAGATGCGAATATAATGAATGGAATAGGAATAACGATATGGAATTTAGCACATCGGAATGTGCGAGATAGCGTAGAATAATCGTTGTAGATTTCCTAGCAAAGCGGTGCGCAGATAAAATCTGCTCCATTTCATAATTCGATTACAGGTGTGATTAATGGATCGTTCGAAATAATTAATTACAAGCGAGGCTTTCTCTCCGCGGATAAACTTGTAATAGTTAACACTGATATATTAGCGACACGGCTTTCCACGCCCGTTTGGCGCAGGGGAATAATTTAATTTCAGTTTTAAAATCCAAGCAAAATTTAAAAAGTGCCACGCGGTACATGAGTGACCGGTCCGTCGCGATGTACAATGATCCCGAATTCGTTTTCAATAACATAACGAATCCAAAAAATTCCCGCGTATTTCATCAATAAATACGGCGCACGGCAATTTTGTGCGAGAATGTCACTCTAGTTTTTTTCTAGATTAAATCATATTTGCGGATATCGATCGAAATTTCCCGAGTTCAATTAATCGCATAGATTAATCGCTCTTTTTTGACAAAGTAAAACAAATACGAGCGCGAGAATTAACTAGATTTTTTAAAATGAATACGATATTTTTACAATCGGAACCGATTTACCAGTTGAACCTTATTTCTTCAAAGTTGCGCTTTCCGCGGAGTTCCATTAACCTAGTGGATGATTCAACGAAATCGTGATACAACTATAGAGGCCTGGTTTTTACCATAACACCTACGATTCTCTGAAACATCCAACCGAGTTCGTTGCATATTTAAAAGTTAGATTGGAAGCAGAAAAAGAGATTTATGAGGAAGAATTTGAAATGTTTTTCCTTGATGATTTTCAACATTTTCTTCGCTCGCCGGTAATTTTTTATCAGGCTGTCAATTCGATTACTTTTTTGTGCTTATCCATTATATGCCAGATCTCATCTTAAATACATTACGTTTCACTCTGGAATAGCAATAACGATTTTTATGAAGATAGAGTGCCATAAAACTCACTTAGAAGTTAACAAGTCCACCGAGAGGTTATATGCTTATCTCAAAACGGACCGATCAATCTTGGGACTAAAATATTGAATATTTTTTATATGTACATATAATTTACAATGCATTGTAATTTTAATATTAAATTGATAATATAATTAAATCGATTATAAATAAATTATATTAAAGGGGGAGAAAGTGTAATGCGCGCGCGTTTACATACAAATATTAGCAATTAATCTTTTATCTTTCTGAAATGATCAAAACAACATTTATCACCCCCAATATACTTCCTGAGCGACACTTTATTGTTATGACGGTCGAATATGTCAGTCTTTGTTTCAGCAGCGATAAATTTCACGAATATATATAGTCCCGTTGCAATGAAAAGTCTATTTTGCGATAATACAGCGTGTCACTTTCCAATACCGTTTTTTGTTGAAGTTTCACAGCCGGGTACACACGTAATAGCCAGCACTTTGTTAGTCTTCGTGTCCGCGATTTATACATATAAGTCACTCCGCATTGTCGTATATCCCCTGCACTTTACACTTTTCATAAACTCTATTCAAGCGGTATGTCATTCCGTGGGTCCCTTTTACAAACGGAATAAATATGCTATTATCGGGCTTAACCACACGTCGGATAAATGATCCATTTATCTCGAGAAGCTGCAGCGAAGACTAGACTGTAAGACTTTTATTTTCGTGGTATTTTACGTCAGCCCGTGGTTTCCGTAAGGGAACTAAGTCTCGCTAATATTTTATAGCATTGCAGTCTTGCAAGTGCGAGAATACGCCTTTGGCAACCCTTATCCAAACAATTTGCCAAATAGGTCAATGTGCCCTTCAATATTTCAGGCATGACTGCTTCTATATTACGTTGGGGGGGAAAAAAGATTTCTGCTGAATTATGCTGAGTGATTTGTATTATATATCGAGCAAAACGCACAGCTTCGCTATATGTAAAATACAATAAAAATAAAATAAAAATATATGAAAAATACACACGCGATTCTCTGAATTTTTTAATTTTCTTTTATTTGATGCTGCAATCTAAAACTATAATTAATCTTTGAAGATTTTTTTCTAAATAAAAATCGTAGAAAATACAAAGCAGATAATGGTGGACCTGATTAAACTTGACATAAAGTGAAAACTGATTATTTTAATTTGAAGAATATGTAGTAGGAGAAAAGGATTGAAGAACAATTTACACTGAGAGAAAATTATAGTTACTTTTGGCCTCAACCACAATTTTATATCTCTAACGATATTTATGGTTAACATAATGATGCATATAGTTAAGTTAATCATATTTATTGTTAAAAATATTATAAAATTATGGTTTTGAAGCCAAAAGTAACTATATTTTTCTCAGTGTAGTACGTTATAAAAGTTACATGAACTATATGAGACATATTTTCTGCTTCGAGTAATATTTAATCTCGAGATAACGTAAAATAGAATACACCTCATTTGTCAACCGTCATCATGCCATTTGTCTGCTGTCATTATGCATAGCTAAGCCAGTTTTAATTGCCGTCTTGTTTACCCGGCTTTATGCTCCACTATTAACGAGCAATGTCTCGTTTAACTGACAAAGTTTGTTAGCAAATACCGCTTATGTAACTTTCAAGTCTTTGACGGAAAATATTAAAGTTATCTTCAATATGTATCTACTTATCGAAAACTAAAAATATAATTATACTTATAATCTCATTAAAACGCGATTAAAACAAATACAATGCATCAAGATAAAAATGATATTTAATACCTATGCATTTTAAAAATTTTATTTCAAATAAATTCTTTTTAATCAAGGTATCTCATTTATTCGACTTTGTGTTTTCCGCGTACCTAATCGTTATTGCTTTCCACCAGGTCGGATTGTACAACAAGGGTAAGAGCGGATTTAACTAACAATAAGTACCGCCAGACGGGGCCGGAAAAGCCTTGCTCTGTTCTGTCAATAAATATTGAAAGTTACGTCGTGGAGAAATAGAGAGGTGCACTCTGGCATTTGCATCGCGAAAATGGAATCCCAAAAAGGTTTCCGATATTCAAGCGGAAACGAAGTGGCCGGTTAAAATATCGTTGGCCGCGTTTAATTTAATTAAAATTCGGACCTCGCTGTGTTCATTATGGACAATTTCTTATTTGCTTAATTCTATTTAGATTGACTTGCTTGATTCGATTAAACGGTACTTGAAATTGCCCGAACAATGTTTGAAGTTACGTTGTAACTCATTATCATCTTCTACATCCTTAATTATTCTCGCGTTTCGTAAACTTAATCGTTTCGTAACTGCAACGGAAAGGAGGGAGTAATAAATAAATATCGTCGTAAATTCCGTTGCCAATGCAACCTCGTCGATTTCCGGTGTGGTTTGGCACCACTGCGGCGTTCGAACATAGTTCAGTTTATCAGTTTCTGCGAAATAGCCATAAATACTTAATCAGACTTATCAGGCTAGGCTATTGAGATAAAACTGTCATGCGCAGCCGTTGTGAGAATATTACTATTACAGCTACGAGTCTAACAATGCTGCTTATTGTCCATGAAACTCGCTAATAGCCGCTAGGAATTAATGGGAAATGGATGCTCGCTCTGCTAAGTGAAAAGTGCTAGACGTAGCTATTATTCAAAAGTTGCCGGTCCCACCGTTTACAGATCGGTGTGACTGTGTTACGGAGTTATCCAAGGGCTCCGGACTGCGGAGGCTGCGGCAGGCGGGCGCCATGAGCATCGATCTGCTCCACTGCACTCTCCCTGCGTCCCAGCCGACTCTGCGACACGAACGCGATCCTTGTTGTCCTTGTACTTTTATGAGAGTATGCTCACTAAACACGGGATTTTTCTCGCACATTATAAGAAACAACGAACAGTGCCGAAATGTCAACCTCATCTGCATACATTGTTAAGTTTGTTAAATTAGCGTCAAATTCAATTCGAGTTATTTTTAATCATTTCATAGGTCACCACTACTTCTACCTAATATGAATTTTGTCATGAATTTTTACTAAAATATGGAGATTAAGTTAAATAAATTAATAATTGGTATTGAATAGAATCTATTTAATATGTTGTTAACCCCTGGAGGACTCACGGGGTCACTTTGACTCGGCATGCACGTTCCGTAATGATTCGATTTGTATGAAAAAAAAGAGAGATATAGAAATGGATTTTCTTTTAATGAATAATTTAGTTTAAATCATCCGAAGAAGGGTAAACAAATTCATTATTAGTTTTTTTTTAATGATTTTATAAATATATAAAATGAGGGAACTTGGTCTAATTGAACAGTATTTCATATTTTCAAATAATTATATTTTTTGAAAGATTAATATAACTAAACTACCATCTCAAAGTGGATACTCTGAAGTTTAAAACAACGTGAAAATTTTTACGATATATTAATTAGAACTCAAGATATTAAATTTTTAACGAAAAGTTGAAAAAACGTTCTTTTAAATTAAAATTAAAATGTTGAAACAAGTTTATTTTTCTTAACAAATTGAAATGCGTTATAAAAAAGGATGTTCACTCTATATTTAAAAAAAAAAGAAAATTTTTATGTTAATTAGAAGTCAAGATATTCGAAAGAAACCCTGACTGGGGCAAAATGACCCAATGTGCCCTCCGCTGGGGTCCAAAAATACGTATGCCCTCCAGGAGTTAATTTTATCTCATTGTTTAGTCAAATTAACCAACTATTGAGCAGTGGCAGTTCATAGGAATGAACAGTGTAACTCGATCAACTCGCAGTTGAGCACACAAACGAGCTTTTGAGAGCTTTTATTTGTCATGATCGGTCGATGTTATGTCATTAATGAAATCCGTTTGCGATGGTGAATTGAGTGAGATCGCTCGCTACAAATTTTGAGAAGCAACAAACACGGGTAAAGCAGCCGCAGTAATTTCCGAGATTGACACTGCGCGCTACGAGATTCATTCCCCGGGTGCGTAATTGAAATTTTAAGTCTGCTGTAGACGGAGGTCGTGCACCGCGCGGTACAAGACCCCGGATTTACCTGCGACGTCGCTTTATATCCGGGCGAATGTGCAACGTGCCATGTAATAATTGAATTAATACCCGAGGAAACTGCAGAGAAACGACTGTCCGACAAACGAATTTCTCGTTTGACAGTGGCAGTTAAAGCAATTACAGGAATTTTGCCAAAGTTAGTTTGACCTGCGGAATAGCTTCAAAATAACTATGTAAGCCAAATCGTTTACGTTGTTTTATCTGTTTTGTTTTCTGTAGCAACTTTATCTAACAGTCGATAGTTTCAAAAACTCTGCTTATTTCATTATATACAATATACAATGAGCCAATAATAATAATAATGAACAAGAATGACAAGGAAAGCATGCATGAAAGCTTTGCAGAGTTCAAATTGCCTCTTTATAAAGATATTTCTTAAACAATATGATCATAATCGAACAAAGGAAATTATTTCGTAGTCGCTTCCGTTGTTTACCGCGTTATAACGCGTGCAAATACGGTCGTCCTTTCGGAATAAACAGAGCGAATTTCGCGTGTGTTAATTCATTAATTCATTCGTCCGTTAATACGTCATATATACTCACGGAGTACTTTACGAGCGGCTTTTAAATTATTTATGCACTTAAACGTAACTTTGTCCAAGCAAGTGTAGAAAGCAATTTCTCTCGAATGTTAAACAGCTTGGTTTAACATTGGAATATGATAAATAGTTACAAAAAGTAATAACCATTAACTGTCAGTAGACGAGTAATATAATACAAATAAATCAAAAAGTGTATCAAACAGTAATATAATTTTTTTAAATTTATTTTAACGGCGATTATAAAGGAGGAGGCTTTATAAGGGGGATTTTTGAATCCACATTAATTACAACTCAGTTTTTCTTGAAATGACTTCTAATGAGTATGACGTTCAAGTAATATCTATATTAAACTAAACGGAACGATTCCGGACAGAATTGAATATCGTTGAGTAGAAATCATCGAGCAAGACTGAATTGAAGGATTCAAAAATAATGTTATTTAGCTCATAATATTAAGAGAAAAAAATATTCTTGGGCAGGCTTGACACTCTATAATAAAGTAATCATAATTATTCAAAAGGTTCATTAATCCCTCATAAACTCCCGACCCACACATACCAGATCTATAAACCCTAGAACCATAAATCATAAATTCAAAGATTTCAAGCTCGTTATCTCTAGACCCATTAATTCAAGTTTTTGAACTTGATGTATCTCAGCTACATAATGGGACGTTAAAGAGTTAATAATTTTTTTTCTTAATTTTTTTCTTAATATTGTGAGCTAAATAACATTGGACGATTATTTTTAAATCCTTCGATTCAGTATATCAGATTATTCGATGATTTCTACGTATGCAACGAAGTTCAATTTCTGCCCGGAATCATTCCGTTTAGCTTAATATTGATGATACTTCAACACCATACTTATTAGAAGTTATTCCAAGAAAAACTGAGTTATAACCAGTGGGTCCAAACGCTCCCCTTATAGAACCTCCTCCTTTGCTAAAGAATAAGATGAGGAGTCAATTTTACTTTCTCTCTTTTATTCAGTAATAACTTTATACATATGTATAAAATATAGTAAATTTTATTTTTCACATTATTTATAATTATAATTACTAAGAAATATTTTATTAATGATAAAGTATTAATGTAAGTGAAATTATTTAGAAGTTATTTAAAAGTTTGCAGCAAATAATAGCAAATATTATGCACGTAATTACATTCACTTGCCAAGAAGTTTGTAAACTGGAGGGAGTATTCATTGTAACGCCACTTGAAATCTAATAACGTATTGAAAACGGGACAAGAGTACCACTTACATTTTTGCACGTATTCGACGTTGTAACATTCCAATCATTTCATTGATCAAATTTATGATGCTACTTCAACGAGAATTGTCATTTTCACGAACATAATCAATGAGTTTTATTGATATGATAAAAACCTGCACAAATTGATATTATTGTGTCAATGGATTGGAGCAAAATCGAAACGTCAAAAGTAAAAGTTGTTTTTATATGTTTCAGTAAAAAATGTATCTCGACAAATACTTATGAAATTTAAAAGATATTTTCTTCGAATGTTTGATGAACATCTCATTCAATATCAATTTGCAATAGTTTGATGAGCATCTCATTTAATAATATTTTGAGAAGATAAATAGTTCGATCTGCTCGTGAATAAGCAATAATAGTGACAAACGACAGTTACAATGGAATGCGACTGATAATTCTGTAATATTGAACGCTATTGTTCGTCGAAACCCAATACCGGTGGGATTCTGGATTGACCTAATTGTAACCAACCGCGAATTACAATTACTAACAAACAAATACTGGAAATTGGCGTTTCTATCGATATCTCATTGAAGTTTGTCTCATCGGCTACACGATCAATTTTTCGATGAGAGGGTTTCACTTTCTTCGACAAGCCCTTGCAAAGTATCTGTCCGAATAATGTTAGGAAACTGCGAACGAGGACAATAATTGAATTCTGTGCAGCATGGAGCGCCTCTTAATAGAGATTCTAATTTCCTAGAAATTTGTATGTGAGTTTAAATAAATCAATTATTACGGTCAGTGAGTAACTCATTGTCAGTTTCCATTATTTTAAATTTATGTATATTGAAAAATCACACTTATCTATCTATCTGTCTGTCGTAATAAAATTACGGTAAACAGTTTTAATTGGAATATTTACAAATATTAGACCTCGTTACTTTGATGTTGGAAATGTTTGGAGCATTAATTTACATCGTGAATAAAATATATGATAATAATTGCACTGAAAAAAATTCTGATTAAAAACGGATGAATCAGAAAATCTTGTAGGATTGACCAAATATTCTGGTTATTATAATAGAAATTCTAGATATTATATAAGTTTATAAAGTATTGAGTTCTATTATAATAATAAAATTTCTATTATAATAATCAGAATTTCTATTATAATAACCAGAATATTTGATCACTCCTACAAGATTTTCTGATTAGTCCTTTTTTAACCAGAATTTTTTCCAGTGTGCTAATTGCTGCGACCATATTTTTTATTTAATATATAAATGTATAGTCAAGTTGTAGGCATATGATTTCATACTTTCATTTATAAATCTTTCCATAATATTTTTTTCTCTTTGTAACTGCGATTTAAATAAAAAAGCTTTAGCTTGACAATGCGAGCGTACCTGTATGCTCGACATCAAGTGTATTCGAGGACATTCATAATTTAAATGAAGAGAAGTAGAGACACAAGGGACAAGTAAATGGATGTGTAGATAAATCGTAACATCTTCTCTCATCTAAGCGAACCATTGCTCATTATTCATCATGTGTGTTTGCTGGCACTGCGGGTAGATCGTAAATTTAAACCACGTATATCGCGGATTAAGAGCTCTCATGATGAAATAAATCCTCTTTCAATTACTGACGCTTCATTATTCCCCGCACGTTAGAGGTACATTTGTTTCATACACAGTCAGATTATTTTCACGATTAATGGTTATATCTCGACTGTGTCGCGTAACAATTGTTTTAAACTTTTAAAATGTTCTTATATATGAATAAATTTAGTTGTGAGAAAGCATTCCAGTCTCGACAATCTTATTGTTCCGCATGAAATTTCACGAGCATTAAGGATCTTGAGTCTTAAAGTTTTATACTTTAGAAGAGCGGAAATCAAGTTCGTTCTCTTGCAGTGTAGTGTTGCGCGAATACCCTTTAATCTGGGCCGTTACATCTTTTATAACTTTCAAGTTGCTCTCCAGAAAATGGCGAAATGACATGTAAGTTGCGCGACGTGACGCATTGCGTTAAATTCTTTCAAAGACTGCGATACATAATCGCAGCGGAGAAACGAAAGAAAACGCTTTTTTTCAAAATAACAAATATCATTTACTCATTCTTCTTCATTGAATTTCACCGAATATTTTTACGTATCGATTTTAAATTATTTTTTTACCGTACGTTTTTCAAATATCTATCCGCATATCGGTTATCGCTAATTGAAAAAGAGTTATGCAGTTTTATATATCATTGTCGGGGAACATTTGACAAAGAGGCTTTTATGATATACAGTATATTTTCAATTAACAGAACAGAATAAACAAATTTTTGTGCGAATTCACAGCTTTATTATGTACCACAATATGCTGTATGAAAAAAATATTAGCCCAAATGTAACTAATAGCGTTCACGTATTTATTGTAATCGTACAGTATTGTATCGCATTTAAACATCCATAAAGAAGAAATTAATTTTTAACACCCTTCGATAATTTTAGCTACGTAATTATTTTTGTTGGCTAAATTTTTACCTCAATATTTTTATCCTATAAAAAAGATATGATCTTTTAATTTTCCATATATTTTAATGATTGTAAATAAAACACTCATTATTCATTATACTTTGTACCGAAACGTTTATTTATAATATACGTGGGGTAGTTTTTTACCCCACGAGGGTAGTTAAAGGTTAAATTTGACGATCAGGGACAAGCTAAAAGAACTCAAGTTTTTCGACATGCGTTTTCACGATGATAAGCTTGTATTATGAATCGTGTGGGCAGTAATTCTACGTGTAATATTATTTAATGCTACTCGATAAAACTCCTAACGAGCAGGGCGGTTTAACGGACGTCGGTTTCAGTCGAGCAACGGCTTTGTCGATATCCCTTTAAGACTCGAAAGCAACGTACAGCGAAAGCTACCTTGTCATTGTGTCTCCCCCCTCGCTCTCCCTCGTTTTTTCATCGGAAAAACTTCTCGAAATTTACACAAACGGTGGAAGCTTCGTCTAACTGTCCCGTCGAGTAATTGCGTATCGGAACATCGATATCGGGTGGAAAAATGAAAAATGTATAACTGTCGCACAACGATACTTGGCCCACGTGGCGTCGGCGCAACGGAGCGGAACGGGACGGTTTACTGTTTCGCGAAATTCGAAAATCGCAGGGCGAACGTATCGGAATCACATCGCCGTGTTTTCCGTCGCTCGGACACGCTTTGTAACGCAAATCGAGAGGTAGAATTCAATCGGCGCGGCATAGGGAGGCATTGCGTGCGCCCGATGCTATGATGTGTGCCGACATCGACGAGCGGAAAGGCCGCAAGTTGAACGGATTAATACGGAAGGGGGCTCCGGTTTGAAGCCCCGTGCACTTAGCTTTTACTATTACCGCATTACGCCATCGATCCCACCCAGCGTCCGGCTCCGCTCGACATACGGAGTGGAAAATGTTTTCAGCCCGTGTAATGGTGTAATGGTCGGGGGCGATGTTGATCGAAAGGGCGTATCGGCTCTGTGCACACACAACGAAATCATATCACACTTGTGCAAGCGGACGATATTCGCACGTTAATTAACTATAAGATATTGTTAAGCTGTTTAATGATTTTTCATTTAATCGATTTTTTATTTAATATTTAATTTTATTTAAATTTTATTTAATTTAATTGATCTATTAAATTATAACTATGACTCTAATATTATAAAATATTTATACGTTCTTTGTTGTCACAAAATCGCTTATTGTATATTGAAGGAGAAAAGAGTGGTAGCATTTGTTGGAATTGATTTTTCTGCCACGGTTAGCGTGTCGCGGGAAAATATTTTTCTGAGATGTTCTGCTTTACTGTTATGTCCAAAGGCAATGCTAGGCCATTCAGCACTTTCAATTACAATGTTTGAATTGAACAGCGCTCCATATACATATATGAAGAGAAAATGATTAATATATTTTGAATACTTTAATAATGTATTCTACTTTTGTTGTAAATTGTTTACTTATTACTCTACGGAAGAGATTAATTCAGCTGTTTGATTACAAAAGAATATTTAAACTGACAGAAACTTTCAGCCATTTTAAAAGTTTATGAATCTTTCTCAGCTCATCTTATTATTAATTAAGTAAATTAGTTTAAGTAAATTAATTTACAATATATTTTGAAAGGAAAAGACTGTCAATAGCCAAACCAGAATATTATTCGAATAAATAAGTAAATATTAGATAAATTTTCATTTAAAAGTTTTCTGCTATGTTTATCTCTACTTCTTCTATAACATACAATTTGCGTCACGTGCGAACAAAGGAAAAACATTATCTTTGTAAATATATCACATCTTCCTCTTGCAACAGTTGCAACGTATTACGTTGTTACTTCTGTCGCCAAGAGCAATTGAAAACACACACATTTTATATCCTTTAACATCACATAATAAAAAAGGGTAATCTTTGAAACAAAGTTATAATGACATGTAATACGAGAGCCGATGGAAGATTAAATAGAGAATGTAAAATCGCGTAGTCTCAATAAAAGTTAATTAAAAACAGCGAAATGAGTTATATTTCGTTCCAGCTTTGCCATCGTGGTGTTATTCGTTATAGCATTGCACAATATACCTTTGCTGAAAACTCGAAAGTTTGCACAAATTCAAATTAATATCCTTGTATAAATAGATCTTTGATCTATGCCTTAACAATGTAGGCAAGGAAAGTTGCGGCGGTGAATATGTATGAGTTGCACCGATATTGAATTCCGACATGATTCTCGGATATACATTTCTCTCTCTTTCACTCATTCACTCACTCACTCAGAATTGAGCGTTCTGGTAGGAAACCCGCGCGATAACCGCACATGTGAAATTCAGCGTTTGCAGGTTCGCAGATTCGCAAGTAGCCAATTAAGGAGTTACCGCCAAGTTGATCGAGCATTGAGCTGACATAATTGCTTATTTTATTCTGTCTGGCATAAAATGGATAGATATTTTTTCAGAAAATAATCTGAAGAGAGAGTAATGTTATATTAATACATGTACATAATGACAATATATTAAAAATTTTATTTTTTAATTATCTTATAATTATTTATTCTATTTTTATTTTACCTGTATATATAATATTAACATTGTTTTGAAAAAATATTTAAAAAGTTAAATTACCGAATTTCTAATTAAAAAAATATATTTATCTTATCTTATATTAGAAAAAATATTGTATAATGTAATTAGTAATTTTTAAAAAGGCTATTACGTTTTTTTTTTAATTATTGATAAAATCTTAGCATAAGTAGATATCTATCCATTTTCTGCATAAATTAAGCAATAGCTCAATTTATAAAAATTTTTAGAAGATCTGAGATTTATATTTTGACTTCAAACTGTAGGGATAAATTAGTTACTGACATATGGCACGCGCATGTCGAGTGCTCATAAATCATAGACACTATAATTAGAAGTATTACTTAAATTAAGAACACATACTATCATTTGTCAAGTTATTTTTTATGAAAATTATAGACACACCCGGATAATTTTTAGAAATTGGATGTACTATTACATGTACTACGTTTTTTAAAATTAATGGAAAGTGAACATGCGCCAACTTAGACTTTATTTGCTTCGTAAAGCAGATTAAATGTCTCCATATGTCAAGAAATGTGATATCCTAAGAGATCGTGGATTCTTAGAAATCTGAGCAATTTCCCATTTCTAATTTCTACTAAAAGCTTTTTCATTTATCCTCAATTATGAGATAAATTCTGCTTTTCTTATAGAATTATTGTTCTAAAATTTATTGCCTCAATAACTTTCTCTCTCTCTCTCTCTCTCTCTCTCTCTCTCTCTCTCTCTCTCTCTCTCTCTCTCTCTCTCTCTCTCTCTCTCTCTAGAAATTATCGGAAAAAATATGTATCTTAGCTCTTATTAGATAATCAATGATAACATGTCTCTCGGTGTGATTTACACTAACTTTAATGGTTAGGTACACTCGACCGTATCGATCGAATTTTTAATTTGCGCTATAGACATCTTCATGTATTCTTCTATTTAAAGACGGTCCGTTTAGAAATTTATATCACTCGATTGTAAATAAGTAATGTCTGCAATTGAGATGTACGCTGGACACTGCGCAATGATAAATATCGTCGATATAGAACGACGATGTCGGGCGCATTTGCATTTCACAGGCAATCGCGCGCAGCTTGCTAGAAATTTCAAAGTCAATCTTATTGCGAGGTATAAATATCATTCCCGCGGATGCCGCAGTGGAATCGATGGTAAGCTTCGCTTTGAGACCACGGACCGAGGGCAAACGCATCGGAAGTAAGAGACGCAAGAAGAAACTAGGCCACCGGAGCAGGTGCTGGGGACATCGGGGAAAAAACGGATATAAGAAGGTTGAATGTTTTCGAAGAGAGATAGACAGAGGAATATTGATGGAGCATAATTTGCAGAACTTTCGCATCCATTTCTCAAGGTTCCTTGCTCATTTTTAAGGGGGAATTTATCCGCCTTTAATTCAACCCACGTAGGACTGTACATCTACAGTTCGCTCACGATCGGTGCGAAACAGACGCCAACTTGCTCGGCCAAGTGTCTGGAGAAAATTGTTTGTATGTGTCCAACTAGATAATTTTATTTTTAACGTTTATTTGTGGAGCATTGTTATTGAAGAAATTGGAGATACAAATAATTTTCCTGCAATGGAAAAGAATGCTTCCGAGATGATATTTTTCTTTAAATTTAAATTCAGACTAATTGGAAAGCAATCTAATTTCTAAGACCTTGATCTTTTTAGTAATAATAAACAAAAAATTGAAAAATATCAGGGATTATAGTAATTAATAATTAGGATTATAAAATGTAGGTATAAAGTAACTGCGTTTTTTATTTGTACTGATTTATTACTATATCAGCTTTTTCAAGATTTAATTATTTGAGACCCTTGTTACTTTATGAAATACATTATTATCTTTTCTTGCCGTGAAACTTTACGGATTTAATGATAAACTCCAGGGGCAGTTTTCTGCTCCACAATAAAGTTTAGAAGAAAAACGCGCTTTGATTTACATTCTAAAATGTACTTTTATGTATTATTTCTTCCTCTGTCTATGTCTCTGCCTCCTATTCTTGTTTCTGTCTTTATCTCTGCCTCTTTCAATTGGTTCTTCCCACGCCTTTATCTAAAAATAATGATTTCCCTTGGAGAATCGATGCAGCGCCATTGAAATAGTGATACGTTTCCCCGAGAGCTTGAATCTTCTCTGTTTCATCTGATTTTGTTTAATCCGCCAGCGGAAATATTACGTGCCATACGTTTATCATATGATCAAATTGAATATTTTTAATTTATGCGGTAAGAAGATAATATTTACATTACGCAAATTATTATCGTCGCGAATTATTGTTGTTACAGTATGATGTGAAACCGTAATCTCTGAGGTACTGCGGTTACATTTTCACGTTAAAGCTCGGTTGCATCAACCGTGCTGTAGTTGCAAATCTCCATCATACAATATTGCGTTTCCATGCACTGAAGTGAATATTATGCAGGCTTTGCAAGCAGAGATTTTTCATTCACATGTTCAAAATTGATCCAGAATTCTAATTAATTTTTTCGAATTTAAAAAAGTGGGGTCAACTTCACAACAATCAAAATTGAATTAATATTAAGTACTAATATTGTGGGTGCTAATTAACGCAAATAGAGAAATTACTGAGAAGCAGTAAATTTAAGAATTTCCTGGTAGTCCGAAAAAAACGGCAATTAGAACTTTCGTCGTCGATCGATACTTTCTTTTGTCTCAATGAAAAAAAAATGCTCAGATAAAGCGAAAGCCGATTGAGGACTACAACTGATTGACATTGTCATCAGCTGAGTACTTACGTCACAAAGGATCTTAAACAGCTGACTGTCCGAACGACAATCAGCTGTTTTTGAGTTTTTTTTTTATTTTCCCTCTGTTGTCAAAAATCAGAGATTCGGAAATTTATTCAGGAAAACAAGGATAGCTTACTTTTCTTCGCTTCGTTTTCATTGCAGTGGATTGCAAATAAATCAGAGTCTATTGTTTGCTTGAAGTTTATTGTCGCTCGCGATAACTCCAATTCCGCGCTATTTCACCGCGTCAGGCGCCAATTTTGTCGCGCGCTTAATCGAGCTCTATTTTTCGTCGCTCGCGAAATCAGGCTCTACTTTTTTCCAACGTTTGCGGAAGGACGAGATCTGTACACAGAGTGTGTGCAATGTATATATGTATAAACTCAATGTAATTAAGTGAGACATTTAAAATACAAACAAGCGCGAATACATTGCTCGGATTCCTCCTATCAAGCGAAGCGGTAATTAAGTAAGTAAAAAAAGAATTGTGTTGGATGGTTATATGACTACTGCATTGTCGAGATGCCATGAAGTAGCTTTATCTGGAATTTTCGCTCGAACAAATTCTGAATTTTAATATTTCAAAAATAAAAAATTATGATGAAAAATCTATTGACATTTTTGTTATGTAATGTCAATACGAACGTGATTAGATTGCAGTTCAAATGAAATTGGCGCAGTCAATCTTAAGATCCAGTCCGTGAAAAATGTCATTTCGATTTTGATATTTAGATTTCAGTCACATGCATACAAACGTACGTAAACATACGAAGTGATTTGCCTATCAAAATTCGCAATGTAACAATATTTGATAATTGCAAACTCTTCACACATATGCAAAATGTTTAACATGTCATTATAAATTATAAAATTACCAGTTGACAAAATAATTAAATTTATTAAATTTATATGTAGCGTAAAGTATAAATTAAGCCATTTTATTAAACATAATATACATTTATTTTCTGAAGATGCATTCAATATATTTAATACAAATTTAATATAGTTGTATTTTTAATTAAGAATTATTACATATCTGCAATTTCCGCAAATTTATAAACTTTACATTACAATTTATAAATAGTAATGAAATTGTTAAAAAATTTTTTTTAATGAAAAACGTAAGAAATAAAAACTTGGCATATACAGTATCTCGAAATTTTAAAAAAAGGTATTTTTAGAGTGATCTCATCTCCTCAATTCCGCACATCACATATTTTCAAGTACCTGTGCGTGAAAAATAAAACAATACGTAGCCGTAACATTTCATAAGTACAACACAACAAAATGTTTTTCAAAAAATTTTCCGGAAAATGTGCTATAGAAATGCCGGAAAATGAGAAATTATAAAAGTAGCAACATTTTCAATATGTTATGAATTTTACATATATCATGCAATAATGTAGTTGTGTAATATTTTACGCGCTGTTAAAAGTAATATACTCTAATATATCTTGCTAATATATGTATTTATTCTGATACGGATACGATTAATACTTTAAGCGGATTAAAACAAACTGTGGACCTTGCCAATGTGAAGTGCTTTGTATTTATTTTGCAAATTGTTATTATAGTTTATCGGATAATCGATGAACTGTTGATGAGCCATGAGTGACACGGTGAACCGACGGTGAACTTCGATGATTACACGCTTAATTGAAAATCTGCGTTCAATCTACACATGTTTAACAACTTTGTTGAACTCTGATAATACGTCAATCGAATTTTCGGCATCGAATTCTCGGTACAAGTTGTTTACACTCATTGTCATATCGTATAAACAACACCGGAAATTGCTGTTTCAGGAAACCTGGTGCAGACGATGGTGGCACATCTCTCAGAGGAGCGTCTCCCTGTCGGCCAGTTCCTACTCGCCCAAGTTAAATCCGCTTCTGATGAAGCAACTGAAAGAGCCTAAAGCCACGGAAAAGGAAGTGAAGAAAGCTGCCAAGGTTACGTGGGCGGATAAGGAGTCCGAGAATATTGGTGAGTTACTTATCTCGTCCATTAAAACCAGCCAAAATAATTATTTGTGCAACGTAATTGCAAAATTATTTCGCGGCAGATTTAACGTAACTGGGAAGTATCAAAGCTTGCAGAGTCTTTATTCTAACGTACACTGAGAGAAAAATATAATTACTTTTGGACCCAACCACAATTTTATAATATTTCTAACAATAAGTATGATTAACTTAACTATATGCATCACTATGTTAACTATAAATATTGTTAGAAATATTATAAAATTGTGGTTGAGGCCAAAAGTAACTATATTTTTCTTTCAGTATCTTTCAGTACAAATACAATAGGACTGAAAGATGTACCTTTTGAAAATTTTTCAAGAGAAATCGATGTAATGCTCGATATAGCTATTGTCGATTTCAATGTTCAATATTATATAGAACTTTGTAATTCGTTACGCGGCATGCAATTTTAATATGCTTACGAGCGTATGCATGCGAAAATATTCATGCTCCTGATATCATTAGCACATTTTCTGTCCCGCTGGTGCATTAATTGTACAGATATACGATACGAGATATGCAAATAATTCTTATCGTATTTTATATATATATATATATATAAAACTAAAACATTAAATCATTGTCACTGGTNTCCCAGTCTCAGGCGAAAGGTTAAAGAGACTGGGACACGTAAAGCGATTAAATTACTGACACGAAGCACTTGCGAGTTTTCGAATTCCGCGAATAAAGGACACCGAATAGAAGGCAAGCTCTTTCACGCGAAATACGGAAGAGTTTCGTAGAAGAGTTAATGCTCTTTACTCAGAGCTCGAGCACATCTACGCGAAGATCGCTTTACACAGCACATCCGTCACACTGTATAAAGCTCACACTTTACGACGATGCTGCTTAGTCTGTACAACCGATGTAACGCTTGACACCGAATCCACACTGAAAGCTTTTATGATCCGCGTATTTACGACTGTGTGCCATGTATGTACACTCTAAAATAAATCGATAATTGCGCCGCTCCTAGCGAGCAAACTGGGACGTTATTGCGTTTAAATAATTACGCCGTTGTAAATGGTATTTAACGTGTATGACAAGAATTACGCTTGTTTACATTCAAATTAGAATTTTACACTGCCTGCATTTTTTGGAAACTTTTCGTTATTCTTGTTGTTAATAACGTTTTTTTTTCTTCATGATAATAATGGAATGTTATTCCATTATTGCACTGTTAGTTTTTACGCGAGTGATTGCGTAATATTATTTAATTTGAGTTATCGTGAGACTACATCAAGACTTCGTTCTAAACTGCATGAAGGGTCTTGGCTTGCCAAGACGTGTTTTAAACTCCACGTAGTTAAATCTTTAAAAGAATCAACAAAATCAACA
Organism: Tetramorium alpestre; assembly: GCA_021460005.1. Classification (NCBI taxonomy): domain Eukaryota; kingdom Metazoa; phylum Arthropoda; class Insecta; order Hymenoptera; family Formicidae; genus Tetramorium; species Tetramorium alpestre. The sequence continues at coordinate 1,909,945 of JAJVSH010000025.1, forward strand.
TCACCGTCCAAGACACCATGTCGAAAATAATATCGCGTCGTCTGGTCCTTCAATATATCATTTAACTTGAGACATGCGTTGCAAAATGTATGACAGTTAAGATTAGTTGTTATGACTGGTATTTATCTTCTTCTTCACCTGCTCAGCGTGATGAGTTGAATTTAGATTGCAGATAAAATGTTTGGAATAATTACAAAAGTATTTTGACGCAAAGTTACGTCACTGTACAAAAATAAAATTTGGAAGGTTTCCATTAATTTTAACTACATCTAAAAAGAGTATTAATAATTAAACAGTACTTAATAATTATGTAATTTTCTTATATTTTTTTGGAAAGAGAGGGGAAGAGAAACCTTCCATTATTAATAAATGAATTTATTACATATGATTATTTATTACACATTTAGTACATTTTTGAATGTACCAAAAAATACATTCCTGTTTTGTGCATTGTATGCAGTAGTATATTGAATTTAATATGCATTATATTTTAGTACATATCAATATTTATTACCTGTTCTAATATGACTTGTGTGGATTTTTTCCACCTGGAGTAATAAACTAATTGATCAATAGCACTTATGTACCCAATAAATTACTTTGACTATCAAGGTACTCTCGCGATATTTTCGTTACTCGTCAGAAACACATTTTTTAAAAGTTCCTGTTTCATTTCCTGTAATTTACTCGATTGCGATTGTAATTTATCTTTTCGCAAATTGAATGTTATTTCTTTTTCTACGAAAGAAAGATCGTTACCAGTAACGCCAAGAGATATCTTTACGTAACATTTCGTTAGAAATAATAATCACGTCATCTGCTATTTTCGCTCCAATCGCATAAAAGAAATAAATATCATACAAAAGATAAATCGTCGCTCAGGATGCTTGCGTGTACTGCTCGTCGATTCCATTGAGACTATCCTCGAGCACCTCGAACTCCTCGAACTCCATTTTGCCGAAATCATTGCCGACCTTCCAGCTCGAGTTCACCTCCCACCTCGTCAACGCGCTCGGCATGAATCTGCCGGGATAATTGGATCTTGCGTCGTCCAGATCGCCCAGCTTAAACTCAGCTTTGTAGGTCTTCCTCGATTCTTTGGACTCTTCTCTCTTCGGCTCCAGACCGATCACCACCGGCGGCTCCCGCTTCATCTGCTCGGCCTGTTCGACATCCTCGGCCTTCGGCGTCTCGTCCTTCTGCCTGCTGCTGTCGATCGTCGTGATCTCGATGCTGGGCGTCTCCGCGATGGTGCACTGCCGAAGATCGGCGCAGCGGTCGCGACTGCGACGCGACGATTGCCCCTCGACGACCCGGCCGGTCAGCTCCAGCCTGCTGTCGCAGGAGTTACTCTTGACCAGCTTGAATTTGACGTAGTCGCTCGACTTGTCGATTCGCTTGAAGCCGTTGCCAATCAACGGCGACACCAGCGGCCCGTTGTACATGTTGACCACCTTGCCACCGTAGTAGGTGACGGAGGTACCGCACTCGCGGATCTTCCTCAGCACGTCCTGGGACACGTAGTGCCCCGGGCCGTTCGCGTCCGCGTCGTCGTCGTTGCAATTCACGTCCTCGTCGTCGGACGACGTGCAGTGGGCGCCGCTCCCCGGATCGGTGTCGGGATAATCGCTGGACACGCCGGAACTCACGCTACCGGAGTCCCAGTTCTGATGATGGTGATGATGGTGGTAACGGCCGACTTTGTTCTTGGAACAATTGGACCCGCTCGGTGACGTGTTTCCGCTTCTAGCCTCGAAGCTCTGCGCGAGAATTCGCGTTTTCGACTCGCACCGCGGACTCCCGAGCTCCTCCTTGGCGACGGAGACAGTCGACGGAGACGCGGACTTGGTCTCGAACAGTCTCGTGAGATCTTTCGCTCTGCTGGAACATCTGGATCTGAACATAATACATCGGTTATGACTATTCACGAACGAGCCAAGTGTAAATGAACATTTCTAAAGTTTTGGCTACTATTAGTCTCGGTACATTTTAATATAAACGACTTACTCTCTCGGACAAGGCTCTCGCCTGTAAATTTAATGGAATTTCGATAACGCTATTATCTTAGTCGCGAGTAATCGAATTACAGATTACTTAACGCGCAGACATTTCAATGTTAAACCTTCAGCGCCGTTTCCCATTAAACCTAACGTTATCTCGGGATTTGTCTACCGTCATTAATGTCTCGTATTTAATTCATCCGCTTCAACGTACTAGTGACAGCCGGCACATATGGGTATGCTTATTGTCAAAACACTCGGCGTCGCCGCATCGTGAATAATAAACGACGTCTCGTCGTCGATGGCGATTTCAATGTTACGCTACCTGGATTCTTCGCGTGTCTTGTCGGATATTTCGTCGTACCGACTGTCGTCGATGCTAGTCAGATCCTTCATGCTGACGCTCCGCCTGGTCTTGTCATCCCTCGAGAACTCNGCGTCGCTTACGCTCTTCTTCTTCTCCAGAGTGCTCTCGAACATGCGTCTCACGTTTCTCACAGTATCCGGATCCGGTAGTTCTTCGTCAATCAGTTCCCGGTTCACCCGTATAGGTTGATAGAAGAAGTGCTTTCGAATGGACGACTGTCGGGAGCTTTTAGCGACGCCACCGCCTCCGCCTCCGCTCTCCGCTCGCTCGCCGCTTCCCTCGCGGTTTTCCGCCTTCTTCTGAATCGCCCCGGCGATCTTGCACGTGGGCTCCGCCCGGGCTAGCGACGGCGACTTCCGCTCCACCGTTTCCGCACGCACCGGCTCGATGATGACGACGTTGTTGTCCATCAGCAGCTCCTGAAACGAGTACTCGCGCAGGTACTGCACCAGGCCGTCGTACGTGACGTCACCGCGGGCGGTGCTGAACATGTTCTTGCTGAACATGTGCGACTTGACGATCTTGTAGCGCACGTGGTCGAACTCCGGCCCGTCGTCCTGGCACTCGATCGAGTCCACGCAGCTCCTGGACCTCGTGAGATTCGTGTGCGACTTCTTGCCGTCGCCGGTTCGCGGCGCGGTGGAGCTGCCGGTGCTGTCGACGCTCTTCAACGGCCGGTCGTCCTCGATGCCGTCGTCCACCGACCGTCGGCGGGTGTCGCTGCCAGATTCGGACCCGAGGCCGAGGTCGGAGCTCTCCGACCGCGCCTCGAAGCCCAGGCTGCCCTTTACGACGCTGCACGCCTTGCCGAGGATGTTGGACGTCTCCTTTACGATCCTTTCGAATCTGCCCTCGTTCTGCTTATTTCGCGTCGCCTCCTTTTCCGTGTTTTTCCGCTCGAAAAAGCTCCTCGCATCCCCTACCGTCGCCCCGTTTTCTCCGCTTTCCGGTGTCGCAGCTTCCTGCAAAATTAATTTGTCAATTGATTTAATGCGTCTCTGCCCCGCTTCCAGCGTCGAGACGTCAGCTTTTATTAATGGGAAATATGATGGAAGATGAGGTCGCGAAATTAAAGTTACGAATCGGCGACGTTACAAATTACTTAACGCAAACGAGTACCTAATCAAATAAAAAGACCATCGCGAGGAGAAGATAGACGTTAAAGTCACAACGCGAATTCGCAGAAACTGTTCAATATTCCATGCGCAGCGTACGTGCGGAGAATTCGGGATCTCCGTCTTGCACTTCTCGAAAGAAGATTTCACTTCTGATGCGCTTTAAGGAAAATGCAATCTCCTGATATTTCCTCCGCGACATTACATTTTTACAATCCCGAAAGTCAAAATCTTTGAGGAATTCCTCTCTTATCTTAATACTTCATCATTCCTCGTACTAACTTTCGCTTTCCTCTCGCGAACTTCGTCCTCCTCGCTGGCATTATTAATCGACTTAATTACGGAGGCATCGACGCGGTCGTTCGCCCCTTTCGTCGTCTCCTGCGTTCGCTTGTCCTTTGGCACGTCCTCGACGATGGCGTCGATCTCAACGACGGAACGTCGATGGCGCCTCCGCGTGACGTCGTTGTCGACGACTTTGAGGATCTGCGGCCTCCGCGACATCTCGCTCCGCTCGGCGGTGTCCGGGATCCAGATCGACCTGTAGTCCTCCACCTCCTCGATCGTCTGGTCCTCCTCCTCGCAGGAGTTCACGAAAATTTCGACATCGGTCTTGGACGAAGAGGAGGGGGCGTGCTGATCCGCGGGCTTGCTCGCCGAATTAATCTCCGAGTCTGCCCCGAGACTCTCGTCGGCCTCTCGAGTCCGCTTTCGCCGGCTCGGGTCTGTTCCCTTGGACGAATCGACGTCCTCGCGGACCTCCCTCTCGGATCTATCGTCGGCTGGAGCGGGGTTATCCTCGTTCGCCGTGTGCTCCTTGCACTTCTCCTCGTCCGTAGCGTTGCTACTCCCCGTCGGTGAGACCTCGCTCGCGCCGCCGCTCAGCTCGTTGTACTCGAGTACTCGTAGATCACGTAAACCGTGCACCTTCCTGTGCGCGAAATTACCGTCCCTCGGCGTGTCGGTGCCGTTGTACTCCAGCCGTATGTTGGAGAGAGGCAGCAGGTTCAGCACGTCGAAGTATTCCAATTCCGCGTCGTCCTCGAATAGGATGCTGTCTAAACTCCGGTGCTCCTTACGCTTGCGTTTCACCTGAACGGAGAAGCACACATCTGAGCGCGTGCTTTTCATACATTCTTTCCTTGTATAGAAAGTTTCGTTACCCGACTAACTTTCGAGACAACTGTTTTTCTTGCAATAAAGCCTTCTATTATACGAAAATATTTATATTTTTATAATAAATGCAGTAACATTTGAAAGACTCAATTCGTAATTCACCTCAAAAAAGTATTTTACGTTCAAAGTGTTTTTTCTTATAATCTCATTTTCTAAGCTTACTGTTTTACAGCAAACATATTCCTCTTTCAATAAAGTGAAAAATGCTTTTTTTCTCTCTTAAATATTCTTGTTTATACTATTTTTCTCTTGATTTCAGAGGAATCCTTTTGAAATCAATATAAAAGTAAAATCCTCTAATTGTAAGATTTAGAGGCTTCCACGTATATCAAAATTATTCTTTTTTGGTGTTCAGTTTACCTTCTCGATTATAAAAGCTTTTTGTTATTTAACTTTGGTAAGAGTTGACAAGTAATAATTCAATTGTTATCACAGAAAGATATTAATTTACTCCTAAATTTGTAGAGAATCAATCTTTCTGATGTGCCCGGTTAAAATTTAATTAAGCAGCTCTTAAAAGATAATGACGATAGTAGGAAAGTTGTGGCCGGGACATGATGATCTCTATCATTTTAATTAGTGTTGGCAACAAACTTCTTAATCCTGCTACGTCGAGTAGTCCCGGCACGACTCATCTCAACGACACGATACGTCATTGGATCGAGTAAATTTTAATCAAATTAATAATTGGAAATTTCGTCATAACCGCTTCTAATATATTATACATCATCATTACCGTATCGTAAATTAAGTTATCCACATGTACTGCAACTTATTACAAACTAAGCTAATTAAACGTTATAATTTGTTATTTTCGATATGAGTATTAAAATCAGTTTTGATTGATCAAACAATGTTAATTCTCTCAATAATGAAAGAACCTTTTCTCTCGCGCGAAATAAATTAATAGCTTTACAATTTTTTAGCGACAAGAAATGTACCTGCGTATATATGCAATCGATACTCCGATTGCCCTCAATGGGCCAGTTATCTTCGACGATGTCAACCAAGCCGCTTACTGTATCCAAATTTTGCACGCTGCGATATCGCCTCGGCGGATCTGGCCAGTCGAGAATATTCAGTCGATTAGGATCGTCGCGATTTCTTCGAGCGTAGGGCAGCGGATCTGGAAGAGACACGAGACCCGACGGAATCGAGTGAAGGCCGCAGGTCGATCGCGAATGATAAGATTTCGCCTCGTTGAACCTCTCGTAAGAGTCCGAAAGATGCTGCTGACTCTTGGAGAGTCTGGAACAAAATGCGAAACCTCTTGAACCGGGCAACCTCGTGGAATAAAATTTGCATTCGTAAAACTTGAGAGGGCTGGTAAAATATGGAAGAAATATAAATCGTGAATAAAAAGAGCATCTGTCGTCCGGTGACTTGAATGATTTATTCGAGTTATTTTATCGGATCTACATGCTGAGTGGTAATATTAGCTGATAAAATTATTAAAAGGACGAATATATATTGCACAGATTTTTATTTTTATTTTATTAAATTGGAAAAATAACTACTCAATCGAATTTACCAGCAACTGATTTCAGAGCAATTCGACTGAAAGAACGCTTCGTTAATAGAACCACAAAGATGTTTTCATTATTCCTACCTGAATTAATTATTAACTATTAAAATCTCAATCATGTCGATATTATACCGCAAAAAACTGGAATATATCAGCTCTTTTATTCACCGGCGGCTATGCATCGAATTATAGATTGCTTCCAATGGACCGTAAATAGACAACGAAAGCAAAAAAGTCAATTGTTCTCCCGTAAATTGTGAGCAGCTATTTGATTTGATTCCGCAACGAGGAGAGATATCAGTTTGAAATCCTATTTCAGTAAAGTTTTTTCATGTTTTTGTGTCATTTTGAGAAGAACTCTAAGTCGATGGAGTGAAATACTAAATAATCTACTCGTCGCATTCTATTTTGCTCATTTGGTCGTGCTAGCTTAAGCTTCGAGTGTTTTGTCGAAGAGCATCGTTGACCGATTGAGTTTCGATTACGTTCGGTGTTTGCAATAATTTGCCGATTGCCGCAAGCGGATAATGCAAGTTTACCGATGAGATCAAATTTGTCGCGGGTGGAGAAACTAAACCGCTGTAATTGGACTTGTTGGTGGTTGGATCTGTTCGTTGTCTCATTGAGATTAATATTACCCTGAAAAAAAGTCTAGTTAAAAACGTACGAGTCAGAAAAGTTTTGTAGGATTGATCAAATATTTTGGTTATTATAAGTTATAAAGTATCGAGTGTTCTATTATAGAACTCAGTTTTTCCAGAATTTTTTTTTTTTTTTTTTCAGTAAGTAGGATGTGCTCCTCTTTGTTCATCAAAATGATACTTCGAGAGGGACAATTCTCAAATTAATGCACCATCTAACATTATTCTCACTGAAAGCGGCTTATTAAGCAGAATAGCTCTTCGAACATTTATCACCTTCTTATTTCCCATGTAACGGTTGTAGATTATATTGATTAAAAAGTAATCAGGTCAAGAGCGCGCGGTTTACGATCGAGTCGCTCTCTCTTGATTAAAGGGCTCACCTGTCCTTGAGAGAATTCCGATCGATCAGCTTGGCCCTCGGTATCAATTGATACCGCCTGGGCAAATCGAAAGTCGACTGGCCCAGCCGAAAGTTCGCCGCTTCCCGATCTTGTCGGGAATCGTCCTCCGATATCACTGCGAGGCTCCGCGTACGCTTCAGTAGCTTCCTGCGATCCTGCGTCGACTGTGCCGAGTGGGAGTCGTAGCGGCCGCCCTCTCTGCAATTAAAAATCGCGCAATTGCGTGGCAACAGGTTTAAACCGCGTAGGAAACGCAATCACAATAAAATCATACGCTATGACAGGCCTCTACCGGCGTACAGCCGCGTAATTGACGTATTTTGCATTGTATCAGAGGAGCACTTTCTCCTCCAGTTACGGGGAAATTTGAAGCTACTTTTACCTCGAATAAAAAAAAACATCCAGTTTAGAAGAGCAATTAAAAAGTTGCACAACTTAATTCGAAAGTTTTGAAAATCAAGGGGCAGTAGGCTTAGACTTTCACTGTATAACGATCTTACATTCTTAATTTTGTTTAATTAAATGCCCCGTACTGTTTAATGGAACTTTTATTCGAAGCTTAATTAAGATAGATTTAATATTGAAAATTAATTAAGACACCGTGAATGTAATTGCTCCAAATTAAGGCTTTGTTTGGGAGAAACCTGCCACGAACTACCGGATGTATTCCGAGACCTATTAATTAGCCTATACCGCTTTTGTATACCCCGTACATTATTGAAACGTTCAATATATTATTGATACGCTGACCCTTTCATGGTGAATAAATAAATAATCCTTGCGAAACAATGATACGGTCGCTATATATTTAACAATTAATAAACCTTCGAGTATCGTACTCAGTTGGCCAGAAGTTGGGGCGGAGGGAGACATAAAGTAGCTTTAATATCCCTTTAATTGTTATAATAGCTCAGGTAAACCGCATCATTCATTAATGTGTAGAGATATTGATGTATATTGATTTCCTTTCTTACGAGTCGCGGAGTGAATCGTCACATCAACATTATACCGTGGAAAATTATCTGCGTACAAATCGGCGCGCTGGAACCCGGAAAAATTTCTGTCTGAAGGAAAAAAAGACATAATAGCACAATGACGAGTCTTTTACATTTACGAGAATGTCTTTCGAGTTCCTGTATAAACAGCGAATTTCCTCGTTTCGTAGAAAAAAAAGGAGCGTCACGTACTTAACTCGCCAATTAAACGACCTTTTAAGATGAGATTTATTATTTGCTCTTTTTACCCCATATTTAAAAGATTATACTTTTTACCGTAGTATGACAAACCATATCTCCCGTTATCATGCTCTTCGCATGACGTTTGCCATGATTTACCGTGTCCGACTGTGCACATTGGTGCATTCATAATAGATGCTAATTAAACACCTAATTATACGATATGAATTATATTAGACGTATATTCCCAGTTTTTATTTAACATGTGTTATTTATACCGAATAATATTGTATATGAATCTTTTCACACTTACACACTTAGCAAATACGATAATGAGATCCGATAAATTAATATCTAATATCTAATCTGCATCTAATCAATAAAGCAAACAAGTTTGAATTGAAATTGAAATTGTGAAATTTTTTACATTGCTAGACACATTTTTTCCTCTAACATTTATTTTTCGATTTTTAAGTTTACTTTAGAAATGTTGAAAAAAGAAGAAATCGCGTTTAATTTTTAGAAAAGTAATTTTGAAAATTTAACAATTTAACAGTTCTAAAAATATTAAGTTAAATTGTACATAGATATGTTCTAGAGAGTTTTGTTACGCTATTATACGGAATCTAAAAATTTGCGTCCTTCCTCCAGTAATGTTTTTATTATTCGAATTACGGAATTAAATCGCTCGCCTTGCTCCCATTTACTACCGTAAACATAGTAAAGCTGCGAATTTTTCGTCGGCGAACCATCTTTACATGCTAAGGTAAAAGGTAGAAACTATGTTTATGTTTGCTATATTTACACATTATATTTCTTATTTTCTAGATATATTACACAAACATTTTAATTCTAATTTTGAAAACAAATTTTTATCATACTTTTCTGAAAAAATAACGTAAAAATTAACCTTTTTATGGGAAAATAATTTATTGTATAAGTTGATAAACTAAAATATTCTAATTAAATTGTTTCAGTACTTAAATTTTAATATTATATACTATCGAAATTCAAAGTTTGAACAAGAAAGCCACAATTTCCATATTATTTTTTTTTATTTCCCTCGAAAAGAGGGAGAGCATTATGCAAAGCTTATTCGATTGAAAACGAAGATTGCCATGGCTAATTTGCTTACCTAACTGTCGGAGCATGCTTATGAAAAGAATATTGCCGTAATCAATCATTGTAATCAATAACAAGTAAAACTCCATGCGCCACTTCATTACCCGCCTGTGCTAATTACACGCAGTAGAATCGAGACGTGTAATTAAATTATCTTGGCCCCTCTGTATATACGCCGACAAGGTGTGTAATTGACGTTAAAAGAAATATGTCGGCAAATCGCAGAGGAGCGGAGAAGCGCGTGTGAAAATCTCTTTCGGGACATCTCGCATTGTGACATAAAACGCGGAATAAAAACGAGATATGAATCTGCGTCGTCGCACGTATCTCTTTAGATTCCGAAAAGAATCTTTTATGAATTTATCGCGATGTAGCGGCGCGTCTACGTCGTGCCGGTGTATTTTTTCCACTCCGACATCCGTGAAACTGAAAACGGACGTGTCCTTTCGGCCGACTGCCCGTCTTAACGAACGTGGATCCTTGAAGTCCGAATGCAAGCGGCGTATCGTCGTCTCATTGTGTTCGTCTGAGCACGGCGGTTGAGTTACGTAAGATTATCACGAGTTATCTCGGGTAACTTTGCACGTTTCAATGCATGTACATGCAGATCGGTCTCAGGTGACCACTTCTTTCTTTTGATTTCTTTTTCTTTATGTAAGTTTTACGGTCTTATACATCATTGCGTTAAACAATTTTTGACTTTCTTGTTAATAGCTTTGTGGAAATGTTTCAATAGAATCGATCGGTTCGAATAGAACAGAGCAAGTCTGTTAACAACAGCACGACATTTCTATTTATAATTGTAGAATGCAATTTAAGATTCCTTGCGAGTTTTAAAACGTTTTTTTACTTACTGGCTGAAAATTAAAGAAGGTAAAAGAAAAGAAAAAGGAGACGAGAAGAGGAAGAATTAGGATAAGAAGAAATAAAAGTAGATAAAAAAGAAGAAAAATTGTGGAACATTCAGAATGTTAGAGGAAGGATCAGTTTAGAAGAATGTAGAAGAATGAATGGAATGAAAAATGTGTGGTTTTAAGATTTGATGGAAACCGCGTATTATGAATTTGAATTAAAATTGTTTAATTATTCCTTATATTTCTATTGTCTTTTTTAGAGAAAATTTCCATAACATGTTGCCCTGCTTCTTAGCTGTAAAAATACTGATCTAATCTTAGCTGAAAGTTTCCTGCGCTGTTACGTAATCGTTTACTCCAGTAGCTTTATTTCCACTCATGTCTTCACGAGCAAAGGATAATCGGTTATCGATAGGACACGCTCGAATTGTGACCAATTAGCTTACCTTGTTACTGTAATTACTCACAAACTCGCTTGCGAATCGGAAACTGCGCTGCATACGCTCGCAAAGATCGGAAGGGACTCAAATTGCCCCGTTTTGAAGCGGCGAACAATTAATATTTAACCGTGTCGATCGGATCTTTTTGCACGAGCACGGAAACGAGAGCAATCGAACTGCGCAATCCAGTTATCAAGATTAATGTCGTTTGAATATGCATGAGTGATTAAAGTCTCGATTATGCGAGCAAAAATATTATGTCGTCAATTTGGAAAAATGGTAATCATAGGCTATATCGTCTCTATAAAAAACGACTTATAGAATCATGGAATATAAAATACTCTGCGCGGAGTGGAGAAATAACATTTCCGTAAGTAGAATAAACCTATTTCTGACATGAAATATCGAGGGAAAAGGACAAATATCTCGAGTATGCCACTTTGTTGAAGCGAGCTGAATTTTCCTTTGATGTGGGATATCATAAATGGAACAATTTCGCAGTGCAACAGTACTACAGGTACATTTCGTTTTATCAAATTTTCAGAATATATATATATATATATATATATATATTCTGAAAACTTGTGTGTATATATATATATATATATATATATATATATATATACACAGAGTTTCATAAAAAAATATATATATACACAGAGACTCATTTATCTTGTGCATCACGAACAACTCTGTTGTGTAGTGTTATATAAAGAAACAAGCTGTGTAAACAAAAAATGTAGAAAAATGCTCAAAAAAACTCTTGAAAGAGACTCAAATAAAAAAATATAGTGCGCTATTAAAAAAAATGATTTATTACAATTATCTTGATAACAAAGAAAATTAAGATGCAAGGAAAATCATTATAAAATCGAGAAGCTCTTTTCAAGCAAAACATTTTTTATTTAAATAGTTTTTTTATAGAATATTAGATTACTCACGATACGCAAGATAAATGGGATATAGTGTAAGATGAGAGGAAAATAAAAACGCTTTATTACGCGCATATAAGCGTTATGATGCATTTCAATATTTCTACACGTTTATTCCGCGTGCAAACCATGATGGAATTAAAATCGCCGTGATTTCCGGTCAATGATAGACTCTATCGTTGCACCTGTATTGAGGTAGCACCGCGCAAGGAAAAGACAGGGCCTTCTGCACGTAGTGAAACGCGACGAGAATATCGTACGTGACCGGGCCGGAAGAAGTTCCGCAGCGTGAACAGTCGATGGTTAACATCCGACCGACGACGAAGTCGGTTGTCTCCGCAAGACTTCATGGGTCGAGGCGCACCGTCTCCTTATATCGCGGCGTTTATAAAAGACAACTGCGCAATGCAGATGCATAATCGCAAGAGAGACTTAAATTAATCCGCGTATAGGAAAATTGAGCGGGATAATTTATGCCATAATAGCTATTGGCTTCTTAGGATTTATTGTTCGAGTATCTACATCTATACCTACAGTAAACATTTGGATCACTCGGGATAATTTATGCCATAAATTAGAATATTTAATAATCCCTTTCCCCTTGGTGCAGTTTTTAAATTTAAACGCAACGTAAGGTTTTTTTCTCGAAATATTACATATAATAATTTTCACATAAATTTTAACGAAAGAAAAATTACTGTTTATTCCCAAAACAATTTCTTCAATTCTTGTTTTTTTTTTTTTATTGCGCGTCAACTGGAAAAGTTCACGTTAAAGTAATATATCCCTCGCTTTCCAACTTTTCAGCGTCGTCGAGTCGAAATTGCGAACCTAATGGGGAAAAATCGTGCGACTGATTATACCGGAGATAGAAGAAATAAATCTGAATTGTGTTTTTCTGGTCGGAACAGCTTGACTGAGTCATCGCGCAGATCTTTTTTGTCCATATAGCTAAATAAGAAACATTACAACCTTGATCCTCAGCGACTCGTGTCTCTGCTGGCGAAAACAGTGATTATGCAATTTCACGTAACCCAGATACCATGAACAAGGTTCAACACCATGAAATGAAACTACCGAGTCTAATTCATTAGAATTGGGGTCAAGATTAGGTAAAAAAATTAGCGACGTAGGACGTAGAATTTTCTCCAAGTAACGCTTCTTCGTCCGAACAATAGATAATTTGATTTGCAACAAAATCACCGTGTTCTTTCTTTGTTAAAACTTAACCGCTGAAAAGCTCCAATGAAGTGTCGGATCACCGGAGTTATCGATTTGTATTCCTTCTCGCGTCGAACGTCCTGTGGTCACAGGAGGGTTGTCGCACTTGACACACATGCCACGAGAGACACCTGATACCGTTGACACACGCGATATAGCATTAGATAAATTAATCCAGATAACTCACGGATTTTCGAAATGGCCCTTAAACAGCTGACACAAGGAGAACGGCGGTGAAACACGACCTGGCGCCGCCGATAACGTTAATTGTCGTTCCCTGCACGTAGGTGGACAAGGAGATTCGATCCTTGAGATGATCGATGATCCCCGAATAAGATTCGATTAAGGCCAGCACGGGTTTACCGATCAAAATTTCCACGAAGGAGAGATTCGGCACACTCGCGGTTGCGCGGAATCCCGCCGGATGTGGGAGGAAAGTTTCGGCAGCCGCTGGACCGGAGCGGGCGATTGTTGATCTCGCGCGCGAGATGCTCTATCAACCTGGACGCCGGTGCCCGGTGTTCACTTTCTCGTTTGCGCACCGACTGGCGAAGTAGTATTGTTGGACTGATCGCCACCGTGCCACCTGTTCTCGCCGGTATAACGATCTACGTAGTGGGAGTAGGATATACTTCAGCCAGACAATGACGTTGGTCCTCGGGAATATGATCGCGGTATAACAGCAGTCACGCGGATAAGTTGCAAGCATCGGAAATAAACCGAAGCTTACGTAAGAAATTTTGAAAAAGTTTAATATATGAGCGACTATAACAAAGGAAATCGTCTAATAATAAATTTCATTCTCGCTTGATTTATAAAAAAAACAGCATTTTATATCTCAACACTTAAAATTTGTTATTATTATTTTTAAAACGATTTTATATAATTTAATGGCTCATTATGAATTATTAATTTTGATTATTACTCTGCGTTTTAATTTAAAAATAATAATTATTGTGATGAGATTACATTACAATAATGTCTCACGAAATTAATTAAATTAAGCTGAATGAAGTGTCACCTGTTATGAAATTATTAAAATAATTGTTATTCTGATTTTATTATGATTCTGAGCATGATAATTGACACATTATTGACTACGAGTTCAGAAAGATTAAGTAAGTTATACGCTAAAAGAATTAGATGTCAATGACCATGTGCTAATTTGGCAAGGACTAGACTTCATTAGATATGCGATACAAACACTGAATTATTTATAAGAAAGATGCGCGATTATCAATTAAATTTTTCAAAATTCAATTCAATTTAATATCTGCATCCTGTAGAATTTTTAATCTCGCGTTCGCAAAAAATTTTACAGATTTTATTGATTTCTTTTTAAGGATATTAAAGCGTAACAGCATTTACTTTTTATGACATTTACATTTTTATGCAAATGTCGATATATCAAGAACACCATTTATTAGAGCACCATCTTTCTCATTGCATTTAAATTTCAATAATTATCTAGGTAAATGCGAAAGACATAAATTTATGTCTGAACATTACGGTTCGCTCGCAGAGAGATGAGAATCTTCACAGCAGCTTTATCTTTGCCATTCTAAGTTACCGAAACATTCTTCAACGATTCACTTTAATACCTCGCGAGATGAACCTTCTCAATTCCCAAAGTGCTAAATAATCCTCGAAAATGATAGACTGCGGAGTTTCAAGTGGCAAGAGATCCCGGGCACTTTATCTGAAGTGCTTCGTGTTGAAAGTTCGCGCATAGATGCGTACAAGGAATCCTTTGAAGGTATCTCCTTCGTTATCCTTCGTTATCCACCTTAAGTTATCACTTTTTTCCCGCGGAAGTGTGTTTCTTGCATTTGCCGGAGGCTTAAACTTACGACATTATGTCAAGGTCGTGATACGTCAAGCAGAACGGCGCTCTATATTTGACGCATAAGAGAAAGTTTTTTGTCTTACAAGACGTCAATCGGCGAATTAATACAAATTAAATGTCAATCGGTTACATCTGAGATTAATTCAAGCGTGATACAGAGAAGATCATTTAAATAAAAAGACAAAAATAAAAATATATATTTAAATACGATTCCTTTTTGTACGCTATTGTTATATTTATACGTATTTATAATATTAAACAGTAATTAATGTCGTGATATTTTTATGAAAGGATTAAGTGACCAAAAAATTCAGGGAGAAACGCGGTGAAAGTCCAAATGGATCAAGAGAAAAGCTGAGTAGCTTAATATCTATTTTACAGTACTTTTGTTAGAAGTAATTTTGTAGTGTACTGTTTTTATTATTAAAACAAATACTATAAATGAGTACATGAATACTTATGAAGAAATATTTTAATATTAAGAGCTTCTATTTTTCATTTTAAAACGCAAATCTTTTTACTTGTAACTTTTTTTGTTATTCAGTTGTAATAGTTGTAACTACATTATCTGCTGTATTGCGAAGGATTCCGATATTTATTACATTACGCACATTTTATATTTGTATACTATGTTTCAAATTATTACATATTATTCCTAACATTATTTTTAATGTAATACATTTGTACACATTAACATACACATTAATTTAAAATATGAGCAATTGGATTTCGAAATCACGTATTTATAAAATAATATGAGATTTTGTATTGAATCACTACATTCTGTAACATGTTGCATTGTAGTAATTAATTTTAATTTTATTGGAAATAATTTGTTACAACGATTAAAGCACATGAGAAACGAGAATGCAACGGAAGTACGGAACTTTGATAGTCTTCCGACCACTATATTTCGTGGTTAATGCGTGTCTCTCGTGAGCGACCGAAGTTATCTTCATTTAGCAGTAGATGGGAACATCATCGTAGAAAGACGCAAGCAACTTAGATAATTAACGAGGAACACGACAGCAGATTACCATTCTTCTACATTAACATGTATAACACATTCCGTCATGTTCCATCAAATATATCCATTCTAACATATTCCAGAATGTCAAATTGCAACAGGCAAAGTTTCGCACGAAAATGGAGCTTACCTTGTTTAAATCTCACTCACGTTAATTTTTACATTTTTGTTGAGCATTCAAATAAAACCGCAATTAAAATTTCGTTACTTGCTCATACATAAAAAAATCAATACATGTAAAAACGAAAATAAATAATGTGAAATAAAGTGACAGAAATCGATACTGCGAAATAATACGAGGTTTTATTGTGGACTACTTTTCATCGGTGCGGGATTTACTTTCTACAGCATTTTTTTTTTTTTTTTTTTTTTTTTTCATAGAAACAGGAGCGGTGATGCACACATGATAGGATTTTGCTTTGTGTTTTGAGTCGACCAGAGCATCGCGTGAAACCGCGAAGAAGAAAGTGACCATCGCACTTGGCCTAGGAACTGTCTGAACACGCAATTGCGGGATACTGGATATCTGGATAGCTATCTTAGATAGTTAAACTTTTCTCTCTTTTTTCCTGATTCAATTGGATTCCCATTTCACCACCCGTTTCTTTGTGGATTTTTTTTTCTTCTGGTCATTTAATCCGTTCACCTATCACGACATTGATCCTTAGAGAGCACCATGTAAAAAATGGCGTTATCTGCCCCAACATGGATATTCCGGTTCCGACAATTTTTATATTTATTTACAGTGATTTAAAAAAATCTTTAAAAATTTATGAACATACTTTCAAGTTTTTAGAATAAATATTTGTACTTCATTTTGAAAGAAATAAGCGGATAAAGAATGAAAGACTCTTAGAAGTTTCGAGAAACTTCCATAGATAATTAATTAATAATTACTGTTATATAATATTATAAATATGTCATTTTTGTTTCATATTGCAATTAGAATTATTCTTATTATATCTTCAATCTTAAATTTATTCTATATACTAAATTTATTATTATTATATAAATAATTTTTTTATATCAAATGTATCTCAAGAGAGAAAAGGAGATTAATATTTCAGATCTATATCTCAGACACACGCAATTACTTTATTCTATTTATTTTAGTTTGGTTTACTTAAAGCTCACTACAACTCTCATCCAGATGGATTCTCTAGGGACGATGGATTAAGCATCCGTGCCCTATGCCGAGCGGAAAAAGGCACGTTGCGCTCATTCGAGTCGCGCGAACTTTCAATCGAAGTTTCATCAAATCGAGGGATTGCGTTTCCTTGGAGTTTCATTAACTTTGACGTAAGTGGGGAAAGGATTATCGATTATTTCCCTTCCGCGAGCGGAACCGCAAGTATTGAATATCAAACGTTCGGAAAATTTAACTTTCATCGTAATTCTTCCAAGATCTGAGCAAAGTTTTGACAATGAAAGCTGAACGTGAAGGTCTGAAAAATGCTGCCGGTCTTTAAAGTTGCGAGCGCGAAAGTGGATGGAATTTCTACGTTCTTTTGCACTTTACACAAGACGTTAGGTAACAGTAATCTTTCGCCCCGATTCTATCACTCGCTATTATCGGAGGATTTATCCACCGTGGCGAGGCGTGATGCATTTATGAATATTTGAAATCATCGGTCAAAGTCTTTTCTTTCCGTTTCATCGATCGGAATAGCACGGCTCCCAGGCCGTTCAAATATCGAATAAATCAACACAAAATTGAAGGAATGTTGCTTCCTCGAATGTAAGCAGTTGAGCACTTAATTAAGTTTAACATAAATAAAAGTAAAAGCCAAGTAAAAAGTATTGTTTATATTCATGAACGAACGATACGAATCTACGTTTGCAACATATTCGTGGAGATCCGATCATACTTTTAAGCACGGAATGACTATAATGGAGCTCGTGGCATGTAATTTTAACGATGCAGCATTCGACTGGCGTTTTAGCGTATCGCACGCTTTCTCTGACGGTTTAATATAACGCTCGCTTTTTTGATCGTGTTTCTCTTAATGAGCNATTTTTATGGAACTTAAAAGAATCATAATTAGAGATATATATCTCGTGTACGTCTCTTCCAAGCGAAAATCGATTGATATGTTTTTGGAGACATGTAATATTAATAAAATTTTAATAAATATAAAATATAAATAAAATATAATATAAAATATTAATAAAATAACGAAGAAACCGACGGAGTATAAAACAAAGACAAAATAGGGAATGANACGTGATTCAGCGAAACTTTAGGTGCACGTGAAACGGAACTGAAAGTTCCCCGAGGAAATTTAAAATATACATGCGACGTTGTCCCAGAATTTTGAAACGCAGACGTCGAGAAGTCTTAACTAACTTAACTTTTAAAACTCGTCGCCCTCTCACGTTTGAAATAAAACTCGGATGATAATTCCAGTATTATGAAATTATAAGTAAAGTCCCACGGAAGGACTTATACCTCGCGGGAAGAATAAACTTCGAATATTTTCCGCACATTGATGACGATGGAACATCGCGCGAATTCAAACAACGAGATACAATCAGCTGTGTAAATCATGGAGGACTGTTTTCTCGTTTGCTTTCTGCCATAAATACCTGAAGCAGTGCAGACAACAATTTTCTGAGCGTCCTTTCCGGCCCGAGGATATCGTATTCAAGCGAGAAGGATATTTCACGTCGCACAGGATACGCNCGCACAATGGTAATTGTGATCGGACGACATCCCTGGCTCGACGTCGAATACAACCGATATGCAACTGGGGTATCAAGTCGAAAAAATGGCGCAAACAACCGCACCGGCGGTTCCATCCCCTCTGCGCGCTTTTCGACCGATGAATCATAAGGCCGTCGGGGGAACCACTTCACCCCGTGTGAAACAAAGTGTGTATACTGGGTATACAATTGAATGTAGTACATACACACGGCTGACCCTCTGAGTTCACCTGCCTTCGTTCTTTGAGTCACCTGGCCGCAGTGATTCGTGCACTGCGCAAAGAATTGCACTAGAAGGCACAATAGCTCTTTTCTTTCAACACTCTTTTAATTATAAAATTTTTTCAAGTCTCACGTGATGAAAACTCCAATTTTCTTTGACACGTACAATTTTATTAAAATTACGTAAAAATTGCAATCGTATTTCGATATTGATAAAGTATATCATGTAACTATAAAATATACACACTAAAAAAAATTCCGGTTAAAAACGGACGAGTCAGAAAATCTTGTAGGATTGATCAAATATTCTGGTTTTATAATAGAACTCAATACTTTATAACTTATAATAACCAGAATATTTGATCAATCCTACACGATTTTTTTGATTCATCTGTTTTTAACCAGAATTTTTTTCAGTGTTGTAATTAAATTATGATTATTTTGTTACAGTTATGTCTGTAATATAATCAAATAAAATGAAAAAAAAAACAATTAGGTATTTCAGCGTTGTAATCATCAAGCTTTTAGCTGTGCGAAATGTTATCTTTATCGACAATTAATATCTACATTTCGAGCGGTATCATTAGCGATAATGGTTTTGTTCTACAGAATTCTTTCTTGCGTACTGTCGAGATAGAAGCAGTTACGAATGTAATGGTCGTGTCAAACGGTAAAACTTTCGCACGTGAAATGATCTTTACCGATCTTTGCTGTTTTTCATTGTTCTTCCGGTTGTTCTCACCGTTTTCACCGGCGACCGATCCGCAGAATTTCCACGAAACACTTCGAGAACCAATTACGGGCTAACCGATAGTACGCACGATGGAATCAATTAAGCTTGATTACCCGAAACGTCGTTAGGGATTCCGCACGGCCGACGATCCGCACTTTATCGCGAGGAGAACTACGGAGAAATTGATGCTTACACCAGAAACGCGGCGTGAAAGCGAGTGGTAATGCGAAGTGATACGTATGTAATTTAATCCTCGGTCATTGGCACCTGCAAAATTTCGAGTTACCTGATTCACTTTCCACCGACCGAGGAATACTAATGCAACTATTAGGGAACATAAAATTTTACGATCTTCATAATACAATTTGCCTTTGTCTTTCTTCATTTACACAGAAAGGTATTTGCGACTGTAATTGCACGGTAAAGTAATTATAGTCAAGAATATAATTTTTATAGTAGTTATTACTAAAATATTGGTAATAATAATCATATGCTCATAGTGATGCCATTGTGATTACTATTATACATTATTTTATAGTATAATTTACTAAATTAAAATCTCGTTTTGATTAATAACAACCATATTATAAGTCGCATGGATCAAATTATGATTATAAGGACTTTAATAAAATGTTAAACCAATCATAATTTATATTGTTTGATTGATAACTATAAAAATGTAATTGGATCCAAAACTATAATTTACAGTAATATTATAGTTACTGTAACTATTTTTTTTCTCAAACGTACGGCTTCTTTAGTCTACTTACCGATTTTCTTTCAAATAGCAAAATTTAATTGAATTGTCAATAATCTCTCGGTTGAGCGATTAATGTCCATTTCCATCAATATAGATTAAGTTTAATTGCGATTTAACTTACTATCTTTTCCTGTTTCCTAGAATTAGGATAATAAGGAAAAAGATAACAAATAAGTTAAACCGAGATTAAAGTAGAAATGGACATGAGAGAATTCGGAGATGCTCCGAATCTTGAGAAATAATTAGTGATTCTTTTTTTTCGCCGTAATATTGTAAAAAAATAAATCGCGATAAATCTTTCCAGAGAAATCCTTCCATTGTCTATGAACAATTGCAAGACTTCTTTAATACCCGTCTACACATTTTCCATCGCAATTTATATACGTATGCAAGCGGAGCGGAGGGATTTTCGAAACCGGGCCTCGGATGGACCAAGAGCGATCTTGGAATTGCTCTTACCTAATCTAGCCATCGATTTTAATGCTGCCATGCTTCAAGGATGGTTGCTTCCTTTACGTAATGCTGCGCTCATCGTGGAAAAAAAAACATCGCCCGTGTAATAAAGTTATTATTACATAAGCGAGAGAATCTCCGCGGAGCCAATCGCAAATTGTATCTAAGTCGGAGGCACAACAGTGAGCCGGGAACTCCATCAATCATGCAGAGTCTGCGTATTGACGAACGAGCTCGCGTCAGCATCTCGTTAGAACGATTTAAGCACGCGAGCGAAAACTTTAACGAGTGTGTGCATTTGAATTTCGCATTTGAAGGACTCGACGAAGGAGTCGATTGGGTGTTTGTTAAACGAGACAGAAAATGAGAAAAGTGGGGTCGATTATTCCGTGCTTTGCACGATTTTTCCCGCCACCGTCAGAAAGGTCAGGAAACGAGGCCGCGGGCCGACAGGAAGTTACACAATAGAGAGCACGATCCTGTTCTCACAAGGGAAATTCTATATATACTGATAATATATATATATATTGATAATGTTTTTTAATGAGGACTCGATTCTCTCGGGTTATACCGATCGACGAATTTCCTCCTCTTTCATGTGATATTCGTCTCGTATTTTCCATTCGACGGCAAATTACGAAACTGGATCTCGTTGCAAAAGATATCGCAGCTTAAGCAGCGCGCCTTATAACGTAGGATTATTACGAGACGATCCTCTCGAATCAGCACAGTCGCGAAATCGTGCATATGTTGGCAAATCGCCACGCTAATGCGATCACGTCGGTTTAAAGAAGACGCCTCTGCTCGCCGGGCGGAATGTGACGACGGACCGTAGTAAAAATCAAGACAAACGAGACAACGCCCAGAATAATCCGGCGATATTTGACGACGGCGGACATCGTTACGAACTCTCGTTCCGCGGATGAGTTAAGTTTATATCGTAGATTGCTTGCGTTATGACGCGCCACAATCGACCGTTACGGCACCGAATAAAAAGTTTATTATCGGATCAGCGTGAAATTTTATTTAATTCTTCGTGGCATTCTGCTGTTTGCAACAAATCGAGAGTCCAGAGAATGTAATTTGTGTGTATTCTGAAACTGTATTGTCAAAAACTGGAAATTAGCAATCTTTAGATATTTTTCCTTCTTTTAACAATACGGACATAATGTTTAGATGTTGCGTAAAAAAATATATAAATATATATTGGTTCATTGAAAAAAAATTTTAGTTGAAAACGGACGAATCAGAAAATCTTGTAGGATTGATCAAATATTCTGATTATTATATTAGGAATTCTGGTTATTATAAGTTATAAAATATTGAATTTTATTATTATAATAACCAGGTTTCTATTCTAACAATCAGAATATTTCAGATCAATCCTACAAGATTTTTTTATTCATCCATTTTCAACAAGATTTTTTTTCAGTGTTAAATTAAAAATATTATGCAAATTTTATACACAAATTAAAAATGATTAAAAATATTTATACGAGGATTTTTTACAAAATTTTTCTCAAATATTATATACTGAATAATCGAGCACATTTTGGAATAATTTCTGATATACATGACCTATTTAGCGCGAAGAATTAAGCCATAGATAATGCACGGAATTTCATTATCAATACCCACAACCGTAAAGCTTTTATGCATTTTCGCTATAATTCATTAATCTTAAAAATTTCCCATTAATTTAATAAAATTAATTATCGATAAAAATATGAATGTATTGTGTAACAAACAATCGAAAAGTTCACCAGAAAAAGCTGTGTACTTTCGCGTTCTCTAAAATTCTCTAAAATTTCTGTACACATTTTTATGAACTTTTTATTTTCATATTTTTACGACATTTTCATTGTTAGTTTGTTGACGACGTTGAAAATTTGTAAAAATTTATTTACTTAATCTTATAACTTTTCGACGAAAACGTCATAAAAATATAGAAATATGAGAGTAAAAATTTCACAAAAATGTAGAAATGTAGAAATATGCGACAGAAATAAGAGAAATTTTCGAGAGCACATTATACATGCAACTTCCGTTGGTGCGGCCTTTTTCAAGATAAACATCTCTATCAATCGCGATCTACCTCGGTGTCCCAACATCACGGTCGACGAACTCCATCGTCACCTGGCAGTAGACAATCTTGACGACGTACATCTCGGTCCGAGCCGCTGGCGGCACTTTCGCACTGACGACACTCCGCGTCGCCGACCCTCTCCGCGCGTTGCGAGTGATTTCCGATGTGCAGGAGACACACGCGGCTTGTCAAGCCCTTTGTGGCGCGCGGTATGCACGTGTGCATACGTACCGCGGCAGAGAGAGAAACGGGGAGAAAGGGTTGGACGAGGAGGGAAACGCAGAGAAACCGGGAGAGAGAGAAAGAGAAATACTCGGACACAAAGACGGATATCCGGTGTTCCGCTACTACGATCACGCTACGACGCACGCTGCGGGTTACTCGCGCTAATTAGCGATACCTCGTTGTACCGTGCGGTTTGTTTGACACGAATCGATCCTGTCGAATGATTGCCCAATATCGCTTCGATGAATACCGCCCGAAATCAATATAATTATACGTATATTAAAGGAGCTTTGGTTTCAAAATTAATTATCGCAACACTGAGAGAAAAATACAGTTACTTTTGGATCCACAATTTTAGAATATTTCTAATGATAATTACGGTTAACATAATGATGCATATAGTTAAGTTAATTATCACTATAATAATTAATAATAATTAAATTTGACTGTTATGAATAAATCAAACTAGTAAGAATAAAAAGGTCGATGCTGGATCTCTTTTGCATAATAATTTCTTCGAGCACATTTTTCTTTTGCTCAGTCAACTACGCGCCGAGTGGGTTTTTCGATCTTTAAAACGCAGCCTGGAGCTAGAATGGTACTGTCCCAAATTAAATTTAGAAAATCAATTTTAATAATTACGATGCTAATATACGTATCATTAAAAACTGTATAGGGGAGTGTATAAGTTAATCATGTTTAGTGTTAAAAATATTATAAAATTGTGGTTGGGTCCAAAAGTAACTATATTTTTCTCTCACAATCAGTGAAATATTATCGCAATATTCGTTTTTTTCCGCTTAATATAATAGTGTAATGACATTATTATAATATATATATATATTTATATATATATATATATATATACATTCACGCAAA
>JAJVSH010000025.1:1933876-1974803 GCA_021460005.1 Tetramorium alpestre
TTTGAAAATTTGTCCATGTTGAAACATAAAGCCGCAATATTGTGACTATCCGTGTTATGCACGTTCCAGTTATCATACTACAACCGAGCCCTTAATTAACGGAAATCTAATGCGGCCAACACGGTAATCTGGAACACAACTAATGTTTGAATCTAACTGGGAGATAATATCCCGTGAGTTCAGCTCCGAAATAGATTTTGTCGCCGAATCTCTGTTTTAGATGCGCCGCATTCGTCAGATTTGCACGAAGCATTTTAGCTTAAGTTACCGAAACGTACTTGCAACGATAGCTTTCGTGGCGCGAAGATTAATCTTGTATTTTTCAGTTCTAAATCTCATACATAATCTCGACACCATTTTCCCGGATTACGCACGTTTGTTTTAATTTGTTTACAAGATTCAATAGGAACGGCTTGTACAGCATAATTGGCAAATGTTATTTGTGACCGGGTGATTTTGCAAGATGCTAACGATCGCGATAAAACTTCATTTGGCTTTCGAAATAAAACGGGAACTCGCGGTTAGCGTTTTGCCGGCCCCTCGTCGTGTAGAAAGAAGTGCACGTTCAGACATTTAGACGAAGTCGCGATAATTAGACCACAACCGTATTAATAAGCGTTGCCTGACCGTGGCAATACGGCGGTAATTAGCTATTAACCATTACTAATTGTGACGCATCGTCTCGAGAAACGCGCGAGACAAACGGGACTTTGGATCCTCAAAGCGGAGTTCGGAGCAGCACGCGCGATATCCCTCGGAGATCTTTTAAATTATTCGTGGCAACCTTGTCCCAGTTAGCTGTTTTATCTCGGTTTTTTGTGATCACAGAAAATAGTCTGAAGGAAAATTGCATTTATTATTGCTACTATGTGCAGTATACACAGGGAAGAAAAACCATAATTATTTTGCGACTGTAAAAGAAATTTCGTTTACCAAGAACAAATCGAGACGAGACTTTTGCGAAGAAGATTGCCTCGTAATTACTGAAACTTTTCTTATGACTGAATAATTGACAAATTATTGGCCCAGATAGAGAGATATTTTCCGATGTTATTAAAGCTCCTTTAGCTTTTGATAATAACTTCATAGAAAGTCGAAAGACATCGCGAGCAATTAATTAACAGTAATATATAAAGTTTTATCAAATTCTGTATTAGTAAAATATGCGAATTAAGGATTTTTAATGTAAAATCAAATCGATAAAATTTCATTCGAATCGAAGCGAATTGAATTAAGTTGAATCGAATCGTAGAAATATAATTGTTAATTATCAATGCAATTATTAATTAATTAGTTGAATTTTAATAAGAGAATATTTTGAAAAATGATAATGATTATATAATATAAATATTCATGTTAAGGTAAAAAACATTTTAATGTTTAATATAAAATTAATAAAATATACTTTATTTAAGGTCGCAGTAACTGAAACAATTAAGCGATAAATCGTAGATAAATTTAATATTTTATTTGCAATATCCAATGCAATGCAATATCCAATAACAATATTCAATTGCATATATAATAATTAAAATAAAGTAATAATTAAAATAAATAATATAGTTTATTGTATCAATACTCATAGTTTATTTTTTATTACTTTTTTTATGCATATTTAAACTTTTATTTACAATTTGAAAAAGTATATGTTGAAAATTAGAAATGAACTTATTCATAAATTGCAATATGCGTATATTTTATATAAAAAATAATATTTTAATATATTTTTAAATAATTTATATATATAAATTTTGTATCGAAAAATATGATTTTTTTAAAAATTAACAATATATTTGAAACCTGAATAGAGAGAAAAATCTAGAAAAAAAAATCAAGAAAATTTTAAATTTCAGATTNAAAATTTTGAAAGTTCAGATTCAAATCATAGAAATTCAAATTTGAATCAAACTAAATTTCACCCGATTTGGTTTGCTTCGTACTCATAAATAGGTCGCACAACTCTGTAGTCGACCTTTCGCGAAGCTTGTCCTGAAACATGTTCCCGAGTATCTGCGTCGCGTATATAATACAACAAGCAGCTTTCCGCAATGCATTATTGAAGAATCCGCTACTCACCGATGGCACTTCTGCCGCTGTCGCTCCTGCACCCATAACGCCTCGCCAAGATTATGAGTCCCGCTCTGCACACCGCCCATGGTCGACCGCGAAGAGACCTGGAATAGAAATTCACGTTTAATGGCAGAGCGTTGTCATGCAAGTGGTACACCGGTGTTTCGCTGTTACACATCTTGCCGCAAACGTTCCAAACACTGCGGTGCTTCCACTTGTCGGCGCGGCACGCGTATCTCTTTTTATTTAAGGATTGCAACTTTCCCAATTGGAAAACGATAACTCCGCCGGCGAATAGGGTGGTACCGAGATAGCAAGCGGAAAACATGTGATAAAAGCGTTATTAATGGCAGTGCCGATTATTATTTGTCCATAATCAATTATTGATTTTTCTCCGACACGCGTACTTGGCTGACGATAGGAAGCTGCGGGTTAAATACATCGATATCGGGAAAAACTCCGCAGAGAGAAGAGTCCAATATGTCCGAACTTGGAACTTTAATAACTTTGTGGCGCAAAAAAACGCAAGCGAGATGCAATCGTCATTTATAATTACACTGATCATATTTCTCTCTCTCTCTCTCTCTTTCTCTCTTTGAAAAAAATAAAAGACACCGCCATGTAATGTAAATGTTATTATCATTAATATGTTTTCCCTGAATGTATATTTATATAAAATATTTATATAAAAAAAGTAAAATTTTGTAAACTAAAATAATTATATATAAAAAAAACACATCTATATTTGAATATTACACAAAATATACAAAGATGATAAAAACTGAAATATAGAATATTTTATAGGACTTTGCAGAAATAAAAGACAAAAGTGAATTTTTAAGAAATAAATAAATCTAAAGGTCACAGATCTAAAATACAGGACTGTTCTCTGTAATGTAGGACGAATGGTTACTGTATTTATAATACACTTGCAACTGCGCTAAGAGCTTTCCAAGTTCTTACCGCTGGTGTTAAAGATTCAAAAGTGCAATTACTGCAAAATAAATGTACGCCCAGTTCTTAAGGTGTGATTAATGACTTGGTGTAATTAACGCCTCGAGTCACTCATCACAATTTGGAATTCCCCCCCTTGGGGGGGGGGGGCTTATGACATAGTATTACACGTCTGAGCGCGACTTTCTCGGCAAAGGATACATCTGTTACTCCGCAATTTGCATGCAATGTGTAATTATGTAATGGTACGGGAGGCATAATCGGTTAGTGTAACAACGTAATCAGTCAGTCTCGTGGAGTCTTTAAACGGAGCGAGTACCGCGTGTACAAACGGTATGATGTAAGCCGATTCTTTTTCTGCGCTGTTTATCTAAGTAATAGCGACCGCTCGCACAAGCAACGACGTAAAAGGCATTTAAAGGTACATTGTCAACCTTGTTTTCAAATAATTAGAGCTCGCGCTCGACGCTCCGCGAGCAGGCCATTCAATTTTCACCGAAAGACTGAGCACGGCGATGCGGAATTTGACATAGGACGAGCATGTGCTCTGTACATACACGGCGCGTTTGTCTGTATCCCAGAAAAAACATGGAATATTTTAAAAAGCCCTAAGGAAGGGCTTTTAGAGTGAAAGGGCTGCCTGCTGCATGAAAAAACATTTGTTCCTTCTGCTTCTCTCTACTCTCATTTATCTCGCTCTGCATAATTTTCGCTCAGTATTTCTCATATCACGACTTGTCACTAGATGGCGGTTGAGTGTACGGTTCTCTCGTGAACAAAATTGATCCAAGAATGGTATAAAACTCCGGCAGCGAGCCGTCAAACGTATTGCGAACCGAGAGATGTTCCATCGTTAACTTTTTCGAGAAAAGGTCAGAACCGAGGTCCTGACCTAAAAAGAATTGACAAGCAGAAGAGGTCGTTTATCTTACTGATAAAATTTAGTCTTGTAAAGGTCAGGTTTTACAACTTGTTGGTCAGCTAATTAATAGTTAAATCATACATCTGTATTTGTTTTATCTTCAATTAGACAAGTTTAGACTGTCTAATTATAGCTATATGATTTAACTAATTAATTAATTAGTTAGCTTATCAAGAAGTTGGAAAACTGGCTCTAGATGTTTTAAATCGAATTAATCAGAAATTCTCACGTTGGAATAAATATACATACATTTTTTTTTACTTAAAGATCGTTTTTATATTTAATTATTTATTTATTATATATTTATTTATTATATATTTAATATTATATTTAATTATTATTTAATTAAAATGAAATTTGAACAATTTTGCAGGTAACTAAAAATTGTTAAATAATTGTTTTAATTTATAACAACTTATGGATTTTTTAAATGCATAATTTTAAATCGTCGCTGCATTGTTTTTCAGTAAACTCAAGAATATTATAAAATCTTGATTATAATATTTAATTTAAATATGGAGTAACAAAGTTTTATTTCCACTTTTACCAAGTTTACCTCAAATAAACCGTATATCATGAATAACATGAAAAGTAAGACAGATGTTTGATGTAAAGGAAATTCTCTCTCAAAGGCAGCATAAGTTGGAAATATTTTAATCCGTCATTTACATGGATGTGTGATGGACATGGATGTATGTATATAGGTAGAGCAGCGCTTGTCCGATACCTTTAACCGAGCGATCACGTATACCCACCTCTCACAGCATCAGGTTATCCTGAGGGAGAAGTACTCATATATTATCCATGCATCCCAGATGCCTTAACTCATGAGCGTTCGCGTTACGAAAAATTGATTTTCTGTTTACATAGCGTCACGCTCATTTTGCACGGTGCTCTCAATTAAAACAGCAAATATACATCGCTGAACTCGCAGATGAATATTCTGCGTAATTGGGAACTGGGAAAAGTTAGATAAAATTAAAATTAAAATCATATAAATCAAAATTGTCATAACAAACAATTAACAAACAGAAAATGTACTAAATATGGAATCTTTATGCCTAATCATACTTTTTGCGTGAATGTATATATATATATATATATAAATATATATATATTTTTTTTTTTCACACTTAACGCGCCGAAACTACGCGCCGTTACATTACGGACTTGAAACGCAATCTAAAGCTAGAATAATTTTTGATTATCAATTTAATTATGTGATGATGCTCTTCTAGCTTTAGACTGCATTTTAAGTCCGTAATGTAACGGCGCGTAGTTTCACTGAGTGAATACATAAATTCGAAAAATTATTAGGCAAAGATCCAGTAAGTCCTTAAGTCCATATTGGCACATTTCCTAAAATTAAAATTACGAAAGAGGAAATCATAAGATTTTATATTTCCCGAAATATATACATATATGTATATTTACAATTTTAATATTATATGTTTCGTATATTGAGATGCATGCAAAGACGAAATTTGAAATTCTTTTTGTGTGTCAACGCATTGTTTGAGGGAATACAATCCACAATAATAATACATACTATCGAGATATCCCAGATGTCACCGGATCGTAACCCCCGCGAGATGACACTTGATAAAGCACAATACGGACGTTACTGCCGCAAGAGGAAATGAAACTACAGCGCATCAATCACTATTACACGCAAACTGTTAACAGGTTCGATTATGTGCCGCGAGATTTTCTAACCAGCCTCGCCATCGCCAAGTACGTGCTGCACGAATTTACAGGCCCACTCGTGAAAGAGAACGATGAAAGAATAGATAATTTCGCGCTCGATAATTTCCCGTAAATTCAACTTGCGCGCAGCGCGCGCTTTACGCAAGAATATCGTTTCTTCCTCCGTCCGATTCGTTAAGATACGTATTTCCACGTGTCAGAACATCCAAGACTTTCTAGACGATCACCGGCGCGGAAATTTCTTCACAATTTCGTCTCTGTCGAAAGTTGAACGGTAATTAAAAAAAAAAAGAATAGAAAAGCGAGCACACTGTGTGGGAAATCAAGACTTTCTTGATAATTTTGCAGATAGAATTTTCCTCGTCAATTTTTTTTTAATTAATCCAGATAAATAAAATCTCGAGAATCTAACTTATGTACAGTAAGATATTATTTTATTGAATTTTTATATATTTTTTCAAGATTCTTCTCCATGTGACTGGCGTTACAGTTATACATGTGCGTGCGAAAGATTTTCTTAACAATTTGCCAGATAGAATTTTTCTCGTCGATTTTTTTAATCCATATAGATAAATAATCTCGAGAATTTAATTTATGCTTATTATCATTAAGATATTACTTTATTATTATTTTTATACATTTTTTCAAGTTTCTTCTCCACGTGACTGGCGTTACAGTTATACATGTGTATGCGAAAGATTTACTTAACAATTTGCCAGATAGAATTTTGCTCGTCGATTTTATTAATTAATGCAGATAAATAATCTTGAGAATTTAATTCATGCTTACTATAATTAAGATGTTATTTTATTGAGTGTTTATGTTTTTTCAAGATTCTTTTCCACGTGACTGGCGTTACAGTTATGCATGTGCGTGCGAAAGATATTCTCAACAATTTTTCTCGTCGATTTTGTTAATTAATTCAGATAAATCTCAAGAATTTAATTCATGCTTACTATCATTAAGATGTTATTTTATTGAGTTTTTATACATTTTTTCAAGATTCTTCTCCACGTGACTGGCGTTACAGTTATGCATGTGCGTGCGAAAAACAGTCTTAACAATTTTTCTCGTCGATTTTTTTAATTAATTCAGATAAACAATCTCGTGAATTTAATTCATACTTACTATCATTAAGATTTTACTTTATTGAGTTTTTATACATTTTTTTCAAGATTTTTCTCCACGTGACTGGCGTTACAGTTATAGCGAACCTAACTGAATCGTTCTTATTATCATATTTATAAGGCTGTAATAATTCCACACGTGGTATATTAATAATAACTACATTTACAGGAATTAAAATTAAGCTTAATATGTTTTCTTTTCATTTTAACTGTGTACACTGTGTTTGGTTAAAGTATTCGCGGTGGTCAAAGTATTCGGAGCGTGTAATGCCAAGTAAACCAGATTTCACAAAAGCAGCCGCGATTAAATTTAATAACGCGCAAAGCTACACGAAATAACTATGCTATATGCTTAACTCGAAAGGGTTTAGTATACCAGGAGCGGAGTTTAGTATTACACTTGCGGGAGATCCGTTTTAGATACCGGGACCATGAAAATGGAACTTCACGCGAGATAATCTACGGCGCTACCATTTTTCTTCCTGTCTTGGACCCTTCGATTTATTATCTCAGGGAGTCCCACGCACGATTACTCGGGTGCTAACGACAGCGGTTCCTCGGGAATACCGTCGTAAATCGGTCGGTCAATCCGGCCGTGTCATGGAATATCCACCTACCTTCGGGAGCTTCCTCGTCTAGTCGTACATCCCCGAGGAGCAGTGGCAGGTTGTCGATTCCTCGCAAGCCTCGAAGAAGCTCGGGGGTGTTGTCACCAGAAAAAAAAAATAGAAAATCAACTGCGAACCGCAATGTCGGTCCGGTTCCACGGTCACGTCACTTATTAATTGAGCAGGATCTTATGGTAGACTGTGGCGGCACAGAAAACCTCACCACCGCGTCGCATCGTGGTCGCCAGAAGAAGGGAGGCGGCCGGCCGAGTGGTGGTAGACTTCTTGCCTCTCTTCCATGCCCAGAGGCGATGCACGCCGCTCGTCATCCTCTCAAGAGGATGGAGGGAGGCGCACTAATTGTCTAATTTACGTTGCCCGTGTGTTGTTGCTCGCTTGAGAAATTATTAACGCGGCGGCACCGAATTCCCATCTGAGAGATCGCGCGGCTATTGTTGATCGATTGCGCCTTCGGATGATCGAGAGATCCTAGCGTCTGTGCCCGTCGTTTCCCTTTCGGGACGAGAACTCTCGATGACAAACGATCGCCGATTACGTACCGCGGGATGCATCATGTAAACGAAGTATGCATACACTGATGGCCGTTTATGCGCATAAATTATGTTGTAAATAAACGTATTTTATAACGGACAACATGAATTCGTTGTGCATATGTTTGTATGCAAAATATTATTGTACGCGTCGCAACATGTTGAAAACAAGATTAAAGCAACATGAAATACTCTTTCTCTCTTTTTTTTTCAAACAGACTTGGTATAAATATTAAAATTGCACTTTTATACAGACAGAAAAATTATGATTTGAAAAAAATAATAGTGACTGAAAATATTATTTAGAATTTTCTAATTAATAGATTTATTATAGGTATACGTATAATATGAAAAATATGATATTATAAATGTATTCGTCATTGCAATACAAACATCTTTTGCAATAGATTAATTTGATCGAAAGCGATAAATTCTCACCAGCTATCCATCCGTCAGAAACGTCAATTTCGTGCATCGTCTCATTTTATAACAGTGTCAAATATGAGAAATTCACGTGTCAATCATGTGATATCTGTTGAAATATAAAATATCAGTATCGTTTTTTCTTTAGAAATGTTTTTCCTACATTACATCTCTTTTTATTATACCTTTTTTGTGGGATGCATCGTCATGGATTATTTTACATTTTACCTTACAAAATCATTATTTTTGCGCTTGTTTTCCATCGTCTCATTTCATTCGCGTCTCTGTCGCGATCCCACAACATTTCACGATGATAAGAGACTTGAAGGGAAGTTAATCCTCCATTACTTTATTGGATTTAGCGACTTTAACGAAGTTAGAGAACTTATGGCGGTTCTTGCGCCGAAAGATGCATTTTCAGAGATCGTTAGCGCAGGCGGATTAACGCGCTCGGTTCCGTTCTGCTTACAGCGGGAAAGATCCCCGGTCGTCTCATTCCGTTCTCCACACTCTAATACCTTCCTCATATCAACGGCTCGTAACCAGGTTAATACAGTCCAGCTCTCGATTGCGCGATTATCACGCGAGCGAAGTCGCGGAAACTGCCGGCCCCGCAGATCCTTCCTCTTTTCTAGTTTCGGAGATATATTGTGTAACAATTTCAAGGACGTTTAACGATTCACTAAGACGAAATTTGTCGAGTAGCACTTTGAGCGACTTTAACGTAAAATTTACATAAATGTTACGTTATTTTTTTATTAATAATTTTAGAAGTCATATTCTTGTCGAATGTAGAATTTTGTTTCACTATTACTTCTTTCTCCATAATTTAATGTGCAATATTTTCCGCTAGATAATGAGAATAACTTTAATTAAGAAACACAGGATTTTTTTATCAAGGGATTATCCAACGGCCTGTTTCATTGTAGCTTGGAAATATTTTCCGGGATTATTTCATATATAAGGTACCTATGTAATATAAAGCGAGTATGTAGCGTGTAACTAATGCGTGTTCTTATAATTGCGCATTTCGTACATTTCTGTTGCCTCACCGGAACACTATGTTCCGTTCTGACTGTGTTATAATTTTAATTGTTGCACAAAACCGGTAATTAATATTCCTCAACGTTATTTAATCCAATAAATTGATTGAAAAGACGCTACTTAAAAACTGATACTTGAAAAAAATTAGTATTGATATGAAGTAAAAATAATTCCGTGCAACAATGTTGTTTGTTGTTTGATACCACTGAGCGAAAACTTGAATGCCCGTAGCGCTGAATTTCATATCCGAACTCAAACTTCTTTTCCTTCGTTTCCTATCCAAACTTTTAACAACTAGTGCCCGCGAGGTATCCACGAAACGAGTGTATGCACGCACGCGTATTTCTTTCACGTGCAAATTGTATCACATTCACGGCGAGTCGAAGTATCCGCGTGGTACACGCGATCGAATACGAATTTAGAAAATAGAAATGTGATAATTATTAATCCTGAAGATTCGAAAAGTTGTTATTAACGCTGAAAATCTGAAAAGAAACAGGGGAAAAGTGAATAAGAGAAAGCAAGAATGTGTTATAAAAAATATTTATACAGAATTTCGCAGTCATTTTTGCGAGGTTTCCCGAAATTTATTATGAAACGTAGTTACCCCAGATAACTCGCGTTTCTTAAAGATGTTTTAAAGATATCTTTTTTACGTCGTCTTTAAGATTTTTATTACGTCTTTAAGATATTACTAAAAAATCTCTTAAAGATATATTAAAGATATCTTTCTGAGACATCTTTAAGATTTTCTGAGTAGACATCTGAAAGGTGTCTTTTATAAGACTTTTTTGGAACTTTTTATATTTATATTATTGACTATGATTGTGACCCATTTGACGGTACAAATGCTTCCAAGTGTTCTTTTTCCCTTTTCTTTTAATAAAGAAAGAAGGAGAAGAAGAGCACTATGAATTGTAACGTCATTTGTAACATCAAGTGGACCATAGCTTATATTTATCGATTAAAATAATATGGCCAATTTGGATACATAGCTTATAAAAAGATTTACTATCGATCAATTTGGATAGCTCATAAAAAGATTTACTACGAACTAATTTGATATTTACAGATATTTTGCATTTTTGCAAATTGTTCGAAAACGCGTTTAACATAAATTGTTATGAAAGTTATGTAAATATTAAATTATTTATTCTAACTTATCAAGCAACATTCCTTCTTTCATATTTTTCTTCTTAACGCGTTTCTATATTATTAAATTTTATTTCACAATATATGTTTACAAGTAATCTTACACTGGGAAAAAAATTGAGTATCTCCAACCAAACTGTTTAGTTGAGGTATTTTTTAACAGCAACCAAATGTCTTGTTTAACATAACAAAATCTTTAGTTGTTTTCATTAAATGTATTTTTCTGTTTTTTGTTTTTTAAATCAAACGATTTAACAAAATATAAACAAATAACATATATACAGCAATTAAACAGTTTTGTTGGGCATATTTTAATCAAAATGTTTTATCTTATAAAAATAAGATGTCTTTGAGATTTGTATAGATATATATTTAAGTCGTCTTAAAGATGTTTAAAGATGTCAGACAAATTTAAAAGACGTTGAAAATCAGAACATCTCCACTCGAAGCAAATGTGTAATGCATGAATGTACTTTGCCGCAGGTTCAGATGTCACCGTGGTATATTATCGGGGACTTCCCAGAATCACGGTGCCTCTGCCATCCAGAAGAGAAAGTTGCTCGTTTACCATGAAGCCGATAACGCACACGGTCGGCAATTTTTTAGATATGCTGAAAACGGAAGATCGTGGCATCGATCGTGCGTGCATAACGTCGTTAGGTGAGAGATGCCGATAAGAAAAAAATCGCTTCCTCAGCAACTAATTGATAAGCGTCGGAGGAGCGGAGAGAGAGATAAACCAGATAAAGTCCTCGCATGATCCTGCAAAAAAATAAAGGCCTTCAATTGCTTTTTCAGATGGCATCAGGATAGCTTCCAGTAACACGATAGAGTCGCTTTTAGAGGAGGATTTCAAATTATTAATAAACGATAACGAATACATTGTCTCGCCGCCGTTGCAAGAAAGGTGCACGACAGTGAGTTATCACATAAAGACGAGCTTCCCATCGGCTTTATGTTTCTATAAGTACGATCCCGAGTCGCGTACTTGAATCGCGGCTACAATTCCTAGCGGTATTTCCTCAAGTGCGATGTATTATCGGCAATATATATGTATTTCGGGATGTCACGCGGTTTTACCCATGTCGAACCGTGTCCCGCAAGTATCGACGTTGCATATATCCCGCTTTTACAGGAGGATTTACAGAAACTCGGAGACGCACAGGCGCTCATCGCGCAATTGTACGAGGCGTTCAACGTGCGGGAGTATCACGTCGACATGGAGAGGACGGTCATTGCCGAGCTGGAGGATATTAGACTGCAGCTGGAACCCATGGAACAGGTAAAAAAATAATTGTACGACACTGTTAAAGGATCAAATTTAAACTAATTCTCTGAGTTACGTAAAAGTGAGATAAAAGGGAGCTACTTGCAAAGCAGATTAAAAAAAGATTGTGGGCCAAAATGAGGGAATTATAAGATGTTAAATAAAATTCTTTATTTTCCAACAAAGAGAAGTAAAAAAAATATAGTATTATATTATATTTTCTTTACGTCTAAGAAGTAGAAGGAAAATATGATGTATAGAGATGTTAAATAATTATTTTGTAACAAAGAAAAATAAAAAATATGGTATTTTCCAATATTTTCTTTATTTCAAAATCTTTAAAGAAAAAAATATTTCTTTTAGATCAATTCTTATTTCTAAGTTTTTTTATTTCTAAAAAGTAAAGAAAATGTAATATATAACATATTTTCTTTAAAGATGACAGAGAAAAGAAAATATTGGAAAATTTTTTTTTTTTTGGTTAGAAAATGATTAATGTTATTTAACATCTCTATCACAATTTGCTCATTTTTGCCTACAACGATATATTGAATAGAGGAAATCTAAGGAACAATCAGAAATAATTTGAATTAAATAATTTGTCATTACAAAATTAACAATGTAAATCGCAATATTTACAGATTAAGCAGCGTGCGTAAGAATAGAATTTTTTTTGTTGGAATAAAATTAATTTAATGATAAAGGCGTGCCGGCGAATTGGCTTTCTATCGCGCGTAAATCAGATTTAAACGCGGGCACACTTCTATTGTCCATTTTCTCTCACCGCGTCCCGCCTATATGGTTTTACGGCCTCTTCTTCTTAATTGCCATATTCCTGAGCGTTCTAATTAGCGCGCTCGCGTCGCGCTTCGCACGCGCGACCAAACCAGCGGCGATACTTTTCTAATCCCACCTTTGTGCGCATTCTTCTTCTTCTCGCTGTTACGCAATGCNGCAGGTAGAAAACGGTCCGCGAAGCGTTTTCCCGCGTCCTTTTTTCCTCCCTCCCCCCCTCTCCTTATGAAATATAATGAGACGGGGTAAAAGATGCCGTCTCAACCTGCGCGAGATTCCCCCGGTATCTTTATCCATCTCCGACCTCGTTTTCCCAATTACACTGAGAATGCCGAGGTGGAGGCTGAATTATCTTCATTAAAGGAAACTTCACCGGCGCGCAACGCTGAATGAACGAATGCTGGGATTTTTCACGATTTCCTTTTGATCGTTCTAGAAACTGCAAGAGATACAGAACGCCGCTTACAAGAAGGCGAACTTTTTCATCTGGACGTTTCTAGTCATGATGTCGATCCAATTCGGGGCGTTGGCTAGATTAACCTGGTGGGAGTACTCGTGGGACATAATGGAGCCCGTCACTTACTTCGTCACTTACGGCACTACTATGATGTGGTTCATTTATTATCTCGTGACTCGACAGGTTGGTTTTAAAGAGTATGGACTGGGGTCCTATGATGAGAGCCCATCCTTTGCGAATGAATTGCGATATGACTCGGTACGATCAATCACAATTTTTCTTCATATCTTTTCTTAGGAGTACATGCTGCCAGACGTGTTGAACAGACGTCACCTAATAGTGCTTCACAGAAGAGCGCGGAAGATCGGTCTCGACATCGAGCAGTACAATACGCTGAAGAATCGCGCGTACGAGCTGGAGACTACGTTGAAAATTATTCGCGGCCCTCTGTACGACTACAAGATACAAAGGGAGCAGCGGAAGCGCGCCAGATCAAGCTCAAGTAGTTCAAGCAGGTCGCCGAGTTCCTCGCCTAGCCCTAGTCCTAGCCCTAGTCCCGAAAGGGACATTCCTAAAGTTATACACGACCAGAGCATCATCTCGCGCAAGTATGCCGAGGAGTACAAGATTTAAAATCAAGGTGTTCAACCGGATGATGGAGCCGGAATGCAACGATTACCGATTATCGCTTAAATCGATGTTATCTTCCTCCAACGAAGTACACTCAGAAAAGAAGAAAGACTTCTCCCCCCCTCCGCTCCCCCTCTCGAGTACGAAAGCGATGCACTCAGGGTAATTTTCTTCAAGTCCGCGAAACTCGGTGCTGAATGGTCGACAATTGCGAGAGACTGAAATGGAGATGTAATTTATTTTTGTGTTTGTGTGCGTCTACGTGGAAAAAGAAACCCCCTCCCCCCGCAGTGGTGTCTCAGATCTCGAGTCAGTCTTCCAAGTGGTATCGGCGGCAACCAACTTTCGTCACGAATGCGAATGCAGTTCATAAGCGTCGCGGATTCCTGAATGCTCAATGCTGTCGACATGTTTGGAAGACGTATTAGAAAGATAATATAAGAAAGAAAGAGAGTACACACCGAGCGTCATAAATATCTTAACAATCGTAAAATGGACACCTTTCGATCCTCAATCGGTACGAAACTCCGAAAAATGACATTTCACAAAGATTTTATAAGGGTTTTATAATAAAAAAAAATAAATTTTATTTCAGGTATCAGAATCGTATAAAATCACGTTTTGTAGTTTACATGCTCTTTCCGAAAGTGTTCCTGGAAAACGCATCCAGTAAATGTTAAAGCATTTATGACACTTACGTGTACGTGTATACTATTTTGATTAACTCTCTTTGTTGCATTTAAGTGTAATCGGAAAATTACAGTCCTGAGAGATATCAACGGATTATTGTTGTAGATTATCCTTATCACTTTACCGACTGGTCTTAGCACTAATTCAACTGTTGTCTCTCATGCTCGGCCGAATTGTATTATGTAATAAATCTCAATGCTTATAATTCGAAACATGACAAATCGTTTTGCGCACTGATGCAGACTAAATACTGTTACTGAACTCAAATATGGAAATATAAACGCCTTGATCAATGAAAATTTGAGATATATGAATGTGTTCATTTACACATTTATTGTATATACACATACAATATATGTATATGTCAAATAGATTAATAAATGTTTAGCGCAGAATTTATATTTTAAACATTATATATCTTTAATTATTATATATTTTTTATACATTTAACTTTAATTATATTTAATATATTGAAATAAATCTCTTGCACTAAGCTTCTTATTTTACATTGAGCGTTTCATCTATTCGATTATGAATTCAATTATGCTCATGCTTTTTATCAAGTTGTGCTATGCATCAGTGCGCATTGGCGTATCCAATCGAATTCAATGACAAGTAACAAATAATAGTTTAGAATTAACTGACGAATAATTGTTTTATCATTACAATGCAACATGCCTCGCGAAAACTGTGAGAAGATTCTATGAAACGGTAAAGGATTAAGCCATTAAATATAAATCACATTTACGATTATGTATATGTATATAAAAATTTAATTATGTACATACAAAATTGTATCATAAGAATTGTTCAATGTTAAAAAATGCAACTACAAATTCCAAACTGTAAGTTGATATGCAAAAATATGTGTTTTAGTTGCATCTTTTAATTATGTGATTGTATGATTTCTAGCGAAAATTCGCGATCTCTTACATACATTTTATAAAATAAGCGAACACGAGATTTTTTTCATCCTGCAAATATTAAAAAGAATCTCCTTCTGAATTCTTTTTAATTATAATTGAAAACTTTATCATTTGTGTGTAATGTTATATTCGACGTGTAAAATTTAATGAAGTTACTAGTTATTTTGCATAATCCTTTAAAACAATGCTGTTGATTGTTCGCAAAGTGATATTATGAGATACATCGACGTAGACATTATTGTATGTACATATATAGTTTTTCATAAAATCGAAATTTCATACGCCACAACCTTCACACTATCATAAATGTAATACTAATGCATAACATTATCGTTCTTTTCCTCATTGATTCTATATTTGAATCCTATACAAATATAGAGAAGACTTTATCTAAAAAGAGACACGTTAATGATCTGGAGATATAGTGTAGAAAGTAGAGATTCTATAATGCAATTCGTTTTGTCGCTCTCGTTACCTCATGATATTAATGCAACTTACAAAAATATTTAATGTTTCTTCAAAACTTTATCTTCCAAAATTTCTTCAAAGTTCTTATAAATTAATCAAATTCTCTACATATTATAGAGAATCATCGATATATGACCAGAGAAATAAAAAGCTACATTACTATTTATTAATTAATAGCTCTTAATAGTGATTAGAGGCAGCGTAAATAATGCTACTATTACTATTATGCTTTTCTAGGCAGTTTTCACGAAAGTATCATAATCTAAGAATTCATATGTAGATCACATTTTTAAACTAATTCCTTCTCGCTTTTATAAAATCTATCCGTCCGCTGAGGTAGTTTGTTAAATCCAACTTTGTTTGATCTTAACAATTAAAAAAAAAGAGCTCAATATAAATTCGTATTCTAATGACTGCTTCGAAATGTTTCGAAATAATACAAGATCTCTATAAATAATCTATCTCGCCAAGATTTCAGCTCAATTTGTAATTCTTTCACCGAAGTAAATTGAATTGTACTTATTAAAATTAAACTACCTTTTATAATTTTTTTTATTTCGAAAAATAATATAAATTGTTACGCAACGGGAGACATATATTATTTAAAAATTATATATTAATACCATAAATAGGAAAAATATATTAATTCCGTCTTTTTCTCGAACGTAGAACGCGAACCGAAATTAGGAGAGCATTAGAGATAAAGTAAAATTATATATGCTACTAACTTTAAAGGTCAACGCTTTTTACGAACGGGAAACGAGCATAAGAAAACACGTTTACGCGTAGAACCTTCTCATCTTCTCTTCAATAAGTTTATCCCACTTCTCTCGTATATAAGAGTTTACGTTTCATACGAAGAGCTAAAGCTTCATAGGCTGTAGTGAGTAAGAGGCATAATTATCTTAGAGTAACACGAATGAAAGTATCTTTTTCCTATCTCCGATCGTCACCGCGCAGTTATCTTCCTCAAATATTTTGTACTATTCCTAGGCGAACATTATATATAAATGACTTTTGTACATATTATAAATATATATATATAATACATATACGTACGTACGTACACACACATGTACATTATGCAAACGCGTAATCTTTGCGAGCGATATTGCCTTAGCGCATCTTTCCCGCAAGCTTATCGCCTAATTCTCAAATTGACGCATCACGTACATAATCAAAGCTACTGGTTACGTATAAGACTACTGTACATTAGCATACACGTACAAAAACGTCATTCTTGAATCCTGATTTAAATGTTAAGATGAACATGCAAAGTCATAATCCCGAAATCTAAGAGAAATGAGACATTGTCACATTTCTCAGGTTTTAGCACATTTTTTTAGGCCTTTGCATGTCCGCCAGTGTTAGATGGAGACATGCAATGTCTTAAAAACTCATAATCCCGTAAATTGAAAATTAAATTGAAAACTAGGACAACGTCTTAAAAAGTCATAATCCCGAAATGTAAGAGAAATAAGTCTAGTAAACACAGAATATTGCAGCGACATTACGACAATATTGTAATGCTTTGTATTTGCTAGGATTGTTACATTCTTCAAATTTCGAAATAATGATTTTTTTGGAACATTACATTATTTTTCAAATTCTGACAAATTTTTCTTTGGGACTTTGTATGTCCATTGATGTTAAAGGGAAAAGAGAGAATCTGTTTGTGAAATATTCACAGTAGCATCGGTAAATCCTTGATGCCGACTTCGTCTCGTCAGATCGCGCAATAAAACGATCAAGTACCGAATCTCATTTCGCAAATCTACTCGTTCATTTTTCATAAATCATTTCGCAATCTATATTTTGTATCAGTGTATATTGTTTCCACGCTCCTTAAAAATCGTGCGAGATTTGGTCGAATTTAATTTAAAAGTGAATTTCGAACAACACGAAATCGATAAGCGTATGTGTAAAGTGTTGCGTTACCGTAAGCACAAATATTATTTTTTAAATATATGAATCTCGGGAAGTCACACGACGTATCATATCGATAGTACGCCCAATTACAAGCGCACCTACAAACGTTTATTTGTACTTTTACGTATACACGCTGTCTACAGTCGATGCATGAGTGTTTATTCAAGCGGAGATGTGCTGTGATTTACGTCCAATGTACTTACTTCCGTGTGAAGAGAAGAGAATCGGAAATAAAATAGAGAAATACAGATATCAAATTGACATCAAATTGAAGCATAATCCATCTTCATGATTGAATATCCTTATCCCTGTACATATGTATGTATGTACATTTACATTAATACTGTAGTTAATAGTTTTTCTTTTTTTTTTAAGTAATTGATTATAACACAGAGCTGGAGATTTTCAACTTTTTTTGTATTTTGAATAAAAGGTATCATTTCCGATGTAATTTGTCGCGCTGAATACGAATCTAGAATTTGCGAGTCAAGTTTTTGAGAAAATCTTACCTAAAAATGCAAAAAATATCGTTTTTGACTATTTTTAACAGTCCAAAACATAATTCAAAGTGGATTTTGAAGTTAAAATTTCATACTACACGATGCTTTCGTGCAATCTTTGAAAAAAAATTATTTGCTTATGTTTTAGACTGTTGAAAATAGTAAAAAACAACATT
The DNA here is from genome assembly GCA_021460005.1 of Tetramorium alpestre. NCBI lineage: Eukaryota > Metazoa > Arthropoda > Insecta > Hymenoptera > Formicidae > Tetramorium > Tetramorium alpestre. The sequence continues at coordinate 1,952,273 of JAJVSH010000025.1, forward strand.
TTTTGCACTTTTAGGTAAGATTTTCTCAAAAACCTGACGTGACATGCAAATTCTATGTCCAGATTCGTAATTAGCACGACAAATTACATTGGCAATATCTTTTAGCCAAAATACAAAACCATGCATTTTGCATCCCTGTGTAATTAATTCGTGACTGCGCAAATTTTACGAGTCCAATAAAATCATTCGAAATTTATTGGTTCTTTTTGTAGATTTTGAACTTTATAATTTAGTTTTTGTGCATGGATAACAAATGAAATAAATAAATAAATGTGGATAATTAAAGATTCTGAATAACAGAACAAGAAAAAAAGACGCCCGATAGCCGGTTCATCTACAAATGTTTGTACTTTTACATATACATATGCTGTCTACAATTAAATGTTTATTCAAGCGGAGATGTACTGCGATTTATGTCCAGTGTATTTACTTTCGAATGAAGAGAAGAAAATCAGAAATAAAATGGATATACAAATAAGAGATAATATTAAATTAATCAAATTAAAACACTGTCCAGCCATATATCGGCATAGTGTCAGCTGATCGCATGAAATATTGGTCGCAAAATTAGTTAAGCGCCGTACTGTGTTAGACAATGTAGTAGAATTTAAGATATTGCATTAGATATAGTTAGGATTAAGTGATATGTTGTAATTATGATTGGAGTAAGTCGTTCTATTACTATTTCCTATTTAATTTAATTACTATTCTATTACTGATTTTGTTGTATTGTCAAACGATATGATCATGACCGAGACGATCAAGTGTCAGGATGGACGAATTGTAGGAGTTGAATGTCGATTCCTCCCGCTTTCCGCGTAAACGCCAGAAGACCGATGTTTCACCTTAAAAACTAATATCAAAAGCGCGCCGCTAGCGGTTAGATTGGCTCGCGGGTCTCTTTAGATCTATTGTACCGCGAGCCGAAAAGTCGAAAACAACTCGCCGACGAATTGTTTGAAGTCTATCCTTCTAAGAGAGAACCGAGCAAGCGCAAGTCAGTCTCGAAAAAGATTTGTAGAGAGCAGATCGCTTCCCAAATATAAGTACGTATCTTTCGGATTTTGCATCATAGATTTTCGACGCAAATATAATATAAATAAAAATTATACTTTTCAGATATGTGTGAAAGGATAGAAATCATCACAAAAGAGGGCAAGAAAATATATAAATGCCCTTATAAAAACTGTCTACAAATGTCAGAACGTTATTTTAACATGAATCGCCACTTCTCACGGTTCCACGAAAAACTGGCTAAACCACTAACATCTTGTTGCAGTAAAGTATATTTTAATTAATTGTATAATTTAATCTTTTTTATGGCGTATATATTACAATGAAATATTTAATTTATAAAATAATCAAAAGTAGTATCTTTTTTTATCGCAAAAAGAGATTAAATTGAAAATACTGATAAATATTTGATTTATGTTAGATTATATATATTTTTCATTATACATATTACACACATAGTATTAACAAATAATTTTCTATTTTTTAATATATTATTTAAATATCTTAAATGTATTTTTGTTAGTATATAATATAATATTATTTTACAAAATTTTTCCAGGCTCAACATTTTCTACCAAATTTGATCTTCATATGCACAAAGAAAGAGTTCATAATGAAAAGAAAAAGTTTATGAAGAAAAATACTAAAACATATGAAGAAAATCAAGAAACTATCAAACTATCAAATGAGGTTCCCAGAAGCGAGCAGCAAGACACGATTATAAAAATTTCCATGGGATTTTCGGAAGTACAAAATAATAATGAAATTTCGCGACAAGTGTTACGCAAAAAATTAAGTTTACCAAAAAAATATGTTCAATCAAATTCCACAATTTCGGAGAAGGAAAATATAATAATGTATATTGCTCAATCGGAAGAAGAAATAGCGAGTTTTGAATTTTAAGTTTTGTGTAAAGTACGAATATCGAGAGAGACTGATGATTAATTTATATTTATATTAAAAAGACATTTATATGTATTATGTGTCTAGTATTAAAGATACGATTTGTCACGATTACGCAATTCAAATACCGAATGCAAAGGTTCTAATTCGATTAATAATACTGTGTACGTTAAACGTTTAACATTAAGACAGAAATACTTCCTCTCTTTTGCGAGTTGTTTTTTAAAAATAACTTACGTTAAATCTGTCCTTAAGAAAGCTGATTATTACAATAACATATCATATTTTATTCTTTTTATCAATACAATGCGAACAAGTAATTGTCATGATTAACAATTCAATATAATTCTCTCTTACTAATCGAACAAACCAATTTCGTAGAGTTATGTAAAAAAGTATTTGGAATTAACTAGCTATAAAAGCTCGCAAAGTCGTGTGTCTGAATGACGCCGCGTCTCGCTGTGGAAATTTGTACACAATTCAATGTATATCTTATATCCTATATCGTGCCTTTATGGGAGGAACATAAATTAAATGAAAGATCAAAAAATTGTACAATGTAATGCGATGTCGTATAAATAGTGAATTAGAAATGCTATAACGCCAGCCATGGATGATGACGAATGAACTCGCGACTTCGATTTCCGTAATCGTACGTGATCTCTACACCGATCGATATATTCTCCTTCGCCGTAAGTACCAGATGCTGTATTGAATTGACCTTGACGATTCGCACAATTAAATTGCCAATTCTTGAATGATTCACCAATATGTCAAGTTTGTCTCCGCGGTCGCATCAACACTGAAAAACATATGCGTTATCAGCATGTGCACTACAGATCTCTTTCCGTCTGTCCCAATCGAAATGATTATAAGCTTCCATATAAAGAATGATTATTTTGTCAAGAGCCAATATTTTCTTACCAATACTGTTGATTACGATGTTGAAAGTAATACATGTAGCATCCAGTATTCTGATCTTGTGCATACAATTCCTCTCGCTCCTTCGCCTCCCCTTGGTGGATCAGCTTGCCAATATATTCCACTACAAACTCGCCCTTAGAAAATTCTCGTGTTGTTACGACACCGCAACCTTTGCCCGAAAAATTTCTGACCTATAAGAAAATGAATTACCATGAGTTGCTTGATTTGCTTGAGATGTAAACTAACATTGCTGTTTTAGATCGCTACGACGTACTGGAAAATAGTCTGTAATAGAATGATTCGTTTCAATGCCCGGTGGTTTCAATAAACGACTACTGAAAGGCTGATTGCAGATTCCTTTTTTACGTCCACGTGAAACTGGCTTTTTCATAACTTGTAACGGGCTCAGTAATGTAATCACAGATTATTTTTCCCTGATAGAAATTGTAGCAACCTCATCTATATCTTCTGATGGCATTTTTATTCTATGTGGCGTAGAAAGCGTACAAATTGGAACAACCACTGGTATCTCTAAAAAATCAATTTTTCTGTACATCATTTTATATCTCTTTATAAATCTCTTTATATATCTCTTTATAAATCTTTATCTATCATATCTCTTTATATATTAATTAAATTTTAAAAAAAGCGGAATTGTATACCGTCGGTATTGAATTGTTCTACATAAGGGGTAATCTCCTTCTTCACTCGAACACAAGTTGAAATAGTTTGTGCATTATTATTTTCAAAAAAATAACGGGTGAACGTTATAGTTATAATGTATTTTGCTTCTTCTAACATCATGCATTTAACTGTTTGTCCAGTGTATTGAAGAACAATGGAGTTTTTATTGGCGTGATCCTTTTGCATTCATGTTCCTTTGTCCTTAGTACCTAAATATTTGTTGAAATTAAATTGTTCAATGGAATGAATAACACAATACCAATGTTATAAGTATCGTATGACTTACTGCGCTGCAAAGTGATAACTCTGCATTGCAGATCATAACTTCTGACTTCTAGGTTCAATTCCTTCGCCAAAATTTGTATACCACAAATTGGGTGACAGACAAATGCTTGATTGAGAATTATTTTTCCCTGTATAAATATTACATGTGGTATCTTATGTTTAAAAAAAATTATATACACACCGATTAACATAAATATAATTTATTTTAATTTATTTAAAGAAAACAAAATGTATCTTACCCAAAGTAAGGAGGAAGTCGTTGACTTTAATCTTCCCATTCTGCTCCAATTAGGCACTTTCAATGCAAACATTCTCTGCATTAAAACATCAAACTGAAATACACAGTCGTAGCCTATTATTAATTCGGGATCAGCTTTCTGCATTAAAGGTAATAGCTCTTTGAGTAATTTGCTTTCAGTTTCACATTTTATTATTTTGGTACTCGGGATTTTCAAAGAAGCATCACGAATTTACTGCAGCCACAGAGTATCTTGTGGATGAGTGACAACTATAAAGAATTACAAATTAATTATACAGCCTTCATTCTCAATGTTTTAATAGACAAATGAAAAAATATCTGCAACTTAAAAATTAACCAATGGATATCTAAATAAAAAATCTTTTCTGTTTCTAAATCACAGAAATTTATATTAGCATTCTAAAATATCAATTTAATTATTAAAGAAAATGAAAGAAACGATTGATGAATGATGCAATGCAAATTTTTAAGTATAATTTCGGGATTTTCAAAGAAGCATCACGAATACCTCACGGACGAACTACTGCAAAGAGTTACAAATTAATTGTACAGCCTTCATTCTCATGAAGGTAGACGAATGGAAAAATGTCTGCAACTTAAGGATCAATGATGTGTCTAAATAAAAAATCTTTTCTTTTTCTAAATCACACAGAATATTAGCATTCCAAAATATTCATTTAATTATTAAGAAAAATGAAAGAAACGATAGATGAATGATGCAATGCAAAACCAAACTTACAGCAAAATTGACGTTTATAAGGCAGTTTTGGTGGTTCCTTATCGACATGTATTGTATGTACTTATGATAAATTAACACAACAACCATCGCTACTTCATTCTGCAACTTTGCGTTCAAAGACATCCTCACATTTAGAGTCGCTATAGTCACCATTGGGAATATAGCTTTCTCTTGGATACACAGCGATATATTGTCCATGTCCGAACCACCTGTTGCATTAGAGATTAGAGCATAAAATAAATTACATCACATTAATGTTCTATTACTATTGCTCCCCCCCGGCCGCGCGAGTCGGATGACATAGTCGATCGGCGGACTGCGGAGTTATGAGTGTTGCCGAAGATCACCGAACGCCGATAACAAGAATATTGAATTGGATACTGCTATTAGTACAGATATCAATAAAGAAAATGAGGAAAGTGTGGATACAGATATGGTATGCATTTATATTTGTATACATTTATGAAGCATCTTTATATAATTATTTTTAAAGTAATAACATCTAATTATAAGCACATTTTTTACAGAAATATCCTATAAAATGTGAAAAAGTTGGAAGCATATTAAGAACCGCNAACGGCAGAGTTGTTTCGTTAGAAGTTGACTCCACATGTAAAGTTCTTGGATGCTACGGAATGGGAAATTCCATAGAATTGTTTTGTTTATTATCTGACGCAATCAAAGACAGATTGGCGCGAAGATTAAAGAAAGAAAGTGAGTTGTAGTAAAAAGAAAATTTTAATTTATTTAAAAAAAAAGGATTTAAATGTATATTTCTTTGTCATCAGGGAAGGGAATGGTTGGTTGCATCAGCAATCTTCTAAAATTTTCTGAGACGAACCACGTGGAGCCACCGAACGTTCGATACTAGTTCGCGAATGCTAGTGACGATTCTAGTGACATCAAACAAAAAAACTATCGTTTAGGGAATAATCGAGTTGAGAAAACATCTTTAAATAATCGATTCTGTAAGAGAAAAATAATCTATGTCAAAATAATCGACACGATATCGCCCTAGTTCTTACCTCCATGGTATATAATATCATCCTAACCTAGCAGAGATGATCGTGCCGATTAATAGGTAAATCTATCCTTGTTCATGCTTGTTTATATATCAATTATAAGTTAATGCTAAGTATAAGAGATTGCAATATATTTTTTTTTATGGGTATTTAACGTACCATTAGCCTACGAAAGGACTTTATTCGGCTATCAGACACTTATTCGGTATAATCAAGTAAATAGAGAGACTCAATCTCTCCAACTCACGCTGAAAAAATCGCGAGACCAGAGATCCAGGATCGAATCCGGGATCTTGTCGTTTATAACCATTCGCGTAAGCCACGGGGCCACGCGTCATACAATTACAATATACATTAAATTTACTTCTGGAGTATGCCCACTGACCAGATCGCACTCTACCCCTTGGAGCCGAGTGCCATATAAAAAAAGGAAGTACATTAAAGTTTAGATTCTCATTGCTTCCATCTTTAATTTCGCTCTCTTTATTCTCTTGTATACATAACGTTATTATATCGGATCAGCACTGTCAATATTATTTTCCGATGAGCCAGTTTTTCCATCTTTTTGATAAGCTAATAGTTAAATCATACGTCTTTATTTTATCTTCAAATTAGACAAGTAGCTTACCAAGAAGTTAGAAAATCCAACTCTAAGTCATATAAATCTCGATGAATCTTTTAGAGATGGAGAGATAGAAACTTGGGCCATAATAGACCTTCAGGGTGATTTAAAATTCGAAAGGATTGATAATCCGGACGATCAATTAATTGGTGACCTTCACTTCACGAGAGATGGAGTGCCTATCTTGATTATCGGAATTCACGTATTACACGGGAAGGAACTACCGCTCGACAAGCCACTGATTGTCCTGGAAAGGCATCGCGATACAGAAGATGGGACGGTCGAGGAGGAAGCTGTGGTGAAGACAGAATACATTGTGAAAGCTATCGTGAGGAAGAAACTCTTATTTAAGTCACGGCCGAAGCCCATAGTCACCAATGCACCAAAGCCATGTTAACAGGGGGTCTGTAATAGTATTTTCGCTTACATGTACATGTACACATAAGAAATAAATGATCTCTTTTTATTGACTTATTAAATTAAATTTATTAATTTTATTAATTAAATTAATGCTTCAATCTTTCATCTCGCCCTCCTCGTCCGACTCCTCCACTCCTCTTATGTACATTACATTATTGCATCTGATAAGAACCTCGCCAAGATTCCCAGTGCAATTGCCATCTATGTGCTCCTCAGTGTTTGCCAGCTGTAGATTCATGTATCCGTCGACCGAGACAAGGTAGCCTTTGTACTCATGGCCCCATTTCAACTTCACCATAACTGGCTTCCCGGTCAAACCGTTTAAGAACGGCTTAGGATTTATTGGCATTGTCGCAGCCATGATGTAAATCTGTAATCTATTAAAAGGATATATTAATATGAGAATTATTATGGAAGTCAAAAAATAACTTATTTAATATTGTTTTATATCTTTTATTTTTTATTTGGAATTTTCTGCTGAATTAATGTAAAAAAATTGTTTTCGTCAATACTGTTTTTTTAAAAAACAAGTTTTAATTCCTTAATATGAGAAATAAGTAAAAGCTAATCTTTAGTAGTTAAGTGTTAAATATATATTAGATTAGAATCCTGACTGGAGAGATATTTTTTGCAACAAGTACATTCTTTAAGAATGTAACAATAAAATTTCTAACAATGATTTATACAAATAGGGACGCTTATTAGCATTAAAAGTATGTCGATTTAAGTATGTGGATTTTTGTTCCAATTGTTTAAAAAAGAAGTTCTGTTTAAGTTTGACAATCGGAGTGCGGTTTACGGAGTTGGAAAAAATACAAAATTCATACTTTTTTTTAACTGAGTATCTGTTCGCGTATGTCTGCAGTGTAATGAGCTTAGATCTGTGAGTTCGCTAGACCCAAATGACTGCAGATCAGTCTTGAGGCAACAAAATTTATTACAAAAAGTATTAGATTATCAAGAGCCAATTCGATTGAAAATGATAACTTTTTTAATTGATTGTTAAACATGTATGTTGTGCATAAAAATAAAGTATTTGTAATACATAATAATCACTCAAAAATATATTAAATTATTAACTTTTACATGTTTATGTGAATAGCATCTTTCGGCATACCGGTCATGTCAAAGTAAATGCGTATATAATAATAAGTAATGAAATAATAGAGCACTCTCTTCAACAGCACATTTCAATGAAAGTGTATATTATATCGCGAATAAGAGATATGTGGCTTTACTTACTTCCTACACGAAATAAATAAAAAAATTCTTCGCGCACAACGTGCCGATTAACCTCAACCACACGAACGCGTCTGCAATTTTTACGCCGCCTCCTGATCTTTCGTAGGGCTGCCAACTGCGGTATATTAAATTCCATAGTTTCTTTTACACGTCCAGAAATTGTATCCAATTGGAAAACTGCGCAATTTACTGCGCAATTTACGGCAGATCTTGATGTATTTGCGAATACTTCGTAGACTGTTTATATTTGCTAATCCATCAATCTTTTATTGACATCTTCGCTCCGAAAAAGCATAAGATAGTGCATTTGGCTGTATTGAGCTGGTGCCAGTCAATTAGAAGAAGAAGAAGAAGAAAAAGAAGAAGTTAATCGATCAAGTTCTACAATAAGTGGCCTGGATTAGAGTCTGAATCAATTCGACAATCTGATTTTGTTATATCGGATTATTTTCGCTGACAATGAATATCTTACCGAAGAAGAGGTGAGGCGGACGCACTTTTGCATTCACATACATTTGAATGTTTGTTTTGTATTCAAATTGGAAGCTGATTTTTACATTCATTCAGATGGCATGTACGAACGAAGGAAAACATCGCTCGTGTACGGAGAGACGAAGCAAAAGCTGCGGAGGAAGAGAGGATTCGGAAAGAGCGAGCTCAGAAAGCAGTAAATTGTCTTTCAAAGTTTCAATTATGTAGATTTTGTATTTCCTTACCAACAATTTTTGTTTCTCAATTATATGTTATTACACGTCCAATTAATTTTACATATTTAAGTGCTTTCATTTTTTATTAGGAAACCGAAGCGAGAGTAGATTTGTTAAGGCATCGAGTGAGATCCAAGTATGATGGTAGAGCGGAGACCGAGAGTATCAGCAAGAAGCTGGAGCATGTCAACTTCTTTGCAGATCTTGAAGATGGAAAAATTGATTATAGTAAACCTAATGCGGAGCACGAGAGGGAAAAGAAGGAAGAAAAGGAGAAGTATGAGAAGCAGATTGGATATCTGACTTATCTAGGACAAGATACTAATGAAGCAACGGGAAAAAAAAATTGGTACGAGGAATTACCGACAAGATTGACAGATACAGAGAGAGATGTGGAGTTGGAAGTAAAGAAGAAAGCCTTGAATGATCCGATGGTTGATATAAAGAAGTATCTCAAGATCATGCATTCTAAATCCGCTGACGATCATCCGAGAGTAAAGACAGAGGCTGTTAAGAGAAAGCATCAGGATTCCGATAGTTCTCACTCTGATCACAAAGATGATCACAGCACGCATAAAAAGTGCAAGGATAAAAAACATAAAAAGAAAAAGCACAAACATTCAGAGAAAAAAGAAGTTAGGAGCCAGCCTAGTATGGATATAGAAAAACTGAGAGCCGAGAGATTACTTAGGGAGCAGAGTGAGAAGCTGAAAACAGAGGCACTGTTGGCCAAAGTGAAAGGAGAGCCAGTGCCCATCGTTGCACCGGCAACTCCTAAACCTACTATAAAACAGAAATACAATTCGCAGTTTTTCCCTGAAATTGCTAGGCAAAATGCAGAAAGAACGCCCAAAAATTCCAAACATAGCACAGCAAGTCCTTAAAATGTCACATTTTAGTAAAAATATTGTCATTATCTATTAATCTGTAATTATATATGTATTATATATGTATATATTTGTATGTATAGATAATTCTTAAAATGTATATCTTGTATAAATTGTTCAGAGAAGTTCAGGAAAACTGTTGATTGTTTTCTGAAAGGTTATTTACAAAAAAGAAATCTGAAGACAAAAAGATATTTCTAATTTTTTATAATTTTTCTTTATATTTCTGTATATTTGTAATTCTCGATATAAATATTTCATACTCGGTTAGCTTTTCTCATCATTTTTGAGCTGTTCTAAAATTTATTAAAACAATCTTCAATACTGAATCTGCTTAATTTTTTCTTGAAGAAATAACATATGACTAAAAAATTGTTTAAAAAAAAAGTAAAACAAAACATTTAAAAATATGTATTATAATACTATATTTAAGTATGCATCATTAAATAAAAACTGAATTTTGAACATCTTAAAAATAGATATGAAATCAATTTAATTAGCCAAGTACTACTGAGACAAATTTAAATCTCAAGAATAACATTTTTTTGAAGATACTTTTTATTTTTTTTACTCCGATTTTAGATCTATTTTATAACTTGGAATTTGATTAAGATCACAAAAAAGTCACAGACTAAAACAAGTATAATTTAATATTCAATATAAAAGTGCACAGAAATTATCAAAGGGATATAACATTAATATAATTTCAAAATGTAATCTATATCACATACCTATATACCTTCTTTCGCTTCGTTGATTCGTTTTATTCTTTGACCTTCACGAATGTGTCTTCTCACATATTTCAGATTAAAAAAAAAATGCTTTTATTTTTCCCAACCTAACCCTGAAGAGAATCTCTCGCGTCGCTGGCGTCGCTTCGCCGGGTGAGTCCGCCAGTCCGCCCGTATTAAATAATCGTTTCTTGCAATTTTGCGCGCGCGAACGTGGCCGGAAATCTCGAACCAGACGCCCGCCGTGCGCGAGGTGCCTCGCGAGGACACGCTTTTGAATTCGAATATCTTCGCGAACGCGGAGTTCCACCTGCGTTTCCCACGCCTTGATCTCGACCGCGCATCGTGCTGGACGTGGCGGCGTGTCCCGGGTTTAATTACCGCCTGTGAGAATGCCAGACTTGTTGCTGGCTCGCGGAGATAACCTTATCATTCCGTGTTGATATTGCACTTTTCGATGTTTACATGTATTTCGCGATAGATGTAATTAATTAATTAACGAGTATTCGGATGAATCTGCACAATTTCTCGCCCCTTTTTGTTACTCTCTCGGTAAGGACTGTTTAAACTCCAAACGCGAACTTGTAATAGGCGCGTGAGAGTTTGCACGAGTTGCTATCTAAAATTGGGATTTTTTTTTTTTTTAATAAGGAGAATGTTATTCTACGGGAATATTAATTCTATGGGAATCTATCATTGCTGCCGTTATCGCGCAACTAATGGATTATATTTTTCCAAAATTACTTTCAAAATCTTTCCATTTGTTACATATTCAAATAAACTGTGTGCAAATGAAGCGAATCTTATAGGAAATGTAACATATGATATAAAAATGTTAACATATGAATCACAAAGTGATTCATATGTTAACATTTTTATATCATATGTTACATTTTTATATATTAACATTTATGTTGCGAGAATCGTTTGATATATCTGTTGAAAACAGATTTTGCAAAGTGTCTATACATGTTCCAATCAACGCAGAATGTAGTATGTTCTAGTAATATGTTCTACGTCTAGTAATATGTTCGAATCTAGCAATATAATAATATAACACTTCAGTTTTATTGCAAGAATCTAAATGGAATGTTCTGTGTTTATTGGAATAAGCCTGAGAACCAAAATAGTATATTTCAACGTTTTCTTATCTTAAGGGAGAAACAGCTTTTGGTTGAATGTAAATTCATTTACAGCAATTACCTGATAACATCAACTAACAGTAACGTTGCATCAATATTATAATTTCCTACTCAACAATGTAATTATATACATTTATTATATTTATATCGGGTAACGACTTGTTCGGTGAAATCTGTGAAAGAAATGTTAAAACTTCATGTGACAAAGAAATTTTCGTGATTTATGCTTCGTCTTTTAGAAACTCTGAAAAGGAATTATACTATGTACTCATTTTTTCAAATTACACTTTTGGTTCTCAGCAGCTCATATCTTATTGACAATATCAGCAGACGTAAAACAATATCAGAAGACTGCAAAAATCAAGCAGAATCTGTCATACATTACCATTAAAATAATCAACTCTGCCTAAATAATTACAAAATTACGGATTTAGTTTGGTCTCAACTAACAATCTGCTGTCAAATTATGTCAACAGATTCTATTGGCAGAACCGAAACTTCCTCCAGAATTGATGTAGTCAGTCTTGCAGCAATCTGTTAACGTGTCGCTAACACTTGGTTTACCGGGACGAAGTTAATTGTGTAAACGTCCAAAGTATTGAACAATTTGTGCGAACACTCCGATTGATTCCGCGATTCCATCAATGATGAACGAAGAAACTAGTGCGGACGTATCCTACTTGACCTGTGATATAAATGGCACAAGATACATTTACAAAATTGCACCATCGTCATCGGTGGACATTGCGAAAGACCCGGCGCCGAGCGAAGAGCAAAATGCACTTGACATTGTCAGGGGGCCCGAGTTGGACATTGGGGAAGAACCAATTTCGCTGGTGTGCTTGAACGGACAGGTGTACGCGATTAAAAATGGAGTGATCGAAGAGTTGGCTACCACTCAGCCTGTCGAACGAAACCTGAAGAGTACGGAGAACAACGGAAGTGACTACATCACCAATGAGAGCATGGTAATCGAAAGCCCGTACAGGCAGCCTGAGGACCAGTACGAGGTCGCCGCGGAGGGGGCAGGGAAAGACCTCGTTGCGGAGGACGACAACGTTAACGTGGACGAGCTCCTGGAAGTTGTGACCGCCTTTAAATGCAAGATGTGTACTTATCTCTCTCAGGACAAGCTGCAATTGTTAGGTCACATACAAAAGCTACATTTAAATTCCGCCCTCGACATTAAAGTAAGTAGCGACCTGCGGTCCAATTGTAGCTCACAATTGTGTTAACTGAACTGAAGTAACTGTATTTTGCCTAGCAGAAGCTTATGCGATATAAAATTGGCTTACTTTTATTATTATATATAGCCAAAGGAAGAATCTAAAGTCGTGGATGAAGTAAGAATAGTTTATATGTGTGCGGAGTGTTCCAACTGCTTCCATTCTTTTGAGGACTGTAGGGAACACATGATTAATGTAATAATCATCTTGAAGTTAATTTCTTGAAAGATAGGCTACTTTTACCTGGACGATATGATGGAATGCGTTTCTCTTAGGATCACCAGTTAACGGACATCGCGAGTGACGAGGCTGGGAAAGAAAATTTGACCGGCCTGACGAACCCTGGCTTGATGACGGAACATGGGAACCAGCATATCGAGAGCGGCGAAGTGGAAAAGAGCCCAGTAAAAATTTCAAAGAACTTAAACTCGGAATATATGCGCAACAGAAATATGATAGAGACAATGGAAAGAAATGTTAAGTATGTCATTTTTCGAGAAAATACGCGCCGTGTAGAACCAACTGATTTTTTTTACTTGTACTCAAACAATGTGCAATCTTTACAAGGTGTTCCTATCAAGGTTGCCTGTACAAATTCGCCTCGGAAGACATTATGCAACAACACATCCTTTGTCATACAGAATCTGAAACTGGGACGAAATTCAAATGCAGCATATGTCGGGATATGAAGTTTACAAAGTGGCGCCAATGTAGCTTGCATTTATGGAAAAAGCATCAAATCGGTAAATATAAGATAAATAATAATATAAAAAAACATTAAGAGAATTCACATTTTTACGTAATTATTTTTACATAGACATAGGTTTGTTTACCTGCAAAATTTGTGGGGCCTACAAAAGTGCTACCATGGTAAAACTCTTGACGCACATGAGAGTGCACAGTGACAGTCGTGACTACAAATGTCCCGACTGCAGCAAGTGTTTCAAACAAGCTAGCCAGCTACGCAATCACCGTATAATGCATTTAGATCGCAAAACGTTAGAAGTGACTCGGTGGTACACTTCGAAGAAGTGCGAGATGTGCGGCAAAACCTATGCGAACTCGAAGTGTTTGAAGAATCACATTCAAGCTGTGCACTCCAAGCTACGTCCATACGTTTGTAACGTTTGTGGTCACGCCAGCGCCAGAAAGGCAATGCTGCAAATGCATCTGCGTCAACACACAGGAGATAAACCCTTCAGCTGCGAAATTTGCGATTATAAAACGGGAGATCACAATACTTTACGACGGCATATTATGCAACACACGGGTAAGTGTTTCATTCAGAATTAATCATTATAGAGGAGTAATTTGACTTTTTATCATAGGATTTCGACCGTACAAATGCCCACATTGCTCATACACCGCGATACAGAGCAGTAGTTACAAGAACCATTTAAAATCGAGGCATCCTTTACTGTCCGGGTTATTTACGTGCGATCTGTGTCCTTTCAAAACGGTGAAAAATGAAAGTTACATCCAGCACTTGGGAGATCATGAAAAGGGTTTAATAAAATCTAATGTGCAGAAAAAAGGTAACACTAAGAGATTTATTGAAATGTTCGTCTAATTCAGTAGACTTTATTTAAATCTCTTTACTACTTTCCTTACACGCAGATAGCGAGAACGTCGAAGTCTTTCCCGGCAATATTGCAGCAGCGCAATTAGTCTATAGCTGTTTAGGTGCCTTTTCGAAAGATGGGGATACGTTAGAAGCTAATTTGATGTCTTCCTCAACGTCCGCTGATGGTACTTCTCAAACAATCACGATACAAATACCGTCGAAACATCTTCAGGGTTCATTATCAACAAGAGAAAGCTTAAACAAAAATGATTCTACTATTGAGCAAGAGGATGATGAGACGATGCATTGCTTCTTAAAAATACCTAGAGAAGAAGAAGAAAGTATAGACACTGGTGGTATAACAATACCTGCAGAACCTGAAGAAAGAAGTATTAGAACTATTGATATTGAAGGGACAAACATAACTACCAGTGATATTGAAGAAACGAATATAACAAATATTGATATTGATTCGTGAGATTATGCAAGTAACATATAAAAAAATAATTAATGTCGCGCATAATAAAATGTCCTCCAATCGTTTAGGCAAACAAATTATGATACATTATTGCACATTATGACAAACTAATAAAGAAAGGCTAGTCATGCATTATTTAATAGTTTTTTGTGAATAATTATGACGAAATTAATGTGAATAAAAATTTGCTGTTGATATTATTTTTGGATATAAAAATATTATGGACTTAAATTTAGAAATGTTATAAAATTTAAATTGTTAAAGAATTATAAAAAATTTGTTCACAATTTTTTACGAAATTTCAATCTATTTTGAATTATTGTTAAATTACAAACTTGCATTATGTATGCCAATGCTCGATATGTAAAATTGTTTCAGATCATTTTCTTGCTATTAAAGAAAAAACTTTATTTTACCTTAATATTCAGTGTCTTTGTTTGATTTTGCAATAAACATTGCAAATACAATTGTCCATAAATAAAAATTAAATAATTTTCAATACATTGTTCCATTAAAAAATTTTGTCTAACATCCTAAATAATAAAATTTTGCCATAAGGAATACTTTCTTAGAGATATATTTATTATAATTAAAATTATATATGTATATATGGAAGAACGTACATAAAAAATGCAAATTGATAAAATTTGGAAGTTTTCAAATATAAATTACATTATTCTTCCAAGAGTATCTCAGTACACTAAATACTGTTAATTGAAAAGAAGTGTATCACGATTTTTATTCCGAGATATAAGTAAAAATTGAAAAAAAAAAAAGAATCAACTAAAATATCTTTTGTTTCTTCACTTAAATTATGTTCTGGCCAATTCACCATAGTAAGCTGTACAAGCAGTAAACTTTCCATTGAACATGTTTTGTTGAATTTCCAGTTTACCATACTTTTCAGCTAACATGATAATCTGTAATTATATGTAATTAATTATATATTTCTTTTATATATATATATATATATATATATATATATATATATATATATATAATTGCGATGGTATCAACACGTACAATCATGATGTAACATTCTATATAATTGTTGCATATCGATATCGTGTTCATTTTCTTTTTACTTTTGTTTATTAATTTAAATTTAAATTTTATAATTATCGATATTTCTGTAATATTATTTGAAACCACTCATTATTTATGGAAACTAAAATAATTTTCAAGTAATATCATTACATTTATCAAATGCATATATTATCGAAAATTGTAAGGCTAAATCTTGCATAAATAACGTACACTAAATCTGGTGGATCCGCAATCGCGCCAGGATCTAGCGGTAATAGTTGCACAAGCGTAGCGAATGTCGCGCTACAAATTAATCTTACAGATTGATTCTGATCGCTCATACGTCCCAATAAAGGTACCATAAAGAGTACTGCATATGGCACTACGTGTACACCTAAGCTCTCGACGATGCAAGTCAGAGCTTCCGCAGCTCCTTGGCGTACAGAATCGACTTCGTTCGGTGCCACTATGCCAGAAGAACATTTCTTCTCACTGCCAGTATTGTCCAAGAGTGGTATAACGCTGCGTATTATATGTATCATTGTCTAAAAGAAATATTATTCTTAATTCTTTTTATCTCTATCACTATTAATATGTGCCTGATAAAGTTTAATCATTACCTTTTCTGTATTTAAAGTAGCTAACGTCGCTATACATCGTGAGGCCATGTGTCTAACGGCTTTATATGGATGTGCTAATAGATTGCACAAACGTGGCAGACATTCCAACGCAGGCGGTAACAGAGACTTAGCTAAACTCGGCGCCATAATTTCCAATACTTGTAAACCGAATATCAACTGATTTCCTTCCTCCTCTTGTATATTATCTTGCTTGGTTGTATCTTTCAATGTGCTCGGCAAAATCAAATCCCACAGTTGAGGTAAGCGATCAGATAATTGAGCACCGAAGAGAGTAGCTTTAAGGTGAAAATATTTTAAAATACAACTTACATATGTATACTCGTTTTTGTAAAATATACAATTAATTGGAATTTCATTGGTCCTCTTGTGTCTTGTTTTAACACAGAGAAAATTGCAAATTAAATATTAATTAATTTTTATGAATAAATATTGATTGAATATTAATAAGAATTTTTAAATATCTTTAAGAATGTACTACCTATAGTTGTTAATGCCAATGTAGCTCCGCGACGGCGCGTTCTAGCGGCTTTGGCCTCTGGTTCTTCGCAAGCGAGTAATTCCTCAATCGGAATCTCAGTCGTTGGTGGTCTACCAGGGCCTCTACCGCTGCCGAGTCCACCACCTGCACCTCGGTTGTAAGCTACTCTCTCAGCGTGTTTCTGCCTGTTATTCAAAGTGAGTATTCCATCAAAAATATCAGTGTCGCCGGCGCAACATACGCGTGGTGTGAACTCAACATCAGAACATAGGAATGTACATAGATTGGCAGAAATCTGTAACAGGTGATTATTTGATAATATTTTGCATCGTATAGAAATGATATTTGATAGTTTTGAATATTTTACATCACATTTTATTCTTTATGATTTTGTGTATCTTATATGCAAACCTTTGCGTTCGGAGATGGTTTTCTGTCGACACAAAGCTCGACTAGATGAGACAAATGTTTTGCAGCCAATTTTTGCAGTTCCTCGTTTTCCTCGCGTTTGATAGCTTCCATTAGCGGTTTTACTAAGGGATTAAGTGGCTGAGGAGATTGAGGAAGGATATGTAACATCGTAGCGGCACCGGCAAGCGCAGCCATTGACATAACGTGCAACGATTGTTGTTGCGTTGCAGTCGTAGCTGCTCCGATTTCCAACGCTCGTCTTCTCTCCTCTAAACTTTCCATTAATTTAGGCTTCAATTTAATAGCCATCGAACCGCCGCTAATATTTCCACCTCCGCTTACGTTTGCTCCCACAGTGCAAAGAGTAGAAATTGTTTTTCCAGCAAGTGCAGCGATCTGATCAAGAGTTATCACGCCCGATGAATTCACTTCGACTGGTACCATCAGTTTATAATGTTTCAAAGTTGCGATATAATCTCGGCTTTCATGCAGCAATCGGGTGAAGGAAGCCGCAATTTCATCATAGTACATACACTCGTTTAAACAAGCCAATAATCTGTCACTTTAAAAAAATATATTTTCGTTATTTTCGTTAAAAAAATAGTTTCGTTAATTTAGATACACAAAATATTTCTTGTTTTCATAGAAGTTGTATTTCGTACCTGAGTATGTCTGGTATCGTGGGTATCGTCGGTGAATCCACAGTCGCCCAATGAGACATTGTAAGCCCCACAACGGTACGCTGCAACGCCGATCGCGAATTTAAATGCGCCAAGAGTACCTTGGCATAACAAAGCGCTGGACTAGGCACGTCTGGTGGATAAATAACACCCGGTGCAGGTTGCACGACATAATGCGACAGCAATCCTAACATACGAGATGCTCTACAACGAGCTTGTATCACGTTTGCCTTTCGTACATTCAACGCCACCGTTTCAATCCCACCAATATACACTTTCAGTTCGGATAATGATTTCGCATTTGCATTAATATTACTGTTTCCGCCATTAGTATCCGATTGTCCGTCGCAGTGGGGGACAGTTTGATTGTTCTTCGTGCCCTTAACAGTACTAGCAACTGTCATTAACAAATTTGGATTGAATGGCACATGTTCTGGTTGCATGGCGAGACAAAGCCATGTACTGACGTGAGGGCACGCCGCGTGTAATAATAATTCGAGATCACTCTGCACGACTAGATTTTCCCAGACACGTTCGGCCACGTCTTGTATCGAGCTAATATGCTCGATTAAGACGCATTGAAACACGTGCCTCAATGCCTCCTGTAAAACAAATCCGCCACCCTCGCCCCATCGTTCCTTCTTATTTTCGCTGCAATTGCTGTCGTTTCCAGTTAAAGTTTGCAGCGTCTGTAACGTAGCTTTACGTACACTTGAACTTGAATGGCTGAGGAACGGCCATAAGCGCGGTAATACCTAAACAAACATTGTACAACTATTATTCGAAATTATTTAAATATGTCTCAAAGTAATAAAGATATTGGCTGCATTACCTGCGATAATGGTTGGGGCGTTAGGCAAGCATGCGCTGCTGGTAATGAGAGTATCGCAGCCAAGAGACCCATAAAGGTGTTACAAGCCGCGGCCAAGTCATCTTGTTCTTTTAATAATTGCCAAAGACGTATTACGATAGCTTCCAGTTCTATTGATTTTAATAGTCGCGGGAGAGCATGTGCTACTGGTATAAGCGCACTCGCTGCGGCTGCACCTACATCGTCAACAGGATCGGACAGTCCCTGCATAATAGCGGGAAATACTTTCGGCAATATCTCGTCCAGTAAGTCGTCTCGCACGGCTAATAAATATTTTAAAGCGAGAAATGCACCGTGCCTCGCTTCCCATTCGTTGTGCTCCAATAATTTGAGAACTACCGAAAGTATTCCAGGAAAAACACCATTCATATCTTTGGCATTTGGACCACCGGGCACGAGTAAGAAAAGCGATCCCAACGCTTGAGCACACGTTTCTCGTACTGGTGCAACAACTTGATCAGACACGAAATCTCCAAATCGATCAAGCCCCAATACACACATCAATCGTAAGGCGGCGTCGATCACCCATTCATAATGGCTCTCTTGCATTTCTTCCAGAGTTTGATCTGTCGATTTGCCCGCTCCTGCGAATTCAAGCTCATTTATCGCGTATCTAGTATTTAATATTATTCAGAGAATACATATCATTACAGATTTACATACCTTTACCATGAAGTCTTATGAGTTCCCGTAAAGCTGTTGCTGCTCCATGACGCACTTCCCATTTTTGACTAAATAAATCCTGGCAAAGACTTTCAGCGAAGGATTCTAAAGGCCAATCTACGACAGAATCTGGCCAGCATCCAGTACCATCTGGCACTCCGTTCACTTGCTCGTTACTAGATATGCTGCACTTTGATCCAGCATCTGACGAGATCGAGTCTTCTAATATTACTTTTTTGGTCGGTGGTTCACCAACCACGTTATTTACTGGAGATTGAACGTTCATTGAATTTGAATGGTCATCATTAGTGCGATGGTCATCCGGTTCACGTGATCTTTGCTTCGTCACTGATTGACGCGCCTATATTATGAATACGTTACATAACATATAAATAATTAATCCTTGTTGAAAAATTTGCAAATAAAATACATGAAACATACGAAGTGATTCTGAATATTCATATATTTCACAGTTGTTTATACAATAATTCAAATAAAACATTGATTGTAAATAAAATGTAATACCTTGCGTTTTGCTCTATTCATTTCTCTTCTGCTCAATCCTCCTGATTTCAAAGTTTCGTCGACAGGTATGGTAGTAGTTTGTGTCATACATGGTGCCTGCACCGGGGTAAGATCCTCAACGGTAAATAAGTCATCGACGCCCATCAGACGCGGATGAAAGCCTAGTTTGGCAGCTAATTTCTCTTGCTGATTGGGAAGTGACAATTGCTCCCCCTCTGATATAGTCAGATCGTATTCGCTACCTTCAGAGCCAGTAAGATGTGAACTACGAGCTAGAACTCTGCTCATATCAAAAGATTCTAAATTTAATCTGGTAGTGGAGGTCTTGCGTTTAATCACTTCTGATTCATCTGTTAATTCAAAACAGTCATATATTAACAGCTGCGTAATTAGATATTTAAAAAATTTTTACTTGTTAAAAATATAAAAGTTACTCAATGAGATATTAATATTACCTGTGGAGACTTCCTTTTCTCTTGGCTGTGGGTCCCAAGGTGGAACCTGAGCAAGTATAGCTTGCACAGCATGAGCTGCCGATATTCGAGTATCCCATTGTGGAGATTTTAACAAAGTAGAAACTCTCGCTAATAAGTGGTGCAGATCATGTGGATGTAATCTCTGCGCTTCTCCCAACTGTTGCGCAGCTGCCCTTTTGGTAACTGCGTTTGTTCCAGTCTCTAACAATATGAATAATCTGTCCAATCTAAAAGTTAAAATATGATATGTGTATGATATATAAATTACTAATAGAAAATAAACGTTCAAAAGTATTTATCTAAAAATTTATCTTTCATTATACACCATTCAAAGGTTAGGACACAGTGTATAAACATTTAATAAAACAAAGAATTTCTGAGAAATGTTTTCTACAAAGTGATCGAAGCAACAACATACATATACAACAAACTTTTATTACAGGCAGTTTCTTTGAACATGTTAACAAAAGACTTTTTGTTTAACTAAAAAGTATGATTGCATCGAAACTTGAACGGTAATGCATAAATATAATAGACATAATTGTATTTATTAATATGTTCAAAGTAATACATATGAAAGAAAATACATATGAAAGAAAAATACAAGGAACATACAATCTTATATTACATTTACCTTGACGTCATGGCGATGAATTATATTGCTGAATAGACGATCCGTGAATACCTTAAAGCAAAATAACAGTAATTACAGCTTGTCAGCCGTATGTGCTTAGAAAGACTAATGAAACTTTCACAATCCTCTTAACATGATACTCTTAATTACACTCATTAATACAAGTTAACAATAGCGCTGCGACGGGCTCTCGGGAATTGACGCAGGAGCGAGCTCCCTTCTGATATTCCAAAGATCGTTATCAGCGAGCGGAAGAGTAAAATTACGATTAAAATTAGATAAACCATTATTGCGCGGTGGTTGCGAACAGCGCACGGAGACGCTCCGGAACAGGGTCGATCTGGAGAGAGGAAGGACTACGCGAGGGAGGCAGGGAGAACGGAGAACGGGGTGGCGCGGACGAGGCGAAGGATGCTCCGTCGTCGGTGGCCGTCGCGTCGGTCGGCGCGGACGCCGGAGGAACGAGGGGAAGAGTCGCGGCGCGTCGGCACGAGCGCAATATGGACCGAACGAGCGGCGTGCTGCTGCCGACGGCGGACGGTCGGCGACCGAGGGCGCGTCGCGCATACCTGCTTTCGCAAAAGGCGTCCTGGCTGTCTCGCACCGGCTTCAACTGACGCGCGTTGCCGTCTCCGCATCGCCGAACACGCAAAAGTCACATCACGCCGCGCGCAACGCGAAACTACGCTTACGCTTGTCAAATTTCTCAGAGAGAAACTCATGTTACAAGCATCAAATTTATACTGACAGCCATATTGCTGGGGAACCTGAGTTTTGTCCCCTGCTTTCGCTCTCATTGGCCGGCGGCGCGCATGTCACGCCGCCGCTCCGCCAATCGCCGCTCTCCCCGTTCAATAGTCGTGCGCGAGCCTCCACGAGCCTCGGCTACGCGAGTGACGCAGGGCCGACGGCACGCTGACCGCTGACGAGGGCATTCAGGGCACGCCACACGCGTCCGCACTCCGCCGTGAGTCGTCTGGAGTCGTCTTTGATGCGCGACAACTGCGCGTTTGCGGTTACGTACCGCTATGCTGATGATGGATTCGATGTTGTTTATTTTGATTCGGATATCGTTTTTTTACAAATGTTTATCGAAATAAAATAATCTTGTAATTGAATAATAATCATTCCTCTAGAACGTTCCACCATTCCACCAACGTGTTGCGTTATTAACTATTTTATTAATTACCGGAATTAATTAGAATGTTTAAAAAACTAATTACTGTCTAGACAGTTTAATTTGAGTAATAAGTTAAATTCGCTCATGTCGCCATTTT
>JAJVSH010000241.1:8829-31116 GCA_021460005.1 Tetramorium alpestre
AATATTCAAAATAACTGCTATATTTTCTAAACTTTTTTGTTATTAACTTTTTAATAAAAAATGAGCGACGGCTAAAATCCCTTGAATGTTACTCAGTAATGTTAATAATATATGTATATCAAGGTCAAGATCATTGGAAATGGATCCCCTAAATTTCACTATTACCAAAATAAAATTTAATTTAAATAATAATCTTACAAAGTCTTTACGAATTTTCTCATCCGCTAATAATAAATTTAATCTGTCGTATTCATCTTTCGTTCTAAGAGGCCAGATAATATTATTTTCTTTTGTCCAATAGATTGAAATATCTTGATTTTCACCAATTATTGTAATCATTTTTTGCTCAAAATTGCTTTTAAAATTTTCAAAGTCGTTTCTAAGAAGTTCTTGGTTGTGTTTGATGTCTTGTATATCAGTTAAAATCTGTTCCAAATCTAAATTGTAATCAAAATCATAAAATTTGTTATTAATACAAACTAAAGAATTTTTATAAAATATAGAAAATTGAAATATTATTAATAAATTTCTTACAATTGAATATGGCAATCTCGAAAGAATCACTTGAATCTGTGAATGTTATGTCATCAATAATTATAGGTTTGGAAGAGTTAGGAAGAGAATTATAAGTTGAAGAGCATGGAATGTTCACTGTTGGAAAAACTTTTATATTTATATACATATATTAGTTTTATTTTATTTACATTTAATTTATATTATTAATTTATTCTTTTAATAACAAACACAATAGTAAGTAAATTATTTGATTATTATACTCTACCTGCAGAAATGTCACTACTGCTTTTTTTATCTTTATTATTTTTTTTGGATTTTGAATTTTTATTATATTTTTCATTTTTATTTTACTTATCATCTTCATTTAATTTATTATTAAACTTCTTACAATTCAACGTGACGAGATTAGAAGGATCAATTTGATTTGTCAATATTATATCTTCAATAATTACAGGTTTGGAAGAATTGGGAAGAGAATTATAGGTTGAAGAGCATGGAATGTTCACTGGAAAAAATGTTATATTTATATATAAATTATTTTTAATTTAATGTTAATATATTAAATTATTTATTATTAATTTATTATATTTTATTTATATTTTATTTATAATATATATATATTTATTTATTTTCAATTTATAGTTTTAAGAACAAACTCAATAGCAACTAAATTATTTGCTTATACTCTACCTGTAGAAATGTCACTACTGCTTTTTTTATTTTTTCTTTGTGATTTTGAATTTTTATTATATTTTTCATCTTCATTATTTGATTCTATAATAAAAATACAATAAAAATATTATCAATTTTATTTTTATTAATTAATTCTATATTCTATGTTGATTGCCCAACGTAATTTTGAGACTAAATTATTGGATGATTGGTCCAACCAAACGTGCTGTTCGAGTATAATTAAATAAAGTTATAATTACGATTTTTACCATTATCAGATGAATATGTTGGATTTTTGNATAATTCACCATTAAATTTATATACTGTAAGACTATCTTCTTTTATTCTTTTTTTTGGAATTATGATCATCATCTTCCATCTGTGCAATAATCCGTAGTATTATAAAAACCTTCTTCAGATAATTCTTCCATTTTCAATACAGCTCTGTAGGTTTCTAAAATGTAATATCATTACAATTTCCATCAGAGCATGATCCTTAGATGATCTTTTTTGTGTTAATATTTCTTTAACTTATTTAAATTATGTTTAAATTATTTTACCAGCACTTGCAAGTATTTTTATAGGATACTGTGGCCACATTTCTAACGGAACTCCGTTATTTTTTATTAATTCACGTAATACATTACATTTTTTTTTAGTATATGGAGGAGGCATAAATTTGGAAACCAATTCTTGATTTTCTGAATCAAAAGAAATCCATGTTGATGGGACACAGTCCATTGATTTTTTATCTTTACATTTGGATTTATGGAAATGGACGATGTTAAATATATTCTTTTTATTTAATGTTAACATCTAAAAAGAAAAANTTCTAAGAAAGAATATATCTAAAATATTATTTAATATTAAATAATATATTATAACGCCTTAAATTTATAGAGTTATAGAGTACATTTATAGAGATTTATATACTTAAATTTAGAGTTATATACATTATAGTATAGTACATAAAAAATGATGTATTTTTTAATTATAATTGCTTTATTTTTATAAGTTCCCATTGCTATTTATATAATATTTATATATATTTTAATAATTTATACAAATTACTATTAGAATTGCATAATTTTTCACTTTTCTAATGCTGTTAAAATTTTTAATGATAGTAACTAGCTAATTATTAGGCAGTTTCAAACACAATTTATAACGTTCATTGGCTGGATAATTACTAGATAGCTGTTAGCAAAAATTAATCAAGAATAAACATAACCTTATTTTTCGAATGTTAGCAAATTTTTAAATAATAGTAGCTAGACAATAACTGTATAATTTTTTAAATGTTTCGAGCGCCATCTGTTTTAGTAATTACTATGCAGGAGCTAAAGAGGCACTGAGTAGCGAATAATTATTCAAAAATTATAGCTAGTACTGAGATAATTAATAGCTAAGTAATATACAGGATGTCCCAGAATTGTTGTACAAAATTTCATGAGCCGGTAGAGCGGACGAAACTGAGTAGAAAAGTTCTTTACCATTTTGCAATTTTCGCAATAATTAACGAGATATTAATAATTAAAAATCGCCGTATTAGCCCGACCCTCCGCCGAATACAAGCGCGCGGCGAGATACGACCGCCCAGCGTCATTGTTCCCAAGATCGCGAAGAGTTGTTTTCTATAAATGACAAAAAACAGGGGAACAATCGCAGCTCAAAACCGTCTCTTTTAGGCATTGCCGCGTGTAGTAAACAACTCCTCGCGCGATCTTGGTAATAATAACGCTGGGCGGTCGTATCTTGCCGCGCGCTTGTATTCGGCGGAGGGCCGAGCTAATACGGCTATTTTTAATGTATATAGTCTACGTGATATAGTCACTAGTTGTAAAATCAGATGGGCTAGATCAATTTCCACTCGGGATATTCAGTATTATGTTCTTATATTTTAATTTAATTTTTTTTATTTTATGTATTATTACTGTGATTACTTAGTATTATATTATAATTATCTTGATATATTATATTGATATATTAATTGTTCAATTCAATTAAAAATTATATCTACTGTTAATCATTAAAAAAAAGTTTTAAAAAAGCAAAAGTATGTGTCTTTAATAAAAAATAAATACTACTGTGTACTTTAATTGTTATTCTATATAAATAAATAAATATTAAATGCAATAATAATTATTTCATACTTGTTTAAAAAAATTACTATTTTATTTGTACTATTTTAATACAATACAATAATTTCATTTATAATACTTTAATTAAACATACGAGCAATTAATGCTTCGCGAGCAGCAAATCCATCTAACACTTCATTATTAGGCTCAAATATAAGTACTTCTTCGTAGTCATTTATGTTAAATTCATTATAATCTTCTGGTACCACATCATTAAAAATTGATGACATATTATGTAATACAGCGCATGCTACAACAATTGTTGTAGAAGTAATAAGTTTCGTTGTTAACCTCGATAAACAAGGAAATCGTCTTTTCCAAACGCCGTAAGTTCTTTCTACTATTAATCTTGTTCTGCACTGTATATTGTTGTAACTGCAATAATATTATAATACAAATGTTTTTACTCATACATTATACTTTATAATATTAGATAAAAAGAATTCTTTTTACCATATTTCTTCATCCCGTATGGAAATTCTGTCCAGTAAAACTGGTTTGGTCCTAGCGGCTAGCCAGTTTTCCTAGGCTAGTTTACCTAAGCAGACGCTAGACAGAATC
Source organism: Tetramorium alpestre (assembly GCA_021460005.1). NCBI lineage: Eukaryota > Metazoa > Arthropoda > Insecta > Hymenoptera > Formicidae > Tetramorium > Tetramorium alpestre. The sequence continues at coordinate 12,720 of JAJVSH010000241.1, forward strand.
TAGCTCGAAAAACTNCTAGTTTACCTAAGCAGACGCTAGACAGAATCTAGCTCGAAAAACTACCCGTGTAGGAAATGCTGCCCAGCAAAAATAATTTGGTCTAGCGCCTAACCAGTTTTCCTAGGCTAATTTACTAAGCAGATTCTAGCTCGAAAGACTTGATCTAGCGTCTATCCATGTAAACTATACGTGGAATGTACTCATTTTTTCACCTAGCGCCTATCTAGCGTTTATCGATGTAAAATAGCTTAATAGGTAGCGCTACTGAAGTTCTATATCAATAATTGTTAGAATGAAACAAATATACTTTTTCTCATTCTAACTTATTGCACTAGTGCAGCAGTGTAGCGAAAAAGGACAGGCCCAATTTTACCGCTCACGTGGTTAACCTTTTTTGTAGTCACGAGCTGGTGGCGAGCGTGTTCGGACGTGTTTCGTCTTAAAGAAAAATTTTTGAAGGTTACTGATGCAACTTTGCGCTTTGGGTGGCCCTGCTCCAAGAGGGGATAAGATATTGATATTTGGTCGTTTTATGTCTTGGCAGAAATTAGGTGCTAGGAAAAATTGAAGAAGAAGAAGAAGAAGAAGTCGATCGTTAACCTTTTCAATCAGTTCACAAAAGTGTATACGATCGTGTAAAGTGTAAGGGCTGTGCTGTTCATGCATAGCAGTCAGAACTTCGAAAAACAAAATTTCAGAAAAGTAACGAAGAAGTGGGCAACCTTCTTCTTAGGAGGAAACAACCCTAAAAGTGATTATGAAAAACGAATGAAAACGTCGATTAATAAAAGAAAGAGTAAGAAAACATCGTGCTATAAAAGCCGAGATCAACTCTATATTGGCGAAGCGATCTCGTATGCATCTTTATACGGTAAGTCAATTTTCGTTTTTAAATGAACAATTGAATAAACAAGGTTCTATAAATAACAAATAAATAACATAAGATCTTAATAAGTTGGAAAAGAGGTTAACGAACAAAGCACTTACGTTAATATACCCTTCTTGGTTCGTTATCCTCCTTTTTAACTTTTCAAGATCTTATGTTATTTATTCGTTTTTAAAGTATTTTGTTTCAAAATTATTCTTGTTAAGAATTACCGATACAAATTTTCGATAAACAATTGCAGATGATGCAGACATACAGAGCAGAGGAGCGCTTTCGTATTATCGCGATCAAAAAGATGAAGCTAATTCATCACAAAGTGATTTCTCAGTATCACAATAGGGAGTATATTAAAGCAACACATCAACTAGATATCACTGAAGACTCAGTATCAGTAGAATTATATATATAGAAATTCAAGAACCTGATCGAAGTAGACAATCTTCATCATTATTAGAAGACAATGAAGAACAACTTAGTAAGTGAACAATTTAGAAGAAAATGCAGAACACGAAGGTGCAAGGATCATTAGAGCTGAAAATTGTGAAGTAGACGACGAAATCTCGCAAATACGAAGGTGGGCAATTTTGAACAATGTTTCACAGAAAACTTTGGATGATCTTTTAACTATTTTGCGAAGAAGATTATTACCAGAGCTTCCAAAATCAGCTAAAACATTTTTACAAACTCAAATCGCGACATATAATATTGAAGAAATGGAAGCAACCGATCATAGCATTGGACAATTTGTATATTTCGGAATTGTAAAAGGTCTCAAGAGGTGTATGGAAAAAGATTTCCATAGGAACAATAAAATTACACTTCAAGTCAATGTCGATGGCATACCATTATTTAAATCAAGCACAAAGCAATTTTGGCCTATTTTATGTAAAGTTTTTTTCAATCCTGATATATATCATCCATATCCTGTTGCAATATATTTCGGAGATACTAAATCGATGAGTGTTCACGAGTATATGCGAGAGTTTATAGAAGAATAAATCACTTGCTTAATGAAGGAATCGTAATTGATGGGGGTCAATTTGAGGTGACAATCCATTCATTTATTTATGATACACTAGCTCGAGCGTTTTTAAAAGGTATCAAGGGACATGCAGGATTTTGGGCATGTGAACGATGCGAGACTAAAGGAAAGCGTGTTAACTGTCGCACTGTCTATCCAGAAATAAACTGCCCAAGAAGAACTAATTGGAGTTTCCGACATCAAACTCAATCTGAACATCATAAATCACCACTTCTTGAAATCGAACCTCCAATAAACCTTATAAACGCATTTGTTTTAGACTATATGCATTTATGTTGTTTAGGAATAATGAAAAAACTCACCGAATATTGTATGTGGAAAAATGCAAACTCAACAGCGAAGTAATATGTTAGGAGCAAGACAAAAACTCCAACTGTCAAATTTAATGATACAGTTACAGAAGTGCGTACCATCCGAATTTCAGAAAGACAAAAAGTATAAAACACATAGCGCAATGGAAAGCTACTGAATATCGATTCTTTCTTTATATAGTGATCCTGTTATACTTATTGTTAGAGGAATTCTTAACCGTCGTTTATACAAGCATTTCTTGTTACTTCATGTTGCTTGTAGAATCTTATGTAGTAGTGAATACGCATTTATTTATAATGCTCATGCAAAAACATATTTGATGCGTTTCTTTCAAGCAATGAGCTACATTTATGGTTCACAGTCTCAAGTAATTAAAGTGCACAACCTCATTCATGTAGCAGATGATGTGCAAAATATGAACTGCACTCTAAGTGACATTTCTGCTTTTCCGTTTGAAAGTCTTCTTGGTCGGATTAAATTAATGCTACGAAATGTTACTCGTCCACTCGCACAAGTATGCAGACGATTACACGAATTGGAGTCTATATCGAAAAAAGCATCAATCCCACCGATTGTCCAAATACTCAAAATGGAAATCAGCCAAAATGAAAATAATATTGACGTTAAAAACTCAAGTACAAAGGCTTCATCTTAACAACAAAATCACCAAATAACTTAGTATTCCTCAAGAATGATGTAGTGTTATCTGTGAAAAAAATTACATCATCGCAAATAGAGCAACAAATTCAGATCCAAGGAAATCAATGGAGAAAAAAAAGATCTATTTTTAAATATTCCACGAAATCAGAAGATTTAAAAATGTGGGAACTTTTCGATGTATCATCCAAGAAAATAATTCAATGTAATATAAATGAAATCAAATGTAAAATGGTACAACTTGAAATAACAAAGAGTCAACCACGTAGACAGGTATTAATTTATACTATATCTTTCCTACATGATTAAAAAATATTGAAAAATTTGTTGCTCTGTGCAATTCAAGCTGAAAAATAAATTATACTGCTGTATTGAAATCTTCTAGAAGCGATCGAGAGAAAAGGCAAGTTTACCTTTTCGCTTGTTTTTTCGAATCATTATCCAAACAAATTGTTTTGGATCACAACTGATCGGCTTCCTCAATAACATTTCCTTACAAGGCCATGATTCGGATTGCTTCTTATAAGCAAAATGTTATTGTCTCAAATCGAGGACAAAGGGGCAATTTGTCCTACAAATTTTTGCGATCATCAGCCACTTCTGCGAAGGCGATTGAGAAGAAGAATCGGGCGTAATTTTAAATCTGTGACTTGTGGCTTACAACTATTAAGTGTGTAGCAATTATACCGCTACATACATACGAAAATTCAAAAATTGGGATAAACAGTCGCTACATATCCGCGAAGACCGTACACGCAGCAAGCACGTGAATGTCCGACGTTTCGGGCAATTGTCGATTTGCGGAATAAAACATACGTGAGACACAGGATAGAAACGTGGAGTAACGATCACGGGCAAACAAGACAGGGCCTAGAAGAACACAGTGCCCTGGGAAGGTACGGGCCGAGCCGGAGAAAATCGGGAGCACTTGTCTCTCGACCTCCGACGCGTCGTGTCGTGTGCGCATTTTTAGTGTTATCAAAAAATATTGTTTCCGCGTGCGAGTTCGCTGCTTTCTCACGATTTTGCCTATGCTGCTGATCGCTGGACATTTAAATATATTTTGGAGCTGACGTTCGCTTTTTTCGGCCGCTGTTCGCGGGTCAGTGCATCGCGTTCCTTCGCTCACTCAAAAAAAGTGTCGAAAACCCGTGAAAAATAGTGTACATAGAATGAACTTAAATTGTGACAATTAAAGACTCCTTTTAATTAAAATTGATTCTACGTTCTTTTTTGTAAGTGTGCTAATTGGTTCGCCTTCTTTGCTCATTTAAATTCTTTCGTGATCAACCCCGCAATACTAAAAAATTGTAAGTACACATAATTGGGTTTATACAAATTTATATTATCATTATCCTTTATGATTTCAGCAAATAATATAATTATTTTACATTTTGTCCGAAAACTTATTACTATCAATTGTTCTGTCAAATCAATCAATATCAAGAGGTACGGTAGTGTCTCGCGTCAAGTATAGCAAGACCTACCAGGCATCATTGACGCGCGATGCCGTTTAAAGAGAATATCGTATTATCATATCACAATAACGATTGCTCCGATTGAATTTTAAATAGTCTCAATGTATAGCTCGGGGTCAATTTGTATAAGAAAAGTGTTTTTATTTTCCTTGTACGTACTCTACGAGCAGAGATATTACAACTTAAAGTCTAAATTTGGAAAAAATTGAGATAAAATTTCTCCGTCGTCATCGTCAAATGGTGGTAAGGGAAGCGCGCGGAAGAGGCGAAGAAATGTAACCCAGTTAAGTTGCATCGCATTGCTATTTTGACAGTTTTGACAGTTCGTCATTGAAAAAGATTAATAGTAGATTATATTAAAAAAAATTAAAATATCTCCACTTCCATCACTCTTAATTGTTAGAAGAATCGGATTTATATGCAGTTATTAGATCTTTAAAGTCATGCAATAATTAATACGATTCTGTACAGTATTCAAAATACTTGGCGCTGCTAAACTCAAAAAAATAATAAGTTTAATTAAAGAATAAGTTTAATTACATTTGTTATATATGCATAATGTGTTCTGGCGAGTTTAATTACGTAATTTAGATTGCAAAGACATCTTTGTAGTTTTTATAAATATTTTAGTACGTAATTTAGATTATAAAGATTTGTTAATAAAACAATTATAACATATACGGTTTAGCAGCGCCCAGTATTTTGAATACTGTATAGAATCGTATTAATTATTGCATGGCATTTTACTATTAAAGAGTAATAATGAAATAATAGCTCTTCTAGTTGATGTAAATACACGTTTTTATAGTTGGCGCAATTTGATAATATATCATTACTTTTTTTAAAGCATTTTTTGCGGGCATATACTTGACGCTTTTTTTTACCTTTTTTTTAAAAAGGTAAATTATTATGTGAATATATTTTTCAAATTTGAGTTATATACTTCTTTCAAGCTTATTTTTCTTTTCCAAGCTTATTTTTCTTAGTCAGACGCTAGAAGGAATTTAGCTTGCTTGTATTTGATAGCTGCATTTCGTCTAGCGTCTGACCATATTGTTTATCGTGATATTTTAACTAGCACCTGCCTAGCGTGTGCTTTGGTAAACTTGCAAATATTATATTTGGAATTATTTTGCGCGAACTACTATAGTTAGCGCCACTGGAGTTTCATCTATAACCTTCATAATAAATTTTTTTATGTAAATAATTTTATGTGTCATTGAATGATTCGTCTGATATCTTTGATTTGTTTCTCATAACAGTGCAGTAAAGTGATCATGGAAAATGATGAAAGATGATTATTAAATCGGAAAAGAGTTGAAAAGCATCGTTTTATACAAAACAATATAAAAAATATTATGACAAAAACGATCTCGGCATCAAATTCATTTCGGTAAGTCAATTTTTTATTCCTTTATGTTTTATATAATCACGCTAATTTTTTTACAATTTACATTTTACTGTAATAAAACAGGGAATGTACCAAGCACATTGTTGATCGGTAATAATGTTGTTGAACACGATACCATACCATCACAAAATGATACTTCTGCCGAAGATATTCAGGCAGTTATAGACATCGAAAGACATTCACGAAATATCCCACAAGAAATCTCAGAAAGTTTTATGTCAGAAGAAATTGAGTAAAATGATCATGGTACATATTCATCATTATCACAAGACGATAGAGAGCAAGAGGATGCAATTGATTATTTAATGAATGCAGAATGTGAAGAGGATAGAGTCATGAGGAATGAAAATAATGAAGAATTTAATGAGGTCACTCGAATTCAAAATTGGGCGATTGCAAATAATATCGAACAAAAAACTTTAAATGAGCTCTTAGATATTTTGCGGAGAAGACTTTTATCAGAGCTTCCAAAATAAGACGTTTTTAAGAACGGAAACTGCAAATTATACTATCCAAGAAATGGAAGCAGCAGACAATAGCATCGGAGAGTTTGTGTACCTTGGACTTGCAAAAGGTCTCAAAAGATGTGTTCGTGAAGATTTACACAGAAATAACAAAATTCTTACACAAATAAATGTCGATATGTATACCTCTCTTTAAATCAAGCAAAAAAAAATTTTGGCCTATATTGTGTAAAGTTTTTGTGCATCCAACTGTATAGGGTGTCCCAGAATTGTGGCATAAATTTTCGTGAGCTGGTAGAGCGGACGAAACTGGGTCGAAAATCCTCTACCATTTTGCAATTTTTGCAAGAGTTAACGAGATATTAATGATTAAAAATCGCCGTATTAGCCCGGACCTCCGCTGAATACAAGCGCGCGGCGAGATACGACCGCCCAGCGTCATTGTTCCCAAGATCGCGAAGAGTTGTTTTCTATAAATGGCAAAAAACAGGGGAACAATCGCAGCTCAAAACCGCCTCTTTTAGGCATTGCCGCGTGTAGTAAACAACTCTTCGCGCGTCTTGTTAACAATGACGCTGGGCGGTCGCATCTCGCCGCCCGCTTGTATTCAGCGGAGGGCCGAGCTAATACGGCTATTTTTAATCATTAATATCTCGTTAACTATTGCGAAATTTGCAAAATGGTAGAGGACTTTTCTACTCAGTTTCGTCCGCTCTACTAGCTCACGAAAATTTATGCCACAATTCTGGGACACACTGTATATGAACCATTTCCTGTTGCAATTTTTTCGGGAGATGCCAAACCTTTAAATGCTCACGAATATTTATATGAATTTATACACGAAATAAATCAATTATATGCGGATGGAATAATGATAAATGGACGTCAATTAGACATTAAAATACATTCCTTTATTTGCGATACACCGGCGCGATTATTTTTAAAAGGAGTCAAAGGACATAGAGGGTTTTGGGCTTGCGAAATTAAAGGTGAACGCATTAACCATCGCACTGTGTATCCAGAGGTAAATTGCCTAAAAAGAACCGACCACTCTTTTCGACTTCAAAGTCAGCCGCAACATCATAAATATTTATCTCCTTTGCTTGAAATCGAACCTGCTGTGGACCTTGCACGCACATTCGTATTGGATTACTTGCATTTATGTTGCTTAGGAACGATGAAAAAACTCACAGAGTTTTGGATTTTTAGCAAGTCGCAAACTCAATTACAACAAAGAAATATGTTAGGAGTACGGCAAAAGATGAAAATTGCAAATTTAATGATGCAGTTACGAAAAAGCATTCCATTTGAATTTCAAACCTAGAGACATAAAATATATTGCACAATGGAAAGCTAATGAATATCGCTTTCTTCTTTTGTATTGTGGTCCAATAGTACTTAGGGCAGTGCTTAATCCACGTTTATATAAGCATTTCCTACTGCTTCACGTAACATGCCGAATATTGTGCTGCAGCGAGTATGCATTTGTGTACACCGAGTATGCTAAAATTTATTTAACAAATTTTTTTAAAACAATGGATTACATTTATATGTAACATGTACATATGTATGTAACATACATTTATATGTAACAATGGGTCACATTTATATGTACATTTATATATGGTCGTCAGTCGCAAATTATGAATGCTTATAATCTTATCCATTTATCGGATGATGTTCAAAATTTCAATTGTACTTTGACCAACATTAGTGCTTTTCCGTTCGAAAGTGTTCTTGGCAGGATAAAACTTTTGCTTCGAGATGCTAATCGCCCACTAGCTCGTTTATCGTTTATCGACGCTTGCATAAATTGTCATCGATATCAAAAAAGGTGTCAAAAAATTCCACTGATTATTGAAATTCTCAAGATAAAAAGAAGTGAAAATGAGAACAGAATTAATATAATTAAAATTAAATATAAAGGATTTATTATAACAACAAAATTTCCGAACAACTTGGTGATTCTCAGAGATGATGTATTGCTAATAGTAACAAAAATGACTTGCTCACAAAGAAATCAACATGTTCAAATCGAAGGAAATCAATGGAAAATAAAACGATCAATATTCAAATATCCGACGATGTCAGAAGACTTAAAAATGTGGGAACTCGTTAGTGCACCGTCTAGACGAATAATACAAGTCGATATAAACGAAATTCAATACAAGATGCTACATCTGAAAATAATATCTGGTCAACCATGCATAAAGACCCGCAATTATGCGATTGCATTTTTGCATGACTAAAAAAAACTTGAAAATACACTTGACATGTAATATAAGAAACATTTTTATAATGTATTATAATTTTACATACTAAAGGATTTGAATTACTGAAGTTGAGGACAAACATTTTAAAAGTTCACGAGTTGAGAAAATAAGGAATGTCTCTTCTAAGGAGAAAAAGTATCTTTTCATGCAGCAAATTTTTCGCTGCGAATGATTTTTTAACGATTTTCTCGCTACGCTACTGAATTGGCACCTTTAGAGAGTAGGAAGCCTTCTTTTGTCTGGGAAATTGGACGCGATACAAAAGACGAACGTCTCTATATAGTATTATACGCCTCGGAAACGCAATTTTTTGCAATTTTTTCCATTCGTCTAATCATTTAATAAAGTATCATCTGCAGAGATTCAAAACAATAGTGGTAAGTTCAAAGAATTCAAATTCATTTAAAACAAATTATCATCAAAATCATTTAATACAAATTAATCGTTATTTTTATATTATTATCACCTCAAGAAAAAACATCACTTAAAAAAATGTTACTAAGAAAATTGAGGCGTCGAGCTCGCTCTCCAAAATTTCAACGACTCCGTTTTTGGAAAAATTTGTTTATTTATAAATTTACAATTTAATTTTTGGTTAATTTTGTGGCGCCTTTCGGCGCCGTACAAAAATATCTAGAGAAGTTTTTCTCTGTAAGATATATGGGGTTTGGTCAAGGTGACCTTGATTGGTCCAAATTTTTCTATCGTCGTCTTCTCGTCTTCACCAGAAGATTCGAAGTCTGTCCATCCACGAGTCTGCGTTGAGGCTTTCACTCCAGCGTAGTCAGTCTGAGCAGAATTTTCTCTTCTTCTCTTCGGAGAGGGAGGAAGAGGAGAGAGCAGTTTCAGTGGTCCACCCAGTAGATGCCTCGGACTAGTCGGCTTTTGTGCTCGAGGATCGAAGATCGTCAGGAGATGAAGGGGTGGTCTAATCCTACTGACTGGAGGTAGATCAACCGGGATCAGCTTCCACTCAGGACACCGCGTAGACTGTCTGACTCTCGGAACCGCTTCTTCTGGTTGACGCTCGGTCGAACTTCGAAAATCCGACGAACCGCAATCACCAGGAAGCAGACGATCAGGATGCGTCTCCGTGGTTAGTTAAACACCAAAAATTGTCACAAGAAGAAAATTCGTTGTGCGCCGAGTCGATCGCTGAACCCTCTTATATAACAAACGATGTCTAATTTTAAAAACGAGATAGATAAACAAATTAAACGATGCAAAAGAAATTAACATAAAAAATACTGAAGCTGTCGCTATTCGAAAATCGCAGCTCGGTTCAAGTGGAGGCCGAGCTGTCATTCAGCGCGCGGGAAAAGCGCGCGCAGCTGTTCGACAAGCGCGGCCGCCACAAAATGTTATAGGTTATATTATTTTTTATATATTATATTTTAAAATTAAAATGATGCTAAAATTTTTCTGCATGCATTCCTATCTGGGTCCATATATGATAATAATACTATTTATTGTACTTTCACATTCAATTCATTACATGTTAATTTCATTATAGATAATGAATGAAAGTGTTTATTTATATCAACTCGTTGAATTTATTGAAGAACCATTTGATAATGGAAAAAAAGTATTGATTACGTTCCATCAACGTGGGTCGAATTTGATTTACTTATGGGAAAATGTTATTCAAAATTCATGCCTCCACCTTATACCTATGAACGTACCAAAAGTTTGGAGAAAATAATTTCTGAAAACGTTTACGCTCCAGAAGATTGGCCTAAATATGCGATCAGAATTCGTAGTGGTGCTGGTAGGTAAAATCATACTTTACTTAATTAATATTTCATTACATTAATACATATTATGAAAATATGTAACAATTAATTCTAAATATTATATCTACTCTCTGCAGTAACGTACAAAGAAGCAAAAATCCGCTTAGAGCGGTTGATGGCTGAAGAATTCGCATTCACAACTAGTTGCGATGAACCCCAGGAAAAAGCAGCTTTAAATACAAAATCTTTTACCAATCAAGCGAAACGAAGAGAAGAAAAAATTTCGGACATTATGGATGTTCCAAGTTTTCAAATGAAGCTCAAAAGCTGTGAGTCTCTATTTCTCCTTAAAAATGAAAGAAAATGAAGTTTATTTCACTGTTTATTGTTAATTATAACAGTATAATGTACATACCAACACTTTTTTTTCTAGCCTCTGAATTATCCTCATTTTATTCTGAATCGTCTGGGCAGGAATTTGAAAATACAAGAAGAAATCCTGGTTCGAAAAATTTTAAGGGAAAATTAAAAATTCAGACCAGCTGAAAATCATGTAATGATTTAAAAAATTATTCCATGCATACTATTAATTGGCAAGTTCGTTCGGTCAAATTAAAATAAAACGTAATTTTTTTGATACACAAAATAAATTTAAATTAATTATATATTAATTATATATTTTATCAATGATCTCTTGCCATCTTTCTTACCAATCTCATTATGTCGCGTTCATAAAACGTCTAGAGCTTATTGAGAAATTATGTGTTCCAATAGTCACTGTCAGTACTCGCAGTACTGAAAATTCGTTATTAATACGCAGTATGCTGCGACAGCATCTAGTTCCATCAATGACGTCATAAATGGTAGCCATATTGCTACTGCGACTGCTGTAGCTTCTGAGGTGAGGCAGTTGCAGTGCAAAATGACGTCGGACGTCTCCTCCAATACTAGTCGCTCGCGCCAGCACGGAATCCTACCATCTCCTGACATCCTGCAGTGCACTGCAATGTTGTTCCGAAATGTGACATTACAATTCTGCTGGCAGCACTGAAGTAATTTTGGAACGGCTGTGACAGTGTACTGTGATGATGTTATTTTGGTAGCACTGCCAGTAAAAACGGAACACAGCCCAATTCAGATCCGAACAAACTTATTTGCCAATCCAATATGTACTATAAATATTTTGTGACAATTGTTTCTCTTTCATAGTGTTTAATGAGTCACTGTCAGATACAATATCATCTGAAGAAGAATGGAAATGCAATATAAATAAACCAATTACATCACAAAATACTGGTCAGAAATCGAAAAATAGTACTTGAAAATCAGGTAGTGATGCGACTATGTACTAATTTTATGAAAGTATATACAAAAAGGTAATGTTATCTTTGTATTCTTTACGTTTTTAAGCTTTTAAAGATAAATCTTTTACGAAAGTAATGCGATTTATATCTGATAAATCCAGAAAAAGGATAATTTCCCGAAGCCTTTCGCCATTATTATCAGGTCAACTGAAATCATTTGCAGAGGAAAAGCAAATAACAAATTGTTCAAAAAAAAAATTAATCCTTCAACCTTTTCTACATTAGAATCATCACAAATATGTAGGCATATTTCTCACAATTTGAAATTCATAGAGTTATACCAATTAAATCGCCTAGTAAACAAAATCTTAAAATTATTCTTATTTTCGCTATACATTTTTTTATATTGTTATATATATATTGTTATAATGATTTTATTGTTATATATTATAATGATTACACGTATAAATTAAGATAATTAACTTTATTTCCACAGAAGCAATTCGAAATATGAGTATGAAAAAGCCTAAAAAATGTTCGACACAAACACAGAGAGAAAATGAGACTGCCAGTATGGATGATGCTCTAAGAGAATATGGTGATATATACTTATATTGTACTTTACTATTATGGCAAAACTTATTATAAATCTATATTGCAAAAAGATTTCAATATTTAATATTTCTTGAGTCGCATTATATTTTTTATAATTACAGATTTTAAATTAATTATTCAAGAACTAAAAAATATTTATCATGTACAAAGTGAATTAAAGAAAGCCATTTGTAAACTAGGAGATCAACTAGACAAATTTTTTATCACATCTGGACAAACTGAGCTGATTCTTCCTTCGTTTGAAACTCGCTATAATTTAACACTACCATTAAAAACGCTTTAAGAGTTTACGGAATTTGATAATAAGCTAAAATTAGATAAAGAGTGTCGGACACATTTTATAAGTGTGACATGAGCTTATTTTGATACATTTTCAGCTGAAAGATTATTTCTATTTTAGGTACAACTATTTTCTCAAAAATTCGACTCTGATAAAACAATTACGAAAAATATAACTGCTGCATTAAAAAAATTTATATAAAAAAATGTGGCATTAATGTTTACCGCTCAAAAAAAGATAGAAGGGAAAGAATTATTCAAGGAAACAGCCTCAAATGTTTGCTGGGTAAAAAAGCATGAAAAATCAAAATTAAAACTTAAATGGACAGCCAAAATTATAATTAAATCAATATTTTTCCTTTATATTTTCAGCCGTAATTGATGAAAAATCAGGGAATAAGATTATAACGCCTGTTTCTAAACAGTTTCTTGTCCATCTTGGAAACATGTTATGCAACGTAAAAGATTGGGATACGCGAAGGGTTCGTCCGTCCACAAAAATTATGCGGCTGAACGAATAAAAGAAATCCCGTGTAGAAAATTGTTAAGGATGGCCTTAAAAAACTAGAGGCGCCGATAAGAATATATTAAGGATACCTTAAAAATCGTTACCTTACTATTACCTGATTTGAATCTTACTACATTTTTATAAGGACACCTTAACTGCGTATATTCATATTTTAATAGGATAAATTTACTAGGATCCGAAAAGGATTTTTTGAGGATACAATATTTAGGAGAAATAATGATTCAATAATACCTGTTCAACAGGGCTAGAAAGGAATTTTTAAGAATATTCTAATTAAAATACTCTAATTCTTCTAATTAAGGTATTAATTAGTTTTAAACGATCTTAGAAAAATTAGAGACCACTTTAAAAATGACTTTAAATTTGTCTTCACGTAAGTTCCGCTTACACCGCTAGGAGTCGCATGAGTCTTGCTATTTTCGAGAAGTCTTCGATGAATCTTCTATAATATCCCGCTAATTCAATAAATGATTGGATATCTTTTACCTTTTGTGGTGTTGGAAATTTATGTACTGCCTTGAGTTTAGATGGATCAGGTAGAATTCCATCTTCTGTAATTATGTGACCTAAGTATACTACTTCCTTGCGTAAAAATTCGCATTTATCAGGTTGCAGTTTCAGATTGCTATTTCTCAATCTTTTTAGTACCTCTATTATTCGTTTATTCGTGTTCTTCGAGGCTTGGACCGTATATGACTGCATCGTCAAGGTATACCAAGCATTTTAATCCTTGCATGCCTGTTAGTATAGTATTCATGAGTCGTTGAAATGTGGCTGGTTTTTCAGACCAAAGGGCATTCTGTTAAACTCATAATGACCATGTGGCGTAGAGAAAGCTGTCTTTTGCTTATCGCCTTCGGCTATCGGTATCTGGTGATAATCAGATGCTAGATCTAATGTAGTGAAATATTTTGCATTTCCTAATTGATCTAGTATGTCGGTTATATTTGGTAATGGGAACGAATCGCCTATCGTGAGGTTGTTTAATTTTCGAAAATCTATTACTATACGTAACTTGGTTTTCCCGGACGCGTCCATTTTTTGGGTACTACCAATAGTGGCGCGTTCCATTGGCTATTGCTAAGTCGTATTATTTCGTTATCCAGCATTTCGCGTATTTGGTGATTTACTTCTATTTTATGTTTTTCTGGTAGGCGATATGGTCTTACATTCACGCTCGGTGCGTTCACTCGCGTGGTTATTCGATGCTCGATTTCTTTCGTGCATGTTAGCGGTTCTCCTTCCAGAGTAGAATACATTGCTGAATTCTTCACATATTCGCATTAGACTTTTCTTTTCTTCGGCATTTAAATGATCTGTTCGCAGCAGATTTTTTATTTGCATTTCACGGGAAATCTCGGGCTTGTTTCTTTCGTGAGTGTTAGTACTGTTAATGGATAATTTTTCCATTATTTCACCCGTTGTTTTCATTTCTTCTATTATTATTTGAGGTATATTTATTTTTACGGTGTCCTCCGTAGTATTTAGGATGCTCACGGGGCATGTAAAATCACGTGGTTTCACTAAGCAGTTTCCAATAAATATTCCGGGTGCGGTTTCTTCAGCCTTGGTAACTCCGGTTATATTTCGATTAGTAGTTACTTGTATAATTGTCTCGCTGCGTGGTTTTAGAATGATTCGCTTATANNGATAGAGTCTGAAACTCGTGTCTNCGATTACTANTTGTTTCGTTTGATANTCANATGTCATTTTATGTTGTCTGATAAAGTCNGCTCNTAGAATTCCATCGTATTCCATNGCCTTATCGTTAATTACGTAGAAGGGATGCTTGATCGTGCCATTCTTAAGTGTGANATTTACATATGTCTTTCCCAGTGTANTAAGGGAATGCNCGGTAATTCCGGTTAATTCAATTTTATCCTCATGGATTTTCGTTTCTCCTTTTAATGTTTTTAATTTTAGAAAGGATATAGTGGCTNCTGTGTCAAATAAAAAGTTAATTTGCTGATTTTCAGCTTCTTGAACGGGCAAGGNTATTAAATCTAGCCCNGTATCTATCTTNCNCTTTACGTGGGTAATACGATACTCTGCGGCGGTGCGCGTACTCTTGGCGCTCCCGTNTTCTCCGCTTTCATCGTCGNTATCTCGNGTTGCGGAGTCTCNCTTATCACTCTTAGCACCTTTGTAATTGTTGCTATTATTTCGANTGATCTTATTTACGTTCGTCCCGCGTTTTGTCGAACTATCTTTGTTCNGCTTCCCATGCAGTGACCAACATTNATCGCGCACATGTCCTGTCTTTTTGCAGTATTTGCAGAAATTATTTACGGCATTCANCCGTGGGTGTCCGTCGGCTTTAGGCAAAATGAATTTATTCAGTGGCTTATTGNTTCTACATTCGCGTTCGTAGTGGCCTATTTTTCCGCATTTTCGGCATTGCGGAGTTGAGCTTTTAGGTTGTCGNGCNATATCTATTCTTCCGCGGTTTTGATAATTATTTCGCGTGNTTGGTCCTTTTACCTTTTCTTCGGCGCTNGCGCCGGCTATCNCTTCTTGTAGCGTATTATATTTCTGAGTGCGGACCAGTAGTCGTATGTCGTCACTCAATCCAATCTGATAATTTTGCAACGCCTGTTTCTTTATTTAGAATAGTGCGTTGCTGTTCGAGGGAATGTTCCCCTTCTTCTATCATGGATTCATATAATTCCATGGCCAATAGGTCTACTCTTCGATCGAAATTTTGAGCACTTTCGCCATTTCTTTGTTTTAGTGAATTAAACTTGATCTGGAGATGAATGGTACTACGCTTGCTTAGATATTCTTTTTCTAATGCGGTTTTTAATTGTTCGTAGTCACGGATATCTCTCGTGTGGAAGTCTAGTAATGCCTTTCCTTTTAATTTGGTGCAAATTATAGCTTCTAGTAATATTGGTTGCTCTGTTGGCTTAATATTTTTCATTGCGTAATCGCTCGCGCTGATAANTTCTCGAATACGACTNCGCGAAGTGCCATCNAATTCNGGAATCATATCTCTGGCTTNTTTCATGCGGAGATATGTGGTAGACGATCCCGGTTGATGACGTATATNTTCGCGCGTACGCCCNTAAGTAACGTCCATGNCGTTACCGTGTGANTNGCGATATGTNNTACCTGGNTCATCGNGATTGAATTCGAGTCGTTCTTCGACATTATCCATTCGTACTCGCATTTCTCGGAGTTCCTGTAGGATTTCTAATAATAATGGGGCTTCTCCTTGCCCAGTATGAGTGTGAAGTCTACTGGATTCGGCTGTGCCGGCATTCGCCGTCGCGCGGTGTCGCGTATCTATATTCTCATGTTGCTCTCTGTCCGCCGACATACTTGCGGGGAAGTCAGAGGCATTTTTTGCCATTTCTCTCTGGTATTTGTATATTTCTTCAGGGTCAAAGATACTACTATCGTATGATGTTAGGGAGAATTCGCGCCTTAGATTCACTTGACTGGGAGTTCGGCTAACAGGATACGGTTGCGTACGTCTGCCGTTGGGCGGGTACGTCAATAGCTAATAGACTAGTGTCTATATCGTTGAAAGAGAATTCGCGCTCAGTTATTACGCTAGCAGGTATATCACTATCTATTGAGTCGCGTTCTGCTAAAACCCTATTTACGTTTTCAAGTATCTCTCGAAGNGTATCGGTCNCGATTTGCACGGNAGATCGCTCGCTTAATTCGAGCGTGCGTCGCGCCGATTCGCTTAGTAGCCACGATTTATTCGGGCTCGATTCGCTTTTCGCGTTTCTATCTTCGGACATTCGCGTCGCATAGAAGTAGTAAATAGATTGACTTACACTAGAAGCGCAGTTCGCATGATGACGCTCGGCTTTTCGGCTGGTCCCGCGAAGCGTCTCGTTCCGCTCCTGCGATGGCTGCGGTCGTCGAGTTGTCTCGTCGTTGCTCTGTACGTCGTTTGGTTCGGCGATGGCCCGGAGCCCTGTTGTTTTCGACGGATGACAGGATTCCCGGTCGTTGACTGGGCTGCTGACACGTATTTCGTGCTTTGTAGTACGATAGCGGCGGCTGAGCACTGACCCTCGTAGTAACGTGATACCAGTCTGTTGTCGCTTACTTCTTTCGGTTGAGAGAGTGAGAGAAGATGCTTTTCTTCTCTGGCTGTTATTGCTGCTCTGTTGTCACAGGTCGTGACTGTTTTCTCCTGACAGTGAAGCTTGGTTTGTCGGATCTCTCTCGAAATCCTTGCGTATGCCTTTGGCAATTCTGAGCCTTGGCTCTCTCAGCTTTTGTGAACTCGATTGTTTCAACTTTGGTAGTCTCAGCTTCGTGAATCCCACCGCTGCCACCAATCTTGTTGTGCCTCTCGACGCAACAAAGAAATTTTGGGATTCGTTCCGTCTGTTGAGTAGGGACTCAGAGGAGGGTTGAAGGATTCTTCTTGGTTTGAGCAACTAACACGTTGTCTTGTTATCACTTACATTTATTTCCGAGGTGTTGTACAGAACTTTTACACTTTTCATGTGCCGACGCACTTGCATCCGGCATCCGCCGTTGCTTCCGTGACGCAATTGACAAATACGGACCTTAGTTACTGGCCTTTCGATTTCGATCTCCGCGCTCGTCAATTAGGCGAGCGCTTTTATAATGCTTCTAACTGTGAATTTTGGTGGGGAAGGTTCCTCTAAATGGGACCATATAAGGCAATTGCTTTGTCAACCGCGCGCGGTCTCCCCATATTAATTTCATCGTTTTCAGCAATCTTGCATTTTCGTTAGCCGCTGGCGTAATCGTTGCTATGCGGTCGGAAATGCAAACTTGCATTGTGGTAGCTTCTGAGCTACTACAGCTTTCTCATAAGTAAAATCTGTTCACTTTGGTTATATAAGCTAGCTTAATTTTTCAATCAATCAAAGTATGAAGTTATAATTTTGAGGCAATGAAGGGAAAATGTGTTTTACTATTATATAACGTGTTTTTCTTGTTGACAATGTAAGAAAAACTTAAAACACAAAATAAATAAAAGACGTTGATTCGCTATAAAATTCGCTTTAAAATTTTTTTAAAGTAACTTTTAAAATTACCTTAAATAAAAGTATAAAGTGTCCAAATTTACCTTATATATATAATAAAATTTTAAAGTTTTTTTCTAAAGTAAATTTTCCCAAGGGAATGTAAGGTATTTTACTCAGGGCCTGATCAATTTTCCTTAAAAGGACCTTGCAAATCATTTGTTACATTTCTTTTAAGGTCCTTTTTATATTACCCTACTAGGACCTGATTATCCCTTGGGAAAATTTACTTTAGAAAAAAAATTTTAAAATCAAGAGGCACGGGTCTCGCGTCAAGTATAGCGAGACCTACCAGGCCTCATTGATGCCGTTTAAAGAAGATATCGTATTATCATATCACAATAACGACTGCTCCGATTGAATTTTAAATAGTCTCAATGTATAGCTCGGGGT